>JAOXJM010000004.1:13758391-13775995 GCA_026413425.1 Tringa solitaria
CGATCTCCCTGCCTCCGCGCCCCCCCCCATCTTTCATTTCTTTCATAACTTTAGCTCTGTGTGTAAAGTATTTTATAAAATAAATGTATTTAATGTTGGTTTAACTGAGAAAATGGAGAGGAAAAAATAAAAGACATAAATCTAACAGAAAGGCTACAGATATCGTCTTGGCTTGCAGATATCTTCTTCAGAGCTGTTTCCATGGAAATTATTTATAGTGCCTGGAGGGAGTGAAGTGCAGGTCACAGATCCACAGAGCTACAGTAGGCTCTCAGCCCAGTTAGGCAGAATCTGACAACAACAAATGAGAACGTCTTTGAATAGAGCTCTTCTGCTTTCAGAGGAAAACGTAATCTCTTATAAAAATGTGGCTTTGAAAGAAAAATATTAATCTCTATGGCAGTTTGGGGTGAAATTGGAACCAAGAGCTGTTGGTTTTCATAATGAAAACAGCTTCAAACTCTCTTCCCTCCATTCCCTCTCCCCTTGCTGTTTGAAGTTGTTCAGTGTTTCATCACATTTATTAAAGCAGAATTCTTAGTACCATTTTGCATAATCACCATGTATTCCAGTTTGTCTAATTATTTTACCTCTTGAATGTCTACCTGAGGTACGCTGAAAGACAGCACAGAAGACAAATCTGGCAAATCCTGTGGACATTGCCAATCATCATGAAGCGTATCCTGCATTTTATTTACATCAAAATATTCCATATGTTTTGATATTTTATATAAAATATGCTTTCATATAGTATATTAACGTGTGTATATATGTATATTACATATAAGTACATTTTTCTTCTAGTTACAAAAATGTGTTATATAACAATTTGGGTGACAGCCTTTTGTGGAAATGAGTGGTGCTTATAAAGAATTTGTAAAGAGGGGGTGAACAGATATATGGCTTGCAGTTTGAATTGTAGAGTATCAGTCTTTCATTTTGCCACAAATTACTTGGCAGCGTTAATGCAACATTAAGGAGTTTCTTATCCCTTTCTGTCAAGAAAAAGCCCTTAGGGGTATTTGATTCATACAGTGTGTAGCCCAGCCCACACTGAAAACAAAGATATAGATCATCTCTTGTTGCCCTGCAACAGAACAGGATGGCGACTGGGGGCATTGAGGCCTGTGTTGATTTGTAGTCAGAACCGTGTAAAATGGGATGCAGCTGGGTGTGGTATCTTGGTCATTAGTTCTCAAATACACTGCAGAAAGATGAATTTTAAGCAAGGAAACTGTCTGACCAAGGCAGAGGTCCTTCCAAGAGCGTTTGTGTTTCAGCTGCTTATAGTTGGCTTTCTGTAGGCAAGGCCTAGTGACTATTTTCTGTCTGTCATTACCACACCATGAATTTATTATTGGTCTATTAGCAAAAAAAAAGCGAAAACGTCATTCAAAAGACAGAGTCATTTGTTTCTTAATCCTTTTCTTCCTGGTACTAGTTCCCTGGACTCTTCGAAGTTTAGGATATGCCACAGAGTTACCTGTGGCTTATTCAGGCTCTCTGTGAACCAGATACTGTGGAGGTAGCTTCAGTATAAGAGTGTGTGACCAGGCATTGCTCTTTCCATGTTGTTGGAGAAATGTGGGGTATTCGGTGTGACAGTAAGTCACTTCAGAATGACTTCATCTGTATTCCAGGAAAAGAATAAACTCAGGAGGAAGATAACGAAATAGACTGTCCTAATAACTATTTTTGTTAGTGTGGTAAATACTTACACTAAGAATGTTAATATTTCTCATTTGATTTTGCTCTCCATCTTTGAATTCTTGTAGATACTGTCATACAGTGCATTTCCAGTAGTTATTTCAAAATGTAAATGACAGTGGCTATTAGTGATCACTCTGAAGTGTTTAACCAGCAGCTCTACACATATAAATCCATTCTAATGTGTTTTATAGGCACAAACCCTGACTTTAAATCTTGCTTATAACTAGTTTTCAGATTTAGTGTAGTGTCTGAAAGGTTCTGCCTACTGTAAAGTGTTACAATTTCCTGTAACTTCTTAGCCAAATGGTGTGAATATTTGGAGATATTGAAGAGGTATTGAAGATATGCCATGTCTGCTGGTTCTATCAAGCAAGAAATTCTATAATGTCCTAACTGCAGTGACAAGATTAATTATTGCTGATAAACTTTCTTTTGGTTTGGGTCTTTTCTTTTTTTATGGAAAGGTAAGTTTTTACCATGCTAAAATTGCCTAGAAATGAAGGGGGAAAAATTATGTATCTTACTGCTCCTTTTCTTTTTCTTCATTTGACTGACATAGTATAATATGAGCTCATGTAGTCTGCATGTCTCTCCTCATCATACCTTCTCACAGGGGAAAAAACTATTGAATTTCCAATTCCATACCAGTGTTGTGACAAGGTCTCTCTACTTTTTCCCCTCCCCCCATATCTATTAATTTTTTTTCATTTGGAAGATACTCTTCAAATTAGCACAGTGTTTCAAACAGTTCAATAAGGTAGGCCTCTTTATCAGTCAGGTGTAAAAATTTTAGAGGTGTCTGCTGGCTAGAGGTTAAATATTAACCACAGCCTAGAAATTCAGCACTCACCTCATTAATCCATTTGAAACCATCTGTCATAAAAAGATGCAATATGCCACATCACTTTTTTTTCCCCTTTGGCATCTGCCAATTAATTTTTTATCTCTGAGAAATGTGTTGTTAAATTCGGTAATTTTGTGGCCGTGCTTTTGTCAGTTTGGATATCTTGGCTGATATTTATTAAGATTGCTTTCATTAAAAGAGACTGCGTTTGAAATCTTTTCTATATGGCTGTAAACAGTTCTTCTCTTGGTGTCATCTTTTCTTGTTGGAACGAACTGTTCTGAACAGCAGTATGCACAAAGCTGTTCTCCCTAGGAGATGCTCTTGGGAAAAGAAAATGAACAAAACAAAGCCAGCCCATATGGTCCCTTCTTGTGCAAAATGTGGTCAGATTCCTGCAGTGGTATGGAGTGGGTATGGAATTAAATATCTTAAATATGCTGGGATCTTCCATTCTATTGTGCTCCATTCCTATAGGCATAGACTGAATGCAAAGAGTTGTGAGCCTTTCCCAAAAGACACGGTGAATGGAACATGCAGTACTTAAGTGCTTTCTACAGTATTAAAGAGAGTAGATCTGTATGAATTTCTAGGTCATCATACTGTTACAGACCGAGTGCCAGGCTGTCTCTCTAACTGTGTTAAGAGATTCAGCAGATGATAATTTCATATGTTGTCACCAATGGTGGTTATGAAGATATATACTAGTTAGCTCTCAAAGACATGTTTTTATACTGATGAGAATAATTGTTGTAAGAAAACGCAGTGATGCACCATTATGGCTGGCTGAAAAGGTCTCACTTAACTATTTCAATACTCCTTCTTGACATTCAGTAGCATACTTAGACCCATGCTGATCCTTTTGCATAGCTACTGAAAAGAAATCTTATTTTTCTTCACAACAAGCAAGGTGGACTACTTCACTTTTTGAGCTGTGTTAATTTATTATTTTTTCTCATTGTGCTTTGAAGCTATTTCTTAGTAAAAGAAGGCTTATGTCAATTACAGTAGTCTGAAAAAGAAAATTTTAGCATAACATTAATCAGCAATATTGGTTTTGCTGCAGGTCTTTTATACAAGGTTGTCCAGCACTGTAGAAAACTCTTTTTTGCTTTTACATATGGAAATAAAGAGACACTGTTTCTGACTATTTTTCCCCCTCAAATTCCTGTGCATGTAATTGCAGTGGTAATTTACTAATTGCTTGCTTATTTTATTTATCTACAAAAATCCTGAATATAAGCAGTCAGAACCCAGGAATTGTATCGCAAGAGAAGCTCTAAAATATGATTTCCGAAGAACGAAGCAAGATTTTAACCCGGTTGGATCCTTCTATTCTGATGGTATCCCTATTTTTCATTTGTATAACATGTAGATTTATGTTTCATTATAATACTACTATTGTTAAGCTGGGTGGTTTCAACTCCATTGTCTGATAATGTTTTGACATAATACAGCTTCTTATTTATCTTATAAATTGCTAAGAGGTGGTTTTTAATTGATAATTGGTTAGCAAAGTGGTGTTTTAGTTTAGTAGCCATTGTCTGCTCTGTGTAGAAGCTGAAAGGAAATGCCTAATAAGGAAATTAGTACACTGGTTAGCTTTACAGTTATGTGTGAAGAGAAGGGCAAGTCTCTCCTGATGAAAACCTTGCAATGAGTTGCTTTTTCCTGAGGTGCTAATTGAAGCTTGGCAATGAAAAAAGATCAGACTGGCAGTGATTAGTGTGAATTCTCACAAAGACCTATACCCACTTCTGAATATTTTACTAGTCTAAATGGCTTCCTTGGCTTTTGTTTTCCATTGTACCAGATTAATCTCATTATTTTATTTCACTAAAGTGAAATAAGTAACAAAAAAACTAGGGTAAATGGGTCTTTTTCAGCTGATGAGTAGCGAGGTGCTTATCAGTCAAGGAGAATAGTACTACCTGTTAATGTGAATAATGGTTCTAGACTCAGTTTTGCATGTTACTGTCCATTTTTGTTTTATTTAGGCAGCCAGGCAGAGAGAGTCCTCTGAAATACATTTCACAGGGATGACTTTATAAATGAATTTAACACAATTGTCCCAAATTTGTTAAGAACTCTGAGATGGACATCTCCAATGAAATATTCAGGGGACATTTAGGAGTTCTATGCAGTTCTCTACTAGCCATTACTGTGCAGTAGCTCTACAGAGACATAAAATATACAATACCTGGGATTTTATTATGGTACTTCAGCTTCACTACTCTTTCTCTAGAGCTTATATCACAGCAGCTTGTGCAGAACCATTATGAATAAACATCTACTGTGTTTGCATAGCCAATCCATACAAGCATAAATGAGAAGAAATGATAATTCTTCTCCAGTTTACTGTGCTTGCAAGTGGTACTTGTTTCTATAGTCATTTTTGTCTCTAGGATTGTAAAGTATCAGTGCAGTGACTTGTGTATGTGGACAAGACGGTATACAATGCACACTGAAGAATTCTAGGCAAATATATGATCAGATGTCTGGCAGGAAGGTGTATGTGACAGGAAAAACACTTGGTGTAAGCTGAAGTGACCATAAGTAATGTAATGTAGTTATATGGATGTGTCAGTTGCCTCTTGTCCTGTTGGCACTTAAAGCATACATTTTCTATTACAATTCCAGGATAAGTATACATCTCCCAGATATGAAGCGACTTGGCCAGGCCCAAAACGGAATGTTTGCAGTCGAAATCAAATGCAGTCAATGCTCTTGGATTCTGTTAATTAAGGCTGACACTGAGGACATGGAAGAGAAATGTGTAGATAAATTCTGTAGCTGCCTTCAGCTCAGATCTGTAATAGTAATTACACATGGAAGTGCACAAAGCAGAATGATTAATTTTTCTTGTTATGACTCAAGCCTCACTCTGGACTTGTGCTAAGGACTGTTTTATATGAGCTATCTGCAAATGGGTGTCTGTCAGTTGGGCTGGGAAGACAAAAGTAACCATATCTGATGCTAAAAGAACCCATTTCTTTGGGTGAAGTTGGCCATACAAGCTGGTGTGTCTTAGCTGTGTACTAATATAGCAATCTAGTTAAGATCAGGAGGACTGAATCTATGATTCTATGACTTTTGGCATTTTGAATTAGAATAGAATATTTCAGTTGCAAGGGATATACAATGATCATTTAGTCCAACTGCCTGACCGCCTCAGGGCTGACCAAAAGTTAAAGCATGTTATTAAGGGCATTGTTCAAATGTCTCTGACAGGCATGGGACATTGATCACCTCTCTAGGAAGCCTGTTCCAGTGTTTGACCATGCTCTTGGTAAAGAAATGCTTCCTAATGTCAAGTCTGAACCTCCCCTGGCACTGCCTTGAACCATTCCCATGCATCCCATCACTGGATATCAGGGAGAAGAGATCGGCACCTACCTCCTCATGTCCCCTTCTCAGGAAGCTGTGGAGAGCAATGAGGTCTCCCCTCAGCCTCCTTTTGCCCAAACCAGACAAACCCAGATTCATTAGCTGCTCCTCAAAGGACATTCCTTCCAGCCTTTTCACCAGCTTCATTGCTCTCCTCTGGACACATTCGAGTACCTTAATGTCCTTCTTAAATTGTGGGGACCTGAACTGCACACAGTACTCAAGGTGAGGCTGTACCAATGCTAAATAGAGCAGGATAATCACCTCTTTTGGCTGTCT
The DNA here is from genome assembly GCA_026413425.1 of Tringa solitaria. Taxonomy (NCBI): domain Eukaryota; kingdom Metazoa; phylum Chordata; class Aves; order Charadriiformes; family Scolopacidae; genus Tringa; species Tringa solitaria. Next base: position 13,764,612 of record JAOXJM010000004.1, read on the forward strand.
GCTTTACGTATGGAAAACTTCAATATGGTCTTTATATCTGCAAAGGAAAGACTTTGTCATCATAGCATCTTATTGCAAAGATTAGGATGGTAGAGATATCTAGTCTAACCTCAAAGAATGGTCAGCTATAAGATCAGACCAGGTTGCTCAGGGCTTTGCTTGAAAACCTCCAAGGAGGGAGATGGCAGAGACTCCTTGGCGGAACTGCTCCACTGCCCAGCTACTTCACAGTGGGAAAGTCCCTCCTTACAACCAGCCTGAGCCTCTCTTACTCCAGCTTACCCCCACTACCTCTCCTCTCCCGCCAGGCAGCAGGGTGAAGGGCCTGGCTCTGTCTCCTTCATAATCTCCTTGCAGGCACTGGCAGATTGCCAGTGAACTGGAAGATATGTTTGAAGCACTGTTTATTTATTTCATTTGTATTTCTGTGTTCCTCTTTGAATGTTGCATAATAGTATGTGAAACAGTATTTAGATCCAACAAGATGTATTGAGGCATCCCTGAGTAGTTTTGCTTTTTAAGTCTCAAGCTTTCATAAATTCAGATTTTATGGGAAGAATAAGTATGCAGTGTTTTTTCTTCCAAAACTGACTTTTAAAGCTCCTGGAGATGAGATAAATAAATGAAAACACAAAACAAAACAAACCCCACAAAAAAACCAACCGCAAAAAAAGAAAAAAGGTAAGTTTTGATTTTTCTTGGATTTCTAATTCTGTTCACATAACATTCGGTCTGGCTGTGAAGTGTGCATGAGAGAGTGTTGGTGAAACTCCTAACAGAGGTATCGATACGTTCACAGTCAATGAATCTTATTGCTCCCCTTCAACATTAGATGCACCCAAATACAAGGCTGACTTTTTAAAATTAGGATCTTGAGTATGGCAAAGTAATGACTATTATGTATGTTTTTTACATTTTAAATCTCTAGATCTGTTTGTTCCCCAGTAAAAAATGTACAATGAAATAGAAAACAACACTTATTCCAGGCCTGAAATTTTATATCTTTGATGATAAAGAATAGTATTGGAATGAGAATGGGGCAAATTAATTTCTGTCACACACCAGTGTTTGACTTCCTAAATCTGTTATTAATGAATTGCAACTGTTTAAATTAGCACTGGGCATGGTACCATGGATTTTGGAATTCATTTAATAAAGGTAATCAATATCTGTTGGAAGGCAGTTCTGACAAAACCTCTTAGAACAAGATGAAAGACAAAGGAAGATAATTCTAGGAGTTCTTGTTCAGCTGGCATCAGGGGGACCTTGTTTGAATGGAATGGGAATTTGGTTCAAAGATCAAACACAGAGGTATATGATTTTTCTTGAATGTGTTTGTATTTATGGGTTGGCTGTAAGATAGCCACAACAGGCACAATGAAATTCCATGGAAGCTTTAGGAAACAGACTGCTGTACATATGGCATAGGAATACTGTATTTTTATGTGAGCAGTAAGAATGCTCTCCTGCAATTCTATTAAAGTTGCTTGCTTTAAGGAAACAATTTTATGGTTATCTAGTCCTCTGGATATAGACCCACCTATTGTTGCACTGTTCTGGTGCTGTTTGTAACCACGACAAAGGGAAAAATTGACTCTCAGGACTCTCAGCAAACACTACTAATGTATTGCCATGGGGGAGCACAACACCAGGCGTACTGCCTGGACTCTGCCCCATTTTAGATGCATTGGTAGGAAATGAGTGGCTGAGAGTCAGTTTTAATTTAAATGCTCGTACATTTACATTTCAGATAATGGATTCTTGGTTTTGTGGGGTTTTTTGACTCCATCTTCTGGTTGATTGCTCTTTCATTGTTAACTTTTGGGTTCTCATAAGCTTCTGTGATGTCTAATAAGGCTGGCAATGAGAGCACATTAGTGTCAGGAGCACAAATTGCTTCTCAATAAGTGTTGTATTTGTTCCTTTAGCTAAGTAATAACAACATCGATGCATGTAACAGTATCAACTAACAGCAATTGTTAGCTTTTTTTCTTTTTTTTCTTTATTTGCAAGTAACAGATTAGTTTTTCAGCACAGCAATTCTACTTTGAACCTCTAAAATTTTGGTAACTTTCTCACCAGGAGCTAGAGACCAAATGACAGCTATACTCACTTCAATAAAGTGCTGTGAGGGGTTATTTGGTTCAGTGACTTCTGTTTTCTGCACATTTTTCTGAGATTTTCCCCAATTTTCCTCAAAGCCCATTTCAATTTGCTTTACGTTTTGTGGTTCCTAGTTAAAGCTGATGATCTCCTTTAACATTGTTTTGTCAGACTGTTAGGTTACGCAGTGCCACAGTATGCTAGAGTCCTTATTTTGAAATCCACTAGCTAAATTTCCTAACAATGTCGCCTCCACAGAAGTTAATAGAATTAAACCAGAGCTCTGACTTGACTCTCACATCTTAGCACTAACAATAGTTTATCTGTTTACTTGTTCTAGCTCACAATTTAGCACTGTTTAGCCTTTGACCTGGAGAAATCTGAGCTACGGGACATGTAATTTGTGTGAGAAATTCACTAGAGATGGTCATGGATACTTTTACACAGTTTGTTTTGAGGATATTTTTACCTTCCTGCCAAAAAATGGAGTGGTATGTTACTTAAAATCCCTCCTAAATTACAGATAAAGATCTCTGTATTATCCCTAATTATCTGACAGTATGCGGTTCCCACAAATTTTTGGTCTTTGCTTCTTTCTGACCCCCTGCAGTGGCCTTGCAAACAAAAGCCTTACCTGCTATATTTATTTATTGGCACTCCCCTCTAGTTTAACACTATTTGCATTCTTTCTCTTACTGGTCATATTTGCATTTGTATGTTTTTAGGGTTCCTTAAATAATGTCTTAGACAACAAAACCAGCAAGTTTTCTCTTAGTCTTACAATGTGAATGGAGTACCTTGTTCTGTCATCTTAAAAAGGGAGATTCTCTGGTTACTACTGTCACTAAACATTAGATATTACTTTTCTAATGATTTAACACATTTTGTTTTAACAGGTTTAAAAGTTCATCACTATCAGCTGAATTCTTTTCACTTGTTGCAAAAATATTACCTAGAAGTAACAAGTGTACCAAGTAACACAGTTGTATGAATTTGATATACAACAATATATTAACAACACAAAGTTATGTTGTGTTGTTACAACAACTTTCCCTTGTACACAAAGGGAAAGTAAAATGGTGACGTGCATAAGTTCCACTTACATCCATGGATTTGAGACTTTAAATTTACTCTGCAACAGAATCTGGCTGATTTGCTGACAGCCTTCCCCCCAAAAGAAGGAAGTGTTTATATCAAGTCTGAGTACCCAAAGTGATACATGCATTTTGGCCATGTTTACTCATGAATGCTTAAGTGTGTTCAGTAAATGCCTTTGAACATTTGTGAGTTCAATGGAAAAACCCCAAAGTTTCATCATATAAAAAGATGATCAAAATGTTTTCACACAAGAGTTGTGGATCACATTTTCAAGGGCACAGCAGGAGTCTCACTGTCCCCACCTACTAAATCCAATGTTCGTGCATGTCACTGTGCACACATAACACATGTTGGCCCGTCTTTGGTTATTTGCTCTGTACACGTAAATTCAGTCATCTTATATCACATCAAAACACCTGAGCAATGCAAATAGGGAAGATATGTAACAAACAGCCCCCAACCTCTTAATCATTTCAGTGGAAATAAAAATTGGGAGTAGAAGGTGCTCTCACTTCTTAGCATCTGGGCTTAGAACTGGATGTTGATCATATAGATGTTCTTGAATGGAGATTTTTCTTCCAGTCTTCAGCTGGCTGCAATTTTATTTCTATCATCTTTCATTTTAATCTGTGCTGATTTTTTTTTAAATTTTACTAAATATGAAAGCAGAAGTAAGGAAAAACATCTGCTGTAGAAAATATTCTGAATTGCAGTTTAGAGAGCTTATGAATGCTGTAGGCTTATCACTTGTATATAACTATGTGGGTGGCACACTGTCAAGTGCAGACAGTGTGGTGGGAGATCCCAGTATGGAAATCTTTTTTTTTTTTCATAGTAGTGAAAAGATGAAAAAAAAATATTTGGAAGGAAAAGGAGGGTGAGAATGGCATGTTGGACACAAATTACTGTATGGATTTAGACAGATATGACATGATTAAAAATCCGTGTTCTTAATCCACCAAGTCTTTATAGAGCTCATTACCATCATGTGGGAAAATTCCAACTGAGAACTTTGGACTGATTTACATGAATCACTATTAACTTATGGATCTCAGGGAATTGGCCTTGTGTTTCTAAAATCTAAATATTTCACGCTATTCTATGAACCAGGAAGGTTTTGAAAACTCAGCTGTACTTTTTCACGAGTAAAGCTGTGTGGCTTTTTTTTTATTCTATTGTTGATTTCAATTCTTTGTTATTGCTTCTACCTGGCTTAAATGTTGCTCTGTTTACCAGCTGGGCATCTAGCTAACTCTCAGAAAATATTAATAGAAAGTGTTTGAGAAATGGATGATTGGGATGTACAAAATAAATATTGTGGGCTCTGACAGAGTGTAAAAGATTGTACTTGTTACCAGAACACTCTTCTGATTTCCAATATAAGTGCCATCTAATATGTGTGTTCCAAGGACCTGCCTGCTAATGCATTGGATTTGGAAAAGAAATTTTTCTGCCAATTGCTGTATGCTTAGCCTGCCTGTCATTGTCCCCCTCAGCTTTTTTCCAATGATTGTACATTTTACACAAGTGCAAAAGAGAAGCAATTTAAAAGGCTTTTTGTGTATAAGATACTTTACAGGAGACTCACCTGCTGGAAATAAAACAATTCTGCATTTACAACAATTTTCTCCACTGCATGTAACATTTATTCCACAAAAGTCATGATTGTGGAGATAGTTATTTGATGATGCATTAGTTGAAGTGAATAAAACCATGATTTTATATATGGTTTAAAACAAGCTGAGCAATTTTTACTAAAAGTAATGTATTTACAGCAGGGCAGGAAGTTGTTTTCCCATCCTATAAATACTCACTATTTAAATACCTTCTTTATCGTAATGAAATTTGGACCATTGAAAATATTAATGAACTTATATTATGGAATAAATGCAGTCAGAAAAATTGAGACATTTAATTCAAATTATTTTGGAATATTTAATTTATTTTTTATCCTTATTTTATATTATAAATTTATATTTTCAGATATAAAAGGAATTTCCAAACAAAAGTAGTATTTTCTACTAGTAAGGCTTTGAAAAATGAGCATAAACTATTTGGATATCCATAGAGTTTTTTTCATTTCTCTTAAACAAGAAATCTGTTTAAGTGTTTCTTTTCCACAAAATGTTTTAGCCCTGACAATACCGTGTTTTTAATTGAAAATATTTAGTCAAATTATTCTCATCTACCTCCAGTACAGACTTTACCCTTATATCCATTTCTGAACCAACCAATACTGGATTTGTTTACTTCAGTTTAATTAAAAGGCAATATAGGACATTTGTCATATTTTAAATTACTTCAGTAAACCAAGCAGACCCACTGTTTTATTGATCTTTGTAGCAGTGTAGTCACCAAAATATTATAATGAAAACTTCTATAAGAGCTTTCACATTGGCACTGTGCTGAATTTTCTTGGACAGACTATGCCTATCCCTATAGCAGTCCTTTTGCTGAATACAAAAATGCTAGTGATTGACATACAAAGTAAATGAGGGGCCAGAATGTAATCCTAACTATAAAAGAGAGCAGGCATCCCCCTGCAATCCATGATTTTGCTCATGTGAGTAAATGTCCTTACACTAACTAAACAGGCACTTAAAATTTTAATGCCAGATGTATCTCCAGATCAGTAACTTCCATGGCCAATGTGCCTTATCAGACACACAAGCAAAGAGAATTATTCGGCAGCAAGGGGATGGATGCCATACTCAGTGTCGACCACTTAATGTAACTGCTCGCTGAACTGTGGGATCTCCACAGACTCCTGGTGTTGGACACAGAGAGAGGTCAGATCTCTCAGGCAGCGTGTTTGAGGAAGGACCTCAGAATTCCCTACTATACAAACCTACATTTTTCCTTTGACTGTAGAAAGTTTAGGATGATCTGCAGCCCATAGGTGAGGGAATAAACATACCTATATAGATTACCAGGCATCCTGCTGCAGAAGACCTGGACAGACTGAGAACCTTTGGGGTTTTATCGGTAGGTCACAGGAGAGCAAGGACATGTGGCAGTTCTGTGCACATGTGATTCAATCTGATTGCATTTAGTAGGCGACTTACACAGTACAATAGCAGTTTTTCTGGGCCTTCACTGTCATTACTTTCCAGATGAGCTACTGCTGTATCTCTTATCTGAGATATGGGTTGGTCCTGGAGGCCTTTGACATGTACTGTGAGATGACTCTTTTTCTCATTATACTTTCTGCGGCTTAGCAGTGCCTTCATGTTCTTCTAGGTAACTGTTGGGATTACTAGTTTAGTTGTCAGATCCTTACTATTGGAAACAAAAGAGCCAGAATTACAGTTGTATTTTTTGTGTGTATTGTGTAGCTGTATACTGTGGCCTGCAGCCCACATACATACATAAAGCCACCCACAAACTAGCTCTAAAGTCTCTGTTTTTCTGCTACAGCAGATATTTCATAAAGTCCATCAGATATCATAATTTTTTCCTCACTTTTTTAAAGTTATGGTACTTCTAAGAAAAGTGAAGCTTCAGGCTCTTAAGCATTCACATAAGAAGCATCACTTAAGTGTTTTATAGACAATTGGTTATGTGGAGGAGGACAAAAAAGTGTCAGACATACCAAGTGTGTTCTGCTTCAGAAATGTATTATATTTCTGAGGCATCAGTGCTTGGTTTGTGTGGCAATGCTGGGTTCTGGCTTTCTCCTCTACACTCACTTCTTATGGCTCTCTTAGGCACAAAGCCTTGCTAATACCATGCTTGTTGTGACAAGGGGATGATTTCTTCAAGGAGTGTTTTAGTGTCTTTGTGGAATAACAGAAGTTCTTGTAGGTCAGGTCTTGTAGGTCACTTTGTCAGGCTCCATGGACTATAGTTTCAGTAGGCTCTCTTCAAAATATACCACACTGGGATTGACCTTTAAGATTGTCAGACATATTGATACCAAATTTTCTGCCAAAGAATGATATTTAATAAAAGTTTTGCTGTTTCACACTGTAACGTGGTTAGTGTTTTCTAGGTGTGACAAATTCTGATCTTCAAATGGATTAAATTTGTCTCATGGTCACCAGGGGTCAAAATTTGTTCCCCTTGGCTTAGAATCAAAATACTAGCAAGAGGATTTAATGTAAATCCTTACTTAAGGGTGTTAAAGATTAAAATGAGTTCTGATTAGCATAAATCTTTCAGTCTCTGCTCCCTGGCTTATCACAGCTGCCCATAGGTAACTTCTTTGAAGAAACAGCACAGAGAGATTTTATTAGTTCATCAGAGCTTGTTGGGACAGCCCACTGTGAAAAGCAAATCTATCATGACTTTAGGCTCCTGAGTAGGGAATCATAATTATTTTGCATTTGCCGAGTGCCTGGGAAAGTCCTGTGATGACTAAATCTTGTAAAATAATTCTAATCTTGCCTTCTTTGTCTGATCTTCTCAATTCAGATAATCCTTTCTAGTTTTTCTTAAATTGAGGTTCATTGCTTTCAGAGTTAATGCAAATTCAGGTTTCTAAATGAATAACCTAAATGTCATTCAGTGCTTTCTTAAAATTAAATAGAAGGTGTAAGCATCCAGTGCTTTTGAAAATGAAATTGTGCTTCATTGGAATTGGTGTCTAAAATGTAATCGCCTTTAGTTGAGCCATGAATCCAGTCTGGATATTTAGATGTGCATTATACCAGAGCCTGGACACCAGCTGTCTGTGTGCCATTTGTGTTTTAAAATTTTGGCCCCATAACCCACTTTCAAAAACCCAGGTCTGAAAATGTGGAGTTTTTCCTAACTGGGAGAACAACCTACTAATTAAATATCTAAAAGTGGGCTTCCATGCTGGTATTCTTCATATTTCAGAGCTTTGGTACAAAGCTGTATCAGTATTAAAAAAAAATAATAATGATATCGAAATGTTAAAGAATATTCTTTTCATAGCACACAGGTGCAGTATAGTCATGGAGATCTTATGGCAAATTCTGTACTGAAATACAAATGCTATTGTTACAATCCCATTTAATTATAAAATGTGGTTTATCTATAAAAGTTATAAAATTTTAAAATGCTGGCTTAAAATGAGCATTTATTCCTAACTCTTAAGACACCAAGGGTACAAACACTCATGCATACATATACACACATAAAAAGTACTTGCTAACACTTTTAAAAGTCTCCAAGTTTATTTTTAATTATAAACTAAAATATATTAGTGTTTTTCTTCTTATCAAAATCAGCATCTCCCTATTGTACTAATTATTCATTTTGTGCTTATATATGCTAATATGTATATACTAATACATATGTATTTTGAGGGGAAAAAAGTAAGACTTGAGAAATTACAGCTGGCCTAAATCATGTTCCTAATGCTGGGGATTTTGATCTTTCTGGTGTATCTAAAGTTCCCACTTCACTTTTCACTTACGTTACTTCTAACATCCTTTAGACATATTCTTAGTGAAGCTGTGATAAAAGTTAGCAGTGGTAAGTGGCATCATTGAGAGATTGTTAGCATTTTGGGGCAGTTGTTTTTTTTCCTCTGGAACTAAGATTAAAAACTCTTAGCTGTAAAAGTGTCCCAAGTACTCTCCTCTTCAACCCTTGCTCCCCTAAATGGGTTTATATTTGCTGTTAGTTTTAATGCTGCTCTGCTTCTAAAAAGAAATCTTATCAAAATCATAATCAGCATTTGTTATCCCCTTCATGGAGAGAATTTGGGAGTAGCTCCATCCACTGTCTTAAGGCAGGATTATACATCCCAAACACAATTAAAATTTAGGATTGGGTACTTCAGTCTGTGACAATTTAGACTGAAGACAGCATTCTGCCTTAGCTACAACACTTTTTTTGGATTATCAGGGTGATCCTCTGCCAGGAGGCTTACTGTTATCTCTTTTATGGGGAAATGATCAAGGTCAAAACCACTCTATCTGAGCACTAATATTGAACTATTTGGCTGTTAAATTGCATTTAACTTCCGCAGTGACTTTGATGGAAATAATCAAGGCTCTTAAGACATGCCAACCTGATAGAATATTACTATAGCTCTGATCACTCCTGTGGTTATGAAGAAGAGAAGGAAAAACACATTGGAGTCTCACAGAAGCTGAAAGGAAAATGTTTTTTCATTGGAGTTCTGGATTTTGAAATGAATTTGAGAACAGTTGTGTACTATATGGAATTCTGTTTTAACTAGCTCTTAACATTGAGGTTTTAAAATTATGTTTCTTTCTCCATAAGACATTTTAACAACACCAAATGATTTTTAAAAATAGTAATTTTAGGCTGTGTCATTATGGATGGGTGAAGGGATGAAAATCTGTCATTGTATATGACAGGCACCTACTTCTACAGAGCTGTCAGGCTTGTGCTTTTAGTGTTATTGTTTCCAAGGAAGACTGTTGTTGTTAGGAGAGTTCTTACAGCAGAAGAGAAGGCATTTAAGATTTCTTTTTCAGCAAAGCTGAGGTTTCATATGACAGACTACTAAGTAACTGTCTGCATAAAGTACTGGACACAATTTTTAATGTTAATTTTTGGAGAGGAACATTGAAGTATTGAAAGCCATGGTGTTCCTGTTGACATTGCATCTGGTTTTCTATGGTAGTCTTTTGTGAAAGTTTTATTCAAAATCTGTGATAGTTACTCTGAACAGCTGCTATGTGCAATGAGAGAGACTGAGTACAAAGTGTAGGGAAAAGGAGAATCACCTCTCTTGTTGTTTAGAAACTGCATGGTATCCATGCCTTATTTCCTCACTCTGGCAATACTGGGAACATTGTTAATATAGGATTGTTCAACTATAAAGTGATCTGTAAGTAGAAATTTATATTTGGATGATGGTGTTGTAAATCTTCTTATAGCTAAATGTTGGTTATCAACAGATACCTCCTGGGCACTACAGTTTTCTCTCAGGTGTGTGAATTCTTACTTTTAGGTGACATACCATATTTTCGTGACCACATGTAGCACTCACAATCTGACAAAGGATAGTAGACAACAGACTGCAGCAGTTTAGAATACTCAAATCATATCTGCACTTCCATTTTTCAAGGCAAAATTCAACAGGGACAGGTATCTAAATGAGGTGGACTGGTAGTGTGTGTGCTGGTGGAATACTGTTCTGGTCCTGATTTTGCAGCCATGATGCTTTAACTGAAGCTAGTCAGAGTTTTTCCACTGATGGAGGAAAATTTTATCTATGAGTTGTTTTCTGGTTTATGCTTGACTAACTCTGTATATCATTTCAAAGCAGCCTGTTTATGCCTGTACATGGGCCCTTGCCTGTCCTTCATGGATGAGATCCATGGAGATATATTATTGAATCTGTGTGAACCTCTGGAAGCGCTTAAAAAGCTTTAAAAATTAAATTTCATATCTAAATGAGCCATCTGGTCTGCCAAAGAACTCACCTCAGTGAGTGTTTTATTTAGAACCACTGAATAAAATTATAAACTATGTGTTATTCTAAAAGTAAAGGAAGAACACGAAAAGTCACTCTGAGAAAACTAGAAAAAAAATTTTAAGTGAAAAAAACACAGACACACAACTAATATATATTAATCTTGTTGTCTCTGGGTTTTTTTTTTTGTTTTTAGGTTTTTTCGTGGTGTGAAAGTAGCGGACTATCATGTGTTTCTTCTTGTTTCTTCTTTGTTTCTTTTTGCAAAAGAGGGAAGTATTTAGAATAGATATTTTTTGAAGTTCTGTGTGATGTTAGTGTGAAATCCACTGCTGAAATGCAAGACGCAATGTAGTATGCTGAAGAGAAACAGACAGAATTCTTCATTCTCACATTATGGTGTGGAAATATTCTTCTAGAAAGTGGGAACTTCAAATCATGGCTGCCTCCTACTTGGCTGTATTGAATGGCAACCCATCTGAAAACTGGACTTCTAGAAACTATAGTACTGAATCTTGTGATCAACATTGCCAGTGGAAGCAAGGGATTAGGATGAAGCTGGCATCTGTGGAGATGGAGAAAGAAATAAAAAAAACCCCAAACAGCAGTTATATGGAAATACTGGCTTTGTTTTGTTTTTTCTGCTATGTGGAAATGAGTGATAGTCACGGGGAAAGCAAATGTGATTTCAATCCATCCGTACATAAAAGGTTTTTATCATTAGCTAATTACAGTTAGAAGCCATTTTAATCATAACTAAGACTAGTTAAAAGATAACAAATGTTGAGTTTTGTTGTTAGAACTATAAAAATTAACCCCTTGA
>JAOXJM010000004.1:13776182-13801409 GCA_026413425.1 Tringa solitaria
CCAGTTCCTTATCCACCGAGTGGTCCATCCATTGAATCCATGAGTTTCCAATTTTTCCAAGTTTTTCCAATCTGCATCTCTTTGCATACTCTCCTTGTAAGACTTTTTTTCTCTAATACAAATTGCCTGCAGGATTGCTGTAGATTTTTTGGAAAATACTGCTTTTAGCAGTCTTGATATTGAGTCTGAGCCCTGAAGGATTTTGTGTTCACTATCTTACACTGATTTAAAAAAAATATGATTTTTTTCCTCTTTCTTTTAAGTTTATTTCATTAGGGATATTACAAAGTTTAAAGCTGAATCTGTAGGTCATCATATATTGTGGATGAGATAAGGCATGTGGTGGGCATGGTCCCTGTCCTCCTAATGGATTCCTGAGAATTCTGTCTAATTTTGCAGGGAAATAGTAGACAAGGTTTAGAAAAATAAACTTGCTCTGTTTCTTTATTTTGAATGAGTTTTACATTTTGGTAATCATAGGAATGCACAGTTTATATTTGCTTTTAAACTGGGTTATATTTTGATGAAGCGCTGTCTTTTAAACAGTAACTGGTTGAAGTAATTTTCTTGTAAATCCTTAATTTGTCAGGTACTGACTTGCTTTTAATATTGTGTTGCTGCTCCAAATGAGAAATGAAAAGCAGCTTTTTAATGATTTGTGTTTCATAAATTGCCTTCTAGAGGCTTTCTGCAGGAGGATGTGTAAACAAGGTCTCATCTGAAACTAGAAAAGGGAAGTTAGCATTAGTATTTTGGTGTAAACCTAAAGCAGCCTTCATTTTTAACCATTAGGAACCATGCAGAAATACGATGTCAGTTTTGATGATTCTTATTCCTAGTGTCTTTCTTTTGGGTGCTTTGCAGTTGCACTTTCGAGTGAAAGTTAGCAGAGTAACATAGTTCATCAGAGGTATCAGAAAATGTCTGTTGAGTTTGTTCATTTGTAACTGACACGGATGAAAAGAATGAAAACAAAAAGTATGGCTTTGTGCCATTCTTGTCTATGGAGAGGTGTGATGAGATATTTAAGGACATCTGTTTTATGATGCCTTAATGTATTCATAGTGGCAGCTGGAGTTTTCTGAATAGCAAGAACGTAAGAGCAGCAGTGCTGTACATTTTGAAGAAGAAAGTTTTTATCATCTTCCCATCCATAACCAAACCGTAGATGGCAATAAATTGCATAGAAAATGTGAGGAAATTGCATGGTATATGTTCTTGGGAGAGCTCAAATCAGGTACTACTAGAAGGTGGCTCTGGTTTAGAACATCACAGTTGTTTAACGTGGCCTGCATTAAGTGCAGTTTGCATCAGGCCCTATGTATTACCACAAATACACTGTTTGAGAACCCTCTGAACCATAGAAAGTTGAGCAGTTGAGATTTTTCTTAAATTATTGGATTAATATTTCTATTTGGTCTTCCATATCCTGAGATATTTTTCTCTGTCAAGGACTAATTCTTTTAACAGTTTTGGTTTTCACTTTGAAGGTCCAGTCAGTCCTGATTACAAGATACGCAAGCACATAGGGTTATTAATCTCAAAGAACTTTATAAATTTCAAGAAAACAGAATATGGTACATTAGATGTGTTGTGTTTATCAGCCATAGCTGACAGTAAAGATAAAATTCCATATGCTTTGCTTATTTTGCTGAATTACAGATGTGAAGAATGCTGAGGAGTGGTGGTGTGTAAAAGGAGCAGGTGAGTCCTGCATTTACAGAAACATTGTATCTTGTATGTTTCTTATTATAGCCAGCTGGTCATCACAAACACTGGATGTGTGTTATAGCAGGTTTACATTTCAGTTAAAGCACCTATAAAAAAGTGCTGGTACAATTGTAGGAGGATACATTTTAGTTATGTTTTTGTATCATGCTGTTCTTTGTAACTCAGAAATACTTGGTGATATAATTATTTCAGCCACCAGGTGGATGTGCAGCCATCTGTCCATTCTGCCATCAGCTAGGATGCTGCTACAGTGCTGTCTAGAAAGAGATATTTTTCAATGAGCAATCAATGCCTTTCCTCTTTCAAACTGTCCAGTCTGTTGGAGAAATCAGTTATTTTTCCTCAGACCATTTTTGTGAACATGCAGTAGATATTTCCCATCATCAACTGAGGTTATTGGGAAGGGCAAAGCTACTCCATTGCAGACTGTACTTTTGCTTTGATCTGAAGCAGAAATCTGTTTTTATCATGTTCAGTAAGCTTTCTTTTTCCACTACACTGCATTGCAGTATTTAAAAAAAAAAATGCAGAGAATAAAACCTAGGTATCATGGGACCTTTTCTTTCTGATAAGCCCCCTTCCGAGTAGTCTTTTCCAGGAGTGGAATCTAGCCAGCTGCTGCCGTTTGGCTACGTTGACATATTCAGCAGCTGCACTTGCATTTAGGGTAGTAGAAGTCTGAACATCGCTTAGTCTGAGTTCAGGTTTGATCAGCTTTAGCACTTTTTTTTTTGATGTTTTGTAGAATATCTGTTGACTGCATTTCAGCTCTATATTAGTGTTTGTCATGATATAGCTTATGCAGCCTGCTGTCCTAGTCTCCTGTATAGCCCCTGCATAGCATTGGTTAAAGCTCTTAATTTACATTTTGTAAAGGAAAGTGTGTTTTGATTTCATTTTAATTTAGAACAAAGCAATTTTTAAAAACCTTTTATATATAATGGAAATACATTATATTTCAGTTTTAGCACTTGATTTCAGGATTTTGAAAAGATAGTTATATGAATAACAGTCTGAAATAGCAAACTTATAAATTCAGGTCTAAACAACAAATGGGAATATTTATATTTTTAATCAATTTTTATTATCAACCCCTTTGTTTTTCTAAAAATAAGTTTTTCCAGAAGAGATTAACTCACTTAATAGTGAAGTAATACTGCTGTTAAGGGAATTATTCAGATCAGAGGATTGCTGTTTTGAAAACTGATGCCATTCCCAGTGAATTTTTAAAGGCAAATGCAGCTCACTGTGTTGCTATCCTGTGCTCTTTAGCATGATAGTAAACCACCTGCTTAAATAAAACGGTGTTCGAGTGCTTCAGTATAACCTTCAAGATTAAATTTGCTTTATGTCTTACAAACACAATATAGAAGTGTCACTGCTATGTTCATTTTACATCAAAAACAGATGTATGCATTTTCCTTTATAATATTGTCTTGAAGTGGAGATGACCTTTCCCAGTGACAATGTCAGATCTTGGTGTCTGCCATCAAGGCCACTATTTCTTTGGCTTCAGCCTTCAACTTACAGGACAGAAGTTGCTTAGAAGTAGTGTGGTGGACCAGATCTGGGAGCAAGTTGGGGCAAGAAGTCTCTGTAACAAAGAGCTTTGCTGGAACCAGCTTGAATGAATAAGGTTTAGGTTTACTAGCCTTTGGGCTTGCCTCAGCCTTCAGATGTTGCAAATCCAGTGAAGGGCCACTTAAAGCTTTTTCTGTTTCCATCTGCTTGAGCTGTATCTTCTGGACTAAAAAACTATACCACTATACCACCTGGCTTTATGGCTGGGCCCAAAGAGTGGTGATGAATGGAGTAAAATCTGGTTGGTGACTAATCACGAGTGGTGTTCTGCAGGGCTCGGTATTGGGGCCAGCTCTGTTGAGTATCTTTATCAATGATCTAGAGGAGGGGATTGAGCGCACTCTTGGTCAGTTTGTAGACAATACCAAGTTGGGTGGGGGTGTTGATCTGCTTGAAGATAGAAAGGTCTTGCAGAGGGATCTGGACAGGCTGGATTGATGGGCCAAGGCCAGTGGTATGAGATTCAATGAGGCCAATTGCTGAGTCCTGCACTTGCATCACAACTCCATGCAGTGCTACAGGCTTGGGGAAGCGCGGCTGGAAAGCTGCCTGGTGGAAAAGGACCTGGGGGCACTGGTAGACAGCTGGCTGAGTATGAGCTGGCAGTGTCCAGATGGTCAAGAAGACCAATAGTATCCTGGCTTGTATTAGAAATAGTGTGGCCAGCAGGACTAGAGAAGTGATTATCCCCCTGTACTTGGCACTGGTGAGGCTGCATCTTGAATACTGTGTTTGGTTTTGGACCCCTCACTACAAGAAAGATATTGAGGTGCTGCAGTGTGTCCAAATAAGAGCAACAAAAAAGTAGTCTTATGAAGAGTGGCTGAGGGAACTGAGATTATTTAGTCTGTAGAAAAGGAGGCTGAAGGGAGACTTTGTCACTCTCTCTAACTACCTGAAAGGAGGTTGTAGCAGGGTGGGGGTTGGTCTGTTCTCCCGAGTAGCAAGAGATAGGATGAGAGGAAATGGCCTCAAGTTGCTCAGCAGTAGGTCTAGACTGAATATTAGGAAATATTTCTTCACTGAAAGGGTCATGAAGCAATGGAACAGGATGCCCAGGGAAGTTGTTGAGTCACCATCCCTGGAGGTATTTAAAAGACATGAACACGTGGTGATTAGAGACATGGTTTAGTGGTGGGCTCAGTGGTGTTAGGTTTACATTTGTACTCCATGATCTTAAGAGTCTTTTCCAACCTAAATGATTCTATGATTCTATAGCTAAGTGAAAATGATGGAGGTTGAGCAAACTAGGTGTTAAATGTGATGTTTGATAATTTACAAAGACTTGTGCTATTGCTTGCTTTTCTTGCAGGTTATCTCCTGTTTCTCTTGAACTTTAGTTAAGCCATTCAGAAAAGCTAACATAAGGCTTTTTCTACAACTCTTGCTGGCTAGGAACTTGCTTTGTATTATAGACAGTCATAATTTGTACTAAAAGCTGCAGCCTGTTCTTTTTTATAACTTTGTATTTTGCATACTAATGATATTTTATATCACAAAATAGTAATATCCTCTTCTGTACCTTTTTATTATCTGCATGTGTGACAAAATATTATAATGTTTTCAAGTGTTGTTAGTAGACATTCTCTATACAGTCATTGTATGTCACAGAAGCATATGGATTTGTTGGTAAGGTAAAATGTTGCTTGAAGAAAACAGGTTGTTTGTAGTTTGCCAGTAGAATGCACAGAAGAGAATATGAAGCAAGTGGCAGCAATTGAGGTGAATTTTTGAGGGGGAGGAGATAAAGTTTATCTTGTGTTAAATATTATGTGTGCAGAGCTGCTTCTCAGGCAAACAAACTATTTCAGGTTGTTCTTTTGGATTTAGATAAATATTCATTTCAACAGTACAGGCTCAGAAATAACTGCTGACAATTTCAGGTACAAATAAAATAGAAAAGTGTCAAAGAGATTAAAAGATTATTGAACCCAAGAACAATTTAAATTTGAATTTTTACTTTGCATTGTACAAAATGGTAAGTTTATTCAACATCATGTCCTAGTATACATGAACATGCAAGCCGAAGCACGATGTGCTGCTGCATCCATAGCATGGAAAAGGAGAAGAGCAGCTGCTGACAGTATTTTGCTACTCGGTTGACATTTAGGAGTTATGCCTATTACCTGGATCCTACTGGTGACATTATGAGCCAGAATTAGTGCAAAATTGTTCATTGCTGGCTGTGGTCTAATGTGCATAGTTCTGTTGAGAATGACGTTTCCAAGAGCATATCCTTCTAAATGGCAAAACATAAAAAAAAAAAAGTCAAGCTTTTCATGGAATGAGTTGTCTCTATGACAGTTCTCTTCCTTGGCAACAAGTCAATCAAAACACTGGTCCCAAACTTGCAATTTATTTATTTAGAACGGCCTTTCTACATTCACACAAGCCCCTGAAAAATGTTTCCTAATTCAAGCACAAATAAAGTTTGCAGCTAATATTTGCTACCTGAAATACAAAGAGTTTATAGGTTATAATGGTGAACAGTTATTTCTCTTTTTATAAATACTTCTTCTTTTATGCACTTTATTTTTGACAGGCCATTATACTAATACATGCAGGCTCCATAGAATCACTGTTACAAACATTTAAAAGTAATGAATAATTACTATTTAATACATCTAATAAAGAAGATTATGCTGAGAAGGTAAATTAGAAGAAGAAATGTAACAAACTGTAATTGGCCATGAACTGTGAAATGAAAAGAATTGGTGCGAGAAGATGAGGTGGTGTTAGTGAACAAAATTGTTTACTACACAGCAAAAGGGAATTATTTTGCCATTATTTGACATGTCATTATTTGACATATAAGATATGAACGATATAGGGAGGATGGAAGGATGAAGACAGAGTAGTAGGTTTCAGTTCATTTGAAGCTATGAAGTTGCACAGTAGTTTACCTGTGAAACTGTCTGGTTTTCTTTTCATGATAGTTTAACTTTTTGTGCCCAGAGCATCTGCTTTTGTCCATTGCCGTCTTTCCTTTGAATCTTGCTCTAAATTCTTCTTTTATGAAGACTTTGTTCAATGCAATGCCATGAACTTCAGAGTACTGATGTACCCCATTGCATTGTGGGTGCTTCACCTCATGGAAATTGTTTAGATCTTCATGTGTTTAAACTGCACTAGCTGAAATTCCTTGTGTAAGGTATAATCCAGTGCCATCTGAAACTGATGGGTTAGACCCACACTGCAGACAATTAAAAAACAAAAAAAAACAAACAAAAAACCAACAAACAAAAAAGGTGTAGGTATTGTGTATGGAAAGATGTATGGAAAAGAGGTAGGAGAGGAAATGAATGCCTTTAACACTCAGTGATAATGGAAGCCTGACTACAGAAAATTATAATGACCCATAGTTTACATTTAGACAGGGAAACGAGTCTATATAGTATAAGTGGCATTTTACAGGTATTCATAATCTGCCTGTATCAAATGAAATGAAGTTATAAAATTTCATCAGCCTGTTTTCCCTTATGTACTTTCATCTTATTGCAGATGACTGCAGGGTATTTCCTTTGAATGGTAACTTCCATCTGTATAACAGGTTGCTGACACATACAAACCGCATGAAATATACAGAGTCTTGATTACTTTTGTTAATTTCAAAATCTTGCCCCAAACAATGTGTATTTATTTAAGAGTGTAAAACCCACAATCCTTCAAAGTCTTTTCAGAATACTGTAAGCCTATCTCCTCATTAGCTGATTGTTTTTAATTGCAATATGAGCTTTTAGTTGATGTTACAGAACACTGGCTTTTCAGAAAATAATACTATTGGCAGATTTAAAAGTTTGAAGACCTTGTCTAGATCTAGCCTTATTTTCCTTTTTAAGAACAGGTCATTGAAGTAGGGCACATCAGACTGGGCTCCCAGCGGGGAGATGCAAAATGTGTCATGACTTTTTTTGGGAATGCGAGCAGTGTCACCTGGCTCATTGAGTTCGTGGTGACCTGCCTCAAAATTGTAAATTCAGCCTTAATTAATTTTCAAGAGCAGAAAAGGATCTGCATTTGAAAGTAGTCATCTGATGTTTAGCTTCCTGACATCACTGCAATCAGCTGTGATATATAAGAAATCTTGCAGGAGATAATAGCTTGTTGGTATTCAATGTTTGACTTTTTCTGAAAGAGGAACATATCTGAATAATCCTAAACTTGTCATTTCAGTTTCTTACAAGTGGGACCATAGCAACTGAGACAAAGCCCTTCAGACTGCGTTCTCTCCTCCAGCTATATACATAAAGTTTTAAAATTCTGAATAGGCTCCAGCGTCTATACTGTAAGGATAAAGAAGCAGACTCTATCAGGTAATGCAATGATAGGACGAGGGGTAACGGTTTTAAACTAAGATAGGGTAGGTTCAGATTAGATATAGATATTTCCTCTGAGAGTGGTGAGACCCTGGAACAGGTTGTCCAAAGAATTATGGATGCCCCATCCCTGGAGGTGTTCAAGGCCATGATGGATGGGGTTTTGAGCAACCTGGTCTAGTAGGAGGTGTTCCTGCCCAGGGCAGAGGGGTTGGAACTAGATGATATTTAAGGTCCCTTCCAACCATTTTATGATTCTATGATTTGTAGTGAATAATTATTTGTGGTAGCAATAATGCAATATATATAATACTTAGGAAATAAGTTATATTAACATGACTACTGAGCATTTAGGTATGTATATGACTCAGAAGTGACCAATTCGGAGTTGGAATTTTTGTTTTGTTGTTAATTTAACTTAATGTGTTGAACTGATATCATGCAGGCTTTGGTTCCCGGCATACAGGGACGTGTTGGGGACACACAGGACAGAAAGGTGCAAGAATGGAGATATAAATAATCTATTGTTGTTTCTCTTGCTGAGCAGGAGTGTTGGCATGGCCATTTTTTGTCTGATTTGATTCTTAAAATATCAAATATTTTATACTGCTTGCAAGACAGAATACTTGTATTTTCTAGACTTAGATAAAGAAGTTCATCTGGTGAGGCACACATTTGAACCAGGATTCCAATTGTATGCTTCAAATATTCTGGCCTTCTCTAATTTTACTTTTTACTTCTGGAGAGTGGTGACAATTTTTACTACCAAAAAGCCCCAACACTGCAGTGTGGTATCATGAATGCATAAGACACTGCATGTGCTAAGGATTTTTGCCAATGTTCTTCATGGCAAATGTACCCCGGTTTAATCCATGGATTACAGTAAGGAAAGAAAAAAGCAAGCTATTTAAGGGGGAGGAGGAAGTTATAAATGCAACAGGGGGGACAGTTCTTTGGTGGTCATACTGTGTTTATTGGTACCAGATAGACTGCTCCTTGAATATTTTAATGATTGTTTTAAGTGGAGGTATTAATTTTAGGATTTTCATGAAAAAGGAAAATTTCTTTGCATAAAAGGTTACACTGAGTTTCTGCTACTTTAAACTTTTGTCATGTGCCAGTATCTTTCTGCACTTCCAGTTAAAGCAGCTGTTCTGTTCTCTTCTCTGTATAGCAGATTATATTGACTTCTTCAGCAGAATTCAGAACTCTGATTTAGGTGAACTCCCTAAGGCTTCTCAGTGTTAGCTGATGATCTGCTGTGATTAGTTCTGCATCTCTTTTTTTTTTTTTTTTGAATTGGGAGAGTGAAAACCACCATTAAGTTGATGAGTAGTGGCTTGGAAAAGCATGGCACTAAGTTCCTAAATGGTTAGGAAGTAAGACAACTCAGGGTGTGGGGTTCAGTATTACAGATTTTTTTCTTTTTAAGCTTTTATATCAAATACAGCCTACATTATACCTGTGTGAGAGGTAAGCCTCTGAACTACAGAAGAGAAACTAAATGATCAGAGGTCTGAGAAGACCCTGTAAACACAGCAAGCCTCATAGCTGACTCTTCTTGTTTATTATTTATATAGTATGTATATAGTAGTATAATGATCCTTTGTTAGCTCACCACTGTTCTGCAAAGGTCAAATAATTATGCTACACCAGTTCTTTGAAGGTGCAATGTGCTTTAGACATTGCTGTGTGGAATTAGGCTGCTTTCATATGTGGCAGTGTGATCCTATCAGGCAGTGTGCCCGCTGTGAGTTCTGACTGGCTTGATTTGTGTGAAGCTGCCAGTGTCACAGACAGCATAGATTTTCTTTGGTGTTTTTGTTTCTAAAATACTTTGGTAAGTATTAAGCTTTTGGTCTTTTGAAGGAGGATATAGACATTAAGAATTCTTCATCTTGGGAGCAGTAGCACAAATAGGGGAGCCTTTCTGCCATCACTGAGTAGGAATGGATATTGTGGCAGAGATCTCTGGTACCAATATTACAGTGAAGTCGTGGGTGAAGTGAGGAAATAAGCTTGAGATTGGTGCTAAAATTAGCAATTGTGGGATGGAGATGTCAAGTCTGGAGTCATACTTCTCTGTAAATAATTTCATCCTGAAGTACTGTCTTCTGTCTGAAAATAGTTAATTAACAACAGAAATAGAGGAGTTTGTTTTTTTTCCTTTGAAGTGGTGACTATATACTCCTTATGTATGTGTGTATCTGTATGCTGAAATTAAAGTATCTAAACACTTAATGAATCCTGAATAATTTCCCACCTTTTCGCTTTCTCAGAAGGAATTTAGAAACATAAAGTTGAAGAGTTGCTAATAAAAGTGAAAGAACAGATTAAATTTTAGTTATGTAAAACTGACTCAAGTTATTAGCTCTTATGTGAAGGGGGAAATCCATGCAGTATAGCCAGACTTGGGGACCCCTTGTAGCCAGTTTGTTCAAAGTAGATGTTGAGAGTCTTGTTCACCCCCCTATGAGGACATTCAAACAGTTGAAAAAGGCTGTGCCAGGAGCTGCATTTTTGCTTTTTTTTATATAACCAGAAATACTAACAGAGTAAAGCTTTTGCTGTTGAAGGATTGTATTTGCAATAAACTTATATAGAAGTCTAGGACTGACTCCTAAATAGGAGATTGGCTTTTGAACAGGGAATTTGGAATACAGAGATAACCAGCCTTTGAGCTTCTTATGAAGAAATGGATCAGATATCTATTTCAGCTTCTATTTCAGTCATAGATGTCAACATTTTCCCTTGCTTTAAAATAAACCTTACTGTAAATCTACATGAAAGTAGTCCTGTTTTGAGTTTGAAACTGTTTTTAAGAAATAATTTGGTACCTTTAAAGGTTATCTAGTCCAACCACCCTGCAATAAGCAGAGACATCTTCAACTAGATCAGAGCGCAGTCCAACCTGACCTTGAACTTTTCCAGGTAATGGGGCATCTACCACCTCTCTGGGCAACCTGTTCCAGCGTTTCACTATCCTTATTGTAAAAAAAAAAATTCTTCCTTATCTTCTTAGTCTAAATCTACCCTCTTCTAGTCTAGAACCATTAACCCTTGTCCTATTGCAACGGGCCCTGCTAAAAAGTTTGACCTCATCTTTCTTAAAAGCCCCCTTTAAATACTGCTTAAAAATCATGCTTGTCACCTTAACTGTAATATACTAATGGCTGAAGTATTCCTCTGCCTTTGCCTGTGCAAAGCCCTCTGCACGTCAATGTGGTTGTGCCAATGTAAACAAGAGCAAAGTCTACCTCATTCTTGATTTAATAGGAAATGCTGAATTGCTTAACATGAATTTTTTCCTGTCTTTCCTTCTCCAATACCCTGCTGGTAAATTAAGAAATTTGCATGAACAAATGTAAAGAGTAGCCTAATCAGCTGTAGTGAAGTACAGTATTCTGAGATTTCCTATATTGCTGGAAGAAAAAAATGTTAAACCAGACTTGCTAAGAAACTCTGTACACTGGAAAACAAAATACCACTATGAAAATGTAATGAATAATAAGTCAGAACAAACAAGCTATAGGTAGTAATATGACATCCAAGAACAGATCTGTCAGGAGTAAAATAGCAGAATCTTGATCACATTAGTGTGGGCATAATTATATAAGAATTCCTATGGATAATAATAATGTTGTTTACATGTACAAATATTTGGTCTGTTGGGCTGCTAATGAGTGTCCTTGTACAAAGATTGCATCTGGGCTTTTGGTTTTGTAGTAAGACAATGGTGGGGATTTTAACAAAAGCCACTTCAATTGCATGAAGTCTTTATGTTTGGTCTAGTGCTGCAAGAATGCAGTTTTGGGAGTCTTAAAAACATTAGCATTCATCTGTGCCTTTCTGTTACTAATGGAACAAAGTAAGGTGGTTTTTATTCAGTAAGATTTTCCCCATTTTTCATATTCTCCCTCTCAAAAAAAAGCAGAGTTATGGCCTATGGCCCCAGGACCAGGATGTATTAGCCAAGGAATTAATAGAAGCAGATGTCAATGGCACAAAAATAAAGTTGATAAATAATGTTCTCAAGGACAATACCTTTTAGTTCTAAGAGTAAATTGAGCCAGTTTGTCTTTTTATCCTTATTGCTTTCTTTATATTTATGTGGAAACACTGACCAATTTAAAACGGATTTTCCTTTGCAGTTACCGCCTCACCCTGGACACTGGAACTTGGGCTTCAATCTCATTCCTCCTTCACATGTGATCTTGCTGAGCCCATCATCCAACCAATTGGTCCCTTTCCTCAATCAACCAGTGTATTCTCCTTCGTCATTCTGGGATGCCAGTGTTAGCTGTGCCTGCCACCTGTCCTTGTGTTTCTTCCACAAGGTAAAGTCCAAGCTAAGATGTGCCTTACCCATTTCCTGTGAAGTCAACTATGTTGTCTCCTTCTTTGCTCATTTCCAGTATTGCCTCAATAGAAGTGTATTTCTCATTTCTAGTCTGTAGCCTTAAAGGACAAGGGAGCAAAAATGGACAAGAATCCTCTTAAAAATGCCCATGCAAAAGCTCCTGTTGCTGAATTCACAGTACCCAGCACAGTGAAGCTTAGGAACCTGTATTCTATTGGCAGGTTATGTATTATTTCCTCTCACACTGATTTCTTCACAAACATGGAACAGAGGCCAATAAAATGTGAAAGGAGGAAATTCTGGAACACTGACTTATTTTCTTCAGTGTAGTTTGATCCTGTTCCCATGTATTTCAGTGGCTTTAGATCAGGCCCTATTGCTAATTTCTGTTCCATTCAGTTTCCCTGGTAACGTTTTATTTTTAGCATTATTATTCTTCAGAGATCTGGCATGGAGGGTTCTTTTTGAATATGAACTATTGTAATTTTATTTTAAATGTTTCATTTCATGGGTAAAAATGGGGGAAAAAAATTCCTAAGCTGTTCCACAAAATATCTATAAATATCTGAAAAATGTGGCCATATCACATGGTTAAAACCTTTATTACTTTCCCCCACCTCACCCCATGGCTTCAGTGGAAGACTTTTGGTAGACAGGTTGTTATGCATTCATGCATTTTTAAATCCCTTAAAAATCATTATAATTTTGTACACTAGAGTTGTGTTATTCTGATTTTTCAGACCATAGCAGGCCCCAAATTGTCAGCAGCACAGTGATTCTAAAAATAATTGGTCTGGTGGAAAATCAGAAATACTTCTCTCATTCATCTTCAGCACTAATAACCTTCTGTCCCAGCAAACTGGCAGGACAGAAGGAAAGAAGCTGTGGAGATTGTGTCTGTTTCCATTTCTGGATTCTATTTAATGACATATATTTGTATAGTCATGCAATTTCTTCAGTCTGTGTAGGAATGAGACTAGCTGAAATTCTTAGTTTGGAGACTCCAGCAGTCATTACACAATGGGATTATAGTTGGAGGTTGCAGAATTTTTTTGCTTTTTTCTCCAATATTACCTGCTTCTCCATTTGAAATTGACACAGTGACTCTGAAGAAAAAATGTAGCTGGTGGAAAGAAATTTTTGGTTTTGCATATTCATTAATTTATTAACTATGATTCATTTTAACCCTTTCTCTCAAATGAGAGAGTGGCCAGCCACCCTGACAAAAAGCAATGCTTGAGAATTTATGCTTAGAATTTAGCCAATTTAGAATGAAAATAATGCTGCTAAGGATTAGTAAGGTGAAAAAGTGAAAAAAACCCATAAAAACAAATAAAACTCCCACAATCCTATGTAGCTATGATGTTTAGAGTTCAGTGATACTACCTCACTGACAAAGAAAAAAATGGAAATTAACACTTTAAAGCTTTCAGTATACCTTTCAAGGTATTTTCAAGGTAGTTCAGATTTAGAGAGCTATTTGCCCATTAACAGATCAAGGACTTTCTGATTATGTCTTTCACTCAAATTGCGTAGGAAAGATGATCTGTAAGAATTTATCAGAAGATGAATAATTATTTATCCTCTTATGTAGGCACCTATTTATAGTATTTGTCAAGTAAGTTCTCTCCCAGGTAGGGATTATAATATGAGGACTACATGGTGTGATGAAAAAGCCTTCCCATACCTCAGGCTTTGTAATTTCCTTTTATCTGAAACAATTGCTGTGATAAGACATAAGGTCTAAAAAGCTTTTAGGGTTTTAACTGAAAGTCCTATGCTATTCAGAAGATACCTTGGTTACAAGCAGATGCTTCTATTTTCCAGCAGTCCTGAAATCAAGGCTCTTCTATAAATGAAAAAGAACCCCTCATTTTCTCTGTTGCTAGGGAAATGGTAAGAGAGAAATAATCCTTTCTCTTCCTTGAAGAAATGGCCAATTCATATCATAAAATGTGTCATTCTCAGTATTTTTAAGCTCTGTAGCTTCATCTGTCCAAACAATCTCAACTAAGTCTGAGATAAGATAGCCTGACAAGACTTAGATGCTAATTGGGCCAATAAGATCTCATCACTGTCTTCTGTCTCATCACCTCTCTCTAGAGGTTAAGTAAAATGATGAGAGAGTGTCTAGTTATGGCCATTGGCCCATCCCAGCTGCCATACCCAAGAGTAGTGCTAATGGGAGTTGATGGGTTGCTTTCTGCCGAATTTACTTGTTCTCTTCACACAGACACATTTTTTTTTGCCTCTTACAGTGAGCAGGAATGAAAGGCTTTCTAAAAGAAGGAATTACTGGAGCTTACATAGTACAAAGGCTCATACAAATTGCCTGTCAGTCAATTGGATTTGATGGGCAGGAAAGACAGATTGGTGAGAGGGAGGGTTAGGACATTTGCTAGGTTCCAGCTAGAACATTTCGCATTTCAAGGTTTTGAATTTTAACACTAAGAGGAGAGCTGAAATGCTGCTGCTTTCATTTGTTAGTGGGGGCTAATAATTAGCCCCTGCTTCCACTGATGGTTTTGTTACTGCTAATTATTTGATCTGCTTTGGAAGACACTCTCCTGTTTTGAAAGCTACATGTGAGCACATTATTTGCACTTCCCTTCTGTAGAATCTTTTTATCTTTTCTTAGTAGGGAAAGAAAGACTGGAGCACTTTAAACAGAGGTATCTTGGAGCAGTATCAGTCTGCCAGAAGTGTGTCAGTCAGCTTTTGTGTCTGGAGGCAAAGGGGCATAATACTGCCAGTGATTCATGCTGCCAGTATGGTAGGGCCCAATACTGTCCCAGTGGGCTGTGGTATAGCAGTTTATGTTGGGTTAGGCAGAGCCTTCCCTGGTGTCCTGACTCCTAGCACATAAATGCTTGGCAGAGATTAGCCTCTAGGGTCACTTTTTAATATATAGCCATCTATATAGGTTACAATCACTATCTTTCTCACTGTGTAATAACAAACACAAGGAGACATTGTGCTTCCCAGAACATGTGCAATCTAAGGAAAAATAGAAGTAATGATAGGGAAGGAAGAAATAGGTAAACAAAACCTATTGTATGGAGTTTTAGTATTTGTGAGAAAAGAAGATTGGGTACTAGGACATTGCATCAGTGCTATGGTGAGGAGTGCTAGATAGTATAAAATTTTAAAAATACCTGGATTTCCACTTTTCTAAGAGCATTAAAGGATAATGGAATAAACCGGAGACAGCCAAGATGTCCAGACCTCGTTGTAGTCTCCTCTTGTTCTTGCTCTGTTGCTTGTCAGCAATTTCCATGCTGGTTAATCACAGACCCCTGCTACTACTACCCCAGGTTTTTCATTTCACAGGCTCTTATTGCTAGCAATTTTCAAAGCCCAAGCCTCACACATACACCTGTGTCTGAACAAGGAGAGCCAGGGCTTCACTGAGCCTGTGTGAATCCACATGTTCTACATAGTCATTCGTACATACATAGTCCATCTCATTTCTTATTGGCGGTTATCAAATAATTCTGGTCATTTCAAGGGAATGTTTCCTTTTTCTTTTTTAATCTTTTAGAAGTTAATTTAATCCACCTGGCAATCATATATGTGTCCATGCGTGTGCTATATTTTGACATTATGTCATGTAAGGATTGCTTACCTGGACAGATCTGTAAGT
Organism: Tringa solitaria; assembly: GCA_026413425.1. NCBI lineage: Eukaryota > Metazoa > Chordata > Aves > Charadriiformes > Scolopacidae > Tringa > Tringa solitaria. Next base: position 13,791,814 of record JAOXJM010000004.1, read on the forward strand.
GGTAGCAGCAGCTAGAAGATTCCCTGTTAGATTTCAACATATGAGATTATTTAATCCTGGGTTGAATTGGCAGTATGCATTTCCCCCACATTTATTTGGTTCTAGTGAATTCAATGGAATTCAGATCCCCAAAACTATAAGTGATTATGTTAGCTAACACAGATTTGCAGAAATTTTTAACATCCAGTATGATAGTTAAAGGATCTTTTTCATTGTAACTGGGTCTTCACTGTCCCAAGAGCCACTACATCTACATCCTTTTTTTTTTTTTGAAGTGATGTAGATGACAGTTTGAAAAGAAACAGCATACAATATACAAACCTTCTGTCCTTTTATCTCACATTAATGATTAGCACTCATTACTCTGGTATGTCCCAAGCACTCTCAAGGATTAAAAACTAGGCCAACCCAAATATTAGAGTTTTCTTTCTTAAGACTCCTTTCAGGAAGTTAGGACCAGAAGAATCATGGATTTGAAATTTGTGTTCAGTGCAGAGACAATATAGTCAGCAGAGATGTGGCACAATATATTCCCAGAGACCAATGCTAGTGAACCGAAAAACAGTCCTTTTCTCAGAAAAATGAAGTCACCAGAATCAAATGGATGCTCAGTAAAACATCTAAAAATGTGTATTGCTTCCATTTTTGGAAAGTATATGTCTTCTTAAAAAGACATAAATTGATAATACTTTCAATGCTTTTATGCTTAACATGATAGATCTGTGATATTCATATCGACAGGCTTCTGCTTGTATAGGTTGCTCTATGGAATTGATACCAGAGATATGTAAATATCGCGAATATCTGGATTAATAGCTTCTTAATTCCATTGAATTTCCTGTTCTGGAAAGATGAAAGATCTTTTTGTCAATGCAGGAAACAATTACTGAATTTTACATAAGGTCAATTCACACTTTTTAATACAAAGCAGAATTACTGTGTAAGTTGCTGCCACTGAGTACCATTATGCAGTCAAATCCAAGTAGGAGTGCATTTAAATGGAACATCTTATTTTGGTCTCACAGAAGAGAGAAAAACTGAATCATTTTGAAACATACAATTTTTTTTTCCCATTTAAGTGATATTATCAGAATTCTACCAGGAAGTAGTAGCACTCAGTCAAGATTAATACAATTGTATGAAAAACATCTACCAAATATCATCTTTCTGCCCTAAATATAATACACGTAACAGATATTACATCTCTCCCTGTAAGTTATTATACTACTGATTTGTTTCATGTAGTCAAATGCTTTTAAGGGAGTGAGAATCAGGTGGGCTCAGAATTCAGTGTATCAGCTATATATCAATGCTAAACTCTCTCTGGATAATCTCATGCTGTTAATTTTAAAGCAGAAATACGTTTGCACTTCCCCACAGAATTATGAATAAAGAGATACTGACTGCACAGAAATTGCATTTCAGCCTTGAACTGTTGTCATTATGATTTTTCTAAAAGTAGACTTTAAAGACCAGTTTCTGCAGTGATTTAGTTAATGTCTTATTGTCATTTGTTCATTGATTGCACATAAATTGCACTTTAGGTGAAACAGGCTGGTAAGTCTTTACAAGACTGGCTATGGTAGAAGATATGTGCAATGCTGTGATATATGGTTCTGGCAGTTGGATTCCTTATGTACAAGGAAGTACCATCAGCTGGAATAGGAGAGATGCTCTTGCATTAGAAATATGGAATTTGAACTTCATTCTGTGAGAAATAGGTACAAAACCTGCACAAGTAAAGCACCCTGTAACTGCTATAGTGGTATTACCTGGGTAAGAAACGAAGAATCAAGCACTATATCTTTTTTTCATTTTTCTGAAGATGCAAAGCACTCTGGACATCAGATTAAAGCTTCTGAATGATATTTAATCCTTAATTTTTTTGAGTTTTTCATCTCCAGTTTTCCACTAGTTATTGAGTCCTGTTAGAAAGTATATCAAGTCTGTGCAGCTATGTTGTTTTACACAGAATAATTGATCATCATGTATCTGTTCCAGATTTTAATTCTATTGAACAAAGCAAGTTAGATGTAGTTCGTGGTATTCTGCTGATCCATGGGTTGTCCTTAGTGTAGCAACGCTGCAGTATATTTAGCAGCTACGTTTGTTTCTATGGCAGCAGATCTCTTGCCGTTTCTGCCTACAGGTTTTTCTTTGTAACGACAGACCATTTACACAGTCTAACACTGCTTAGTGGCACACAACTACTACTGCCCAATTTATAATCCTTGCTAAAAATCTACTCTGTGAGTTTGACCTACTGATATGGTCCTCTCACAAGCTGTGAAGTATTTTGATTGCATTAGTTCCATGTCCAGTGTTGAATTAGCTACTTTCCTTCTTTGTTACCATTTACCAAATTTTTAATCTTACATCTCATAAAATATTCATGTAGCTTTTGTATCACTTCACAGATTAAAATCTGCTCTTGTCAGTTTCTTTGGTTCCTCCCCCTCAATGCCAAGAGTTTGAGGGACTTTGTAAACTAGGCACATTTTGTGTCTTAACTATGGAGGAAATTAATTGTTTTACAGTGACCTAGTCTTCAATTATTCGATGAATAATTGAAGAGGGATTAAGAAAGCACTGATTGTACTAATTATCTGCCTACTCCACTTGATAAACATCATGCACAAATTTACAAATGATGATTTTCTGCTTTGTTAAGCGCTGCCTAATCTTTCATTTTGGAAAGCACCTTAAACTTTCTCCTGATATTTTCTTTTCTTGGTTAATTTATAAGATTTTATTTTTGCTACCTTATATCTGAATTCCTCTACTTGTTTAAAATCATAGAATAGTTTGGGTTGGTAAGGACCTTTAAAGGTCATCTAGTCCAACCCTCCTACAACGAGCAGGGACATCTTCAGCTAGATCAGGTTTCTCAGAGCCCTTTCCAACCTGACCTTAAATGTTTACAGGGATGGGGAATCTGCTACTGTGCTCAGCAACCTGTTTCACAGTTTTGTACCACCCTCATTGTAAAAAATTTCTTCCTTATCTTTCTTCCTTATCTTCCTGGTCTAAATCTAGCCTCTTTTAGTTTAGAACCCTTACCCCTTGTCTTATCACAACAGGCCCTGCTAAAAAGTTTGACCCCATCTTTCTTACAAGCCCCCTTTAAGTGCTGAAAAGCCACAATAAGGTCTCCCCAGAGCCTTTTTTTCTCCAGGCTGAACAACCTAACTCTCTCAGCCTTTGTTCAGAGGAGAGGTGTTCCATCCCTCTGATAATCTTTGTGACCCACCTCTGGACCTGCTCCAACAGGTCCATGTCTTTCATGTGGGGAGGGCTCCAGAGCTGGATGCAGGGCTCCAGGTGGGTTCTCACCAGAGGAGAGTAGAGGGGCAGAATCACCTCCCCTGACCTGCTGATACCGTGCAGAGTTTTTAGGTAATATTTCTTTTGGGCCTGGGAACAGATTTTCAGCCCCTGACGGTGCTCAGCTAAAAAAAGTGCACACCTGGCACCCTGCTAAGTATCCACCCCTATTCTAGTCTAAGGCAAACAAGTTCCAGGATGACTGGCCCTCAAGGTGAATTCGGTAGTTCAGGCAATCATCACATGAATATGTGTAAGAAAGAGCACAAAAAGAATGCATAGTGAAGACTGATAAACATAGGCTGTACTAATTAAAAAAAAAAAATTATAACTGGTTTTAGGGAAAATTCAAATATGACTATTGTTGCCAAAGCACTGATTATATTTTCATATACTTTACAGGTAAAAATGAGCAAAGCTATTGCTCCCAATTGTGTGACGTTATTCTCCTAGCAGAGCTAGTTTTCTGGCCACAGTGCAGTGTAGAAACAGTCATTGTAATCAACAGGCTCAGCTTGAAGCAGGAACAGAAATAGGAAAAGAATCAAATTCTGTTGATCACATCGCATGCAGATATGCTCCAGTCTCCTGTGAATGATTTGGTGAGAGAAAAGAGCTTTCCCTGTATGCATCATTTAGTAGCTGCAGAGACTTGGCAGATCCTCAAATCCCCATGACTCTCATTTCTCTCTGAGCATCACTGGAAAATATAGATGGAAAAAGTGGAATGACAGTTGGCCTTTGAAGGTAGGGAGATTTTTATCGGGGAAAAAAAAGAAAAGAAAAATAAGTGGTTTTTTTTTCTTTTTTTCCCCTCAAACATAAGAGGTGCTTTCTAGGTCTGAGCAGATTTGCGTGAGTTCTGGGTGAGTTCTCATCTTAGCTCTTTTTTTTAGCAGGGCTGTGCAGGTAAAGCCATGGAACAGGCAAGTTTCCTATTATCCTTTATGGCAAACCACTAGAGGAACAGATTTCTGCTCTAGGAGGTATAACCAAATAATGTCTTTATGCATATTTGGAATGCCTGGAGAGATTACTGCAGGCAAAGCAGAAAAATTTTAGAGACAGTATTTGCAGCTTTGTCACAATTTCTTCCTCTGTTTAAATTATTTGTTTAGCTTTCTCTTTCTAAAGCCTGGCTTGAACATATTAACTTTGTAGGGTGTGTGTATGCACTTATATGCAGCTGGAGTTCCCGTACTTTCATTTTGAATGTGCAGTATAGAGACACTTACTAGTTTTGTCCGATACTTGATACATCCTGTGCTATAAGGTTTGTTAAGAAATTTTATTCACGATTTTACGGCCCAGGATTGCAATGCCTTTAAAATGTTCCTGCCAAATTAACTGTGCACTGATCTGTCATATAAAAGGTCTTCATAAATCTATACCAAACTGATTACAGTACAATCTTATGTGGCTTCTTATATCAACACTTCTGAAGCTCATTTAAAATCCAAAATAGATTTAATTTTCAATCACTCCTACTTTTGAAAACTCCTTTGCATAATTAGATAGAGTCATCAGTCTGGATCACAGTGAGCTTTCTTAATTTACTGACAGTGTTGCTGTAGCCAGAATGGTCCAAGAGAGTAAGACAAGGTTTGTTAGCAGAGGTAATTGCTCATCTTATATCAAGTTTTATAACATAACCCCCTTCAGAGGGGCACTTCATTTTTAGCCTAACTTTAGATGTTTAAAAGGTGCCTGTTAAAATTAGTTTGAACCTATTGTCTAGGCCCCTTTGTAGTCCGTGGAAGGGGCCGTTCCCAGATGAGAACTCATCAGATTTGTATTAGACATCAGCTTTCAGCAGTCATACCCTAGCAGGATCTGTTTTACTCCCTTTCTTTCCTTCCCAGGGTCTCTGTGCCACCAGTCCCTGTAGATTTCCCAAGCTACCAATACATGTCCTAGAGGGTGGGACAGCAAACCTTGGTCCCCAGCCCTCATGCTTCACAGTCTGCTGCAGCAGATAACCTGCTGCCACACCAGCATCTGCTGCTGCCCAAAGGAGAGGCCTCTCCTGAGACTGGCTATTTATGCAGTCGGGTCAGAACATTCTCCAGGCCCAGCTACAAGCAGAGAGCTCCTCCAGTCACCACAGAGGGAGCAGTATCACAGTTGTACGTACACTTCCCTTTCTCTGAGAGACAACATACTGTTTTTCAATTCTCTTTCACCTGAGGTCCCCCGTCTTAAATTGTCATGAAAGTCCTGGGACAGGGATGGCCAAGTGACCCAGATCTGCACCACAGCTTGGGGTGACACCAGTCAACCCCAGCATGCCTTTGCTGGCAGCACGGCATGCATATGATGTTGCTGTACCACTCAGCAGTGCGGTGCCTGACTGGAGCTAGTAGTGCCACCAGCTGCCCAGTCCCTCCACCACCCCAGCCCAGGCAAGTCACCTGCTAGAAGGACATGCAACTGCAAAGCAGCAGCCTGCACAAAGACTCAGGCACACGTGGGAAAGCTTCTCAGAGTCAGTTTGCTTTGCTGCCACGTATTGCAGGGGCCCTGCTAGTCCCTGTGGTCCTTATTATGCCACTGGCAATGTCCATGCATGCCTCAGCCACAGCAGTGTCATCCATCCCAGGCACTTGAGGCCCTGCTGTTGCCCTGTTTCAGGATGTTTCAAGGTACGCTTGGAGACAGTGTTTGCTCTTAGTACCTTGTGCAGCTTCTAGATAAGACAGTGTTTTTGACAGCGTGCTGCTCCCCGTAACTTTTTCACTGCTGCCAGCAAAAGGTGTATGTCACCTGATGACTTATGCATTGTAACTTCTTCCCCTGGGGAGAGCACTTCTTCTCAGCTTTGCTCCTGACATCTGCCCTCTTCTTATTTGCAAATCCAAGGTGGTTCTTACCATGTCCGGTAGCTCTACCCAAAACTAGCAAGGTAGTTAGTAAGAGGCCTTAGGGGCTTAGCAATGCAGATGGTCCTGCAGAATGATCTAGCAGATGTGTCCTCACATGGCCTAAAGCTCGCAATTCACTTTCTTTCTTTTTTTTGTTCAATGATTTTTGGACAAAGACAACCTGTCCAACAGTTTGGACACTGTTCCTCATAACCTACAGCTACATACACAAGGTTTTGAAGCTTCCCACCAATGATCAGTTTTATATGTCATGAGATACCTGACATTTAAAAATAATTTGGGGTGAATGAGACTTTGATTCACCACAGAGATGACTGAAAATTAATGAGGAATTTTATCTTTATTTTCATGATGTTAGCACAATAAACTCACACAGTAGCATTGATCTGTACTTATTTAACAAAATACATTTATAGCAATTTACAAATTCTTTTCCATTTGAAAACATTGCATAACATTTTATTAAACACAATACTTTATATAGAGAATTCTCCTTTAAAAACATATTTTATTTTTGAGTATTTTATTTTCTCAGTAAAGCACAGCCTAACAAAGAAATTCGTGCCTGTTAGCAAGTAAGAAAATCAGAACACTAAGAAGATGTCACCTGTCAATTTATTTGATTAATTTTAAATTAAGGTATCAGTGGAATGTAAACAAAGAGTAATTTTACAAAAGGCTCCTTATCAAATATACATGCAGAGGTCTAAGTTCCAATGTATATATTATTACATTTCTGCTAACATAATATAATTTGATAAGCCATTATTAAAAACAGTAGCCTTTGGCACTTTGAGTAAAAAAGAATATATCAATATTTATGTAAAGAACACAATTTCAATGATTACACAAGAGCTTTAAAATCTTTTGTTAAGAAATAGGAAACCTTAGGAAAAATATCACACTGCACTTGAAATAGTGCAGCAAGTTTTAGAGTAATAAAAGCAACACATACGCCAATATATATCTGACTAAAACCAAGGAATAAAGAACAAACACTCCCACCAGAAATCCTGCTGTTTCCAAAACAGCTAAATTGCCAGAGGGAACATTTTCTAATCTTTGCTTTATTGCCATTATTCTCCATTTCAATTTTCCATTATTTCCAGGTTCATCTACTTATGTTCTTTTCCCCTGCACTTACAAACTAACAAATGATTGCATCTTATTTCCCTGCATTGATAGTCCAACAGTGATTGTGTCTTACCCATTCATTTAAAGCTAATCCTACCTGCTTTATCATGTACCTAGACTAAACTAAATCCAAAGGGTTTTGTTCATGGCAATCCAAGTGTTGTAATTCCTAGGAACCTTGTACAAAATTTGATATTAAATACCAAGGATTAAAGATTCATCCTTTTAAAAAGAAAAAACAAATCCTGACTTGTAAATACTAGATTCTGAGAACATAGTTCTAAAAAATTACCTTTTTTTTGTTTTTCCCTGGCATCTATGATTATTTTTCCCAGCTAATGTGCCTTAAAGTGTGTCTTCAACATACTGTGCCTTTGACATACACAATATGCTGCAACCCTACTGGTTAGCTTCTTACACGTAACCTGCAAAATACTTCCTCCCAATCATCCAATGTATGATGAGGTCGTCTTCTACGACTAGCGGGAAAATTGTGGTCATTTCCTTAAGGACCAATCCCTTCAACAGCCCTGGGTGATGGGCAGGTGAGGGAAGCATTGCTTGACAGGGTTGGCTGGCAGCACTCAGCTAAGCTTGGAGCACCTGTATAACTGGAAAAGTATATAAAGCTTCCATTGACTCGAATCTCTTCTATGGAGATTAGCCAACACCATCCTCATACTTCTGAAATTTGGGATTGAAGTTTGGGATTTTGTTTTGGTTTTGAGATTTTTGTGGACTTTTTTTTTGGTCTGTGCGTGTGTTGTGCTATTTATTTTCTTGGGATGGGATAGTTCTTTCTTCTGCCTACTACTTGGCTGGGGTAGGGCAGGCTTTTCGTCAGAGTTCTCTGGGATAGGGTCTGTGGGGTAGAGAGGTTCTGACTATTCAGTAGTAGTATTTATCATGTTCTCTGATAACCCTAAATCAGAAGAGGACTTGGAGCAAAACACTCCTTTCAAGAAGCCAAAGAACAGACCTGATGTGCTATGACTTACTCAGTGAGAGGACTGCTAAACCATTCCCTGCTCCTTTTAGCAGGGGAATTGGGAGGTGTCAGATAGTAGTTCTCTTTCAGGTTCTCTTCCAGAGAATGAGGAGCTGCACGGGGCAAGCACTGCCCCTGGCTTCTTTCATGGTTGAAGTTATTAAAGTAAGAGCCAAATATAATGAGGCATTTCTTCTAGCAAGCCCAGGACATGCTGTCCTTATTCCTTTCAAAGCTTATCCTTTCAACAATTTTTGGCAATGGAGAATTTTAGCAGGCAAGTTCTTTTGTTATATTTGAAGCTCAATTTACTAAAATAATCTGTATTCTCTTAGGTGCAGAGATCCTCCATAATCTTAAGTGCAGAGATGCTCCATATTCTTAAGTGGCAGTGGTGGAAAAAATATAATGCTTAAGAAGGCTCTGGAAGGTGTCTCAGGGAAGGTGAACAGTAGTAGTGGCACAATGCAACACTCATTTGTGATTCTGCAATATCAAGGCATTCCATTTTGAAAGCGAAGCATAAATCCCCTAAATGATGGTGACTGGGGTGAAACTTGTGACTGTTCTAGTGGCATGCTAAGCAAGTGAGGTGAATGACTGCTTCTAAGTGTGAGCTATGATATTAATTACTGTCTCCTTGGAAGCTGGTTGGGAAAGTGGCTGTTTATTTTTATCTACTCATGGCTCACCTTTCAGTTGTTCGTTTCAGTGGCCAGTCTGGCCCAAACCACGACACATTTACACATCTTGAAGCTATTGGTGTCCTGCATTATACGGTTAAAAACTAATAGAAAAATGGAAGGGTTGCTGAAGGATATAATAAGAGGTTTAAAAATGTAAAATCTGAATTACTTATAGTACTTTAAAAGACCCCTTAAAAAACATAATTTAAAACAATCTACGAGTTAGCCCACTAAGAAGCAGCCTCTTCATTAGTAGCACCTGTTCTTAAACAAAAGTTGAGCAGTAGCAGCAAAACTATTCAAAATAGATAGTTATTCCATTCTAATGGAATGTCACCCACACAATTTTTGTTGCAGTAGACATCTTAAAGAACTACACAAAACCTTTGCAATCTTTGAATGTGACAGATCCACTATAACAAAGCTGTAAATATTTCCTACGCTAAATGAATGCAGCCAGCATCATCATAGTATTAGCAATATTACTTTTAAAGTAACTGCACATCAATATGTCATGTGTTTGTAGAGTCTAATAAGTATGCAATTTTTCAAAACATCTAAAGTTATCATCAGCACCATCCT
>JAOXJM010000004.1:13801457-13833304 GCA_026413425.1 Tringa solitaria
ATACAGCCTTTGCTGTTAAAAATTCAGTCGATTTTGGACACAAATATAAATAAAATTAAAAGTTGGCACATTCAGGAAATAAAGTGTCTGTGTTCAAGACCATTGTTTTGATTGACATCATCACCCTCAGATAAACGTTTTGAGTCTGAAGAAACAAGTTGCATGAAAATGTTTCACATTAGTTAGGTTCGGGCATTGTGCTTTTCCCCCCACCACATGCTTTTCACAGGCTCATGCACATTGCACATCAGCAGTGTTCCACAACAGTTGGGCTGCTGGTCAATAGTCTGGCACATCAAAGGTAACTATCGGCTCAAACCAAAGAAAGCAGAACCTGTGTCAAGATGTGTTTACTTTGTGGTGGTACGGAGCAGCTGATATGTCTCCTTTCATTCCTTGTAGGCTCGTGTGGGGGATGTGCCTTTATAGAAGATGTTTCTGGTGTTCTCTGGACTGCTCCCTCTCTCAGGGATTAAAATGATGTTACCTTTTCTTCGAAGTGTTGAGTCCCGGCTAGAAGAAATGGACAGAGTCTCTGAGCCAATCTCACTTCCCTCCACTGGCGTGACTCTTATTGTAGTGATTCCATGATGGTGATGCTCAGTGTTATCTATGTTGCTCCTTTTCCTGTCACCTGACCCATAACTGTCTTTTAAGGAGTCACAGCTCTCAGAGTCTCTGTTAAGATCATTTAGCTCATATGTCTGACGAAGGGTGATTTTTTCAGGACCTTTCCATTTCCATGACCCGCTTCCTTCACCTTCTGACGGCATCTGAATTACAGGTCTGTTATTTTCTGGATGGGCCTCAACTCTGACAATGCTACTTGGCTCATGGTCTGTCAAGGTCTTATATCTGATGGCTCCTGTACAGGTGACTGTGCTTCCCTCTGAACTCTTTGGACTGCCCTGAAGCACTCCTTGCTGCTTAGACATGGCTATTACTTGCATGATTCTTGGCTGGCTATTGCTTCTACATGCAACACTCTTCTCAGCAGCTTTCAGCCATTTAGCTCTAGCTGAACTACTTTTGGGTGATGTGTTCACGTTCTCCTGAGTCTCTTCAGGAATATGCACTAACTGGGATGAGCCAGGACGTGACTGAATAGAGACCCTTGGCCCGCCAGAAAGACCTGAGTTGTTACAACCCGGTACACTGCCAGGTTGAATTTTCAGGTATTGGCTGGGTGGACCGTGATGATCACCATTTACACCCACTCTGGAGGGTTCGGAGCTTGACCTCATTTCAATTGCCCTTGGTGGTGACTGGCCAGATTCAGTCTCTATTACTTGCAGTGACAACTTTCGACTTTCATTCTTGTTCTTCCACTGGGAAAGCAGCTGCTTGGAACGGGCAGAATCCATTGATGCGTGTATTGTTGCATTTCGTCTTGCTGGATCTTCCAAGGATGGTGTGTTGACTCTTGGCAAAGTGTTGCTGAAAGTAACCATATTTTCCTTTCCCATGGGGCTTCGTGGTGTTATTATTTCTACATCAGCATTTGCTCTCTTGATATTGGTCAGAGACCCTGTATCTCTATGGTTTCTGTTCAGGATACTTTCTGTACGGTGAGAAACAATGCCATCGCTGCTGCTACCATTTTTACCTGGCAGGATTCTGTTGGCATCTTGACTGAGGTCTGTCAGAGACCTTAGAGGTTCTCTGTGAAAATTTGGGTGAAACACATTCTCGTCACTTGGTAAGAAGTTTCCCACAGCATAAAGGCCCTGGTATTTGAACAAAAGCATCAACAATCAGTTATGGAAAAAAAGATACATTTAAAAGTATTTTAATTATATTCTTCTGCCTTTAAATAAATACTGAGCAACAGAATTAATCCAGCTTAACTGACAAGGTATGCTCACTTTCCTTTCCTCACCAGTATATCCTTATTCCAAATTCTGTCCTCAGTCTGCTACATCTAGATATGTATGAAGTTGCCTCAGAAGGATAATAGGGCACATAGTTCATGGCAATAAATAGTTGAGGAGATTTAGCCTCGAGTTTTCTTCATTTTATAAAGCTGAAGAAGGAATGTTTTGTTATGAAAATAACAAAATAAATGTTTGCAGTCTTCGAGGCAAAGCTATTTTACAGCTACACTACTGTCTGATTTACTGAATCTTGTTACAGCTTGAGTTGTTCTCTGCCCTGTGATTCTGCCCTTTCTACTGCATAATAACCGTGTAATACAATATCTACATGATAGAACAATTTATCAACTTTAAATCAATTGCTTCCCAAGCTGTGCAGAACTGTAATAAGATTTAGTTATACAACATTTTCTTATTCAGCAGAGTCACTGTAAAATGCTGTCATTTTAAAAAGACTCCACTGAGACAGAATATTCCATGAAAGGGTCAAATGCTTGACTCAATCACTTAGGTTGCTTGTTCTTTACACTCCTTTCAGGAGTTATTTGTAGTTTCACATTATCTCCCCTGCCCTCCCTCTTACTGGTGTGTAAGTTTTCAGGGCGGATTTACTGACTACTCGGTATCCAGGCCAATGTACTCTGATGTATGTTGTCATCCGACAATATATGGAGAAGACTTAACAAAGAATATACTTGTTGCGGGTTTCAAACGTGGGAACAACTACTACATTTATCAGAGTCTACAACATCTTAATAATTTGAAATAATATTCTCAACAGAGTGCCTATCTGCTCACAGTGCAATCATACAAACTGCCTTTAATAGCTCGTGGAGTTTCTGTTATCTACCCTGGTTGCTATTTCTTCTGTCACTGTGAAAGCCATTTTTCCCCCAGTCACCTTTGAAGACCATTTGCATGTACCTTACATTATCTTATCACAGATAAAAGAGGGATAGGACATGAACTTATTTTAGTATTATACTGAAATTCATCATTGACTTCTTAGGGGTCAAAACTATCCCACTGGCTGTTAAGACTCCTTTGTTCATCTGCCCACACTGGAGCAAAAATGTTGTCACTAGAAGTTCCTGATTGCTCACAGGCACCTGGGTTGACACTGTGCTGAACAGCTAGGGCAGCAAGTTATGATGGAGACATACTGAGAGCAGCAAGCAAAAGCAAATGCTTGATGAGCTTCCTACTGACAAACAGGCCTATCCTGCATACTCCCTTACTCCCTTCTGAGCTGCTCCCTCTGTCTCAACCAAGTACAGAGGAAAAGTATAGGAATAACCTGGCTTGGGCATCCTGTTTCCCCTGCATAATTTCCCCAAGAGCTGCAAAGAATCACAAGGGTGTAATATTGCTTTTGATTTCTTGCAGGATCAGCAGTTTACTCATCTGAGTTGCTGCATATTAATTCAACCATTTTTTTTGAGATCATAAAGCTAACGTTTGTAATAAAAAGTCAGGCTGGCAACAAATACCAATTAATCCAATATTTTTCTTGCACTATGCTTGTAAGTGTGGAGTAGAAAAGATGAGTATCTTTAAGTATTTAATGAAGCACATAATGTCAGAGCTGTTTCTGTATACAATGCCAGATGATTACATACCACTTTTTGCACTGTTAGGGCACTTTAAACTGAAATACATATTTGCTTTTTCCTGTTTATTTTTAAAGTGATTACCCCTAACATCATCATCTTCAAGACACTTTGACTGTATTTTTAATTATGGTATGTGACCATGATGAAAGGTTTTAATAAAAAATAGTCTTATTACAGCCTCATCAGTTTTATTTGCTAAAACTTAACTACATTAATATTATATTTACCAAATAGAGAGCAATTCCTCCTCCTATGAGAAAGCCACAGTAAACATCAACCGGATGATTCTTATACTGGGTGATACGAGTCAGACCACATATAATTCCACAGATGATGAAAGCAAAGACTAAGAGTGGTTTCAGAAGTTTTGAGGAGTCTGTTAATGTAGAATTGAAGTACATCTTGAAAAAAGAAAGAAATGAAGAAGCAGTTGAAGGAACTTGAATATACCTAAGAGTATAGTAATTTCTGGCATTCAATGTTTCTTTCACACGTAGATCACTATTCCACAGTAATACTGCAAATAATCAGTTTATCTTTAATTTACAGCCCTGTTAAAATTTGCTCACTTACTGTAGGAAGATCTGAAATCACAAGGAATGAATTTCCAAAAACACAGGTAGTGTTGCTTGTTGACATCAATTAGGATTAGGATTTTATGCCTAAATACTGTTCACAGTCAGAGACTAAATGTTCTGTAAATGTGACTAAGGAGTCATCGCTTCTGAAACACAGAAGCCAGATGTCATGCCAGATGAAAGCAATAACCTGTTCTAACAAAAACTACCACCAGATGCTTTAAAGATCCATTTCTCAGGTGGGGCCATGACATCAGGGAGGTCACAAAAATTAAGTGGAGGTGGTTCATCAGTATTATTCCAAATTTTGGTCTTTCCCTCAGCAGAATACATACTGGCAAGCTCCCAATACATGCACAATTCCATTATCTGCTTTGATTAACTGGTTGTTACTGTTGTTTTCCTCTGATTTTTACAACATGAATGATGGAATTACTTTTTTTTTTTTTAAACTTCAAATAAGTGGTCACTCATACAAACTTTGTAGCTCATACTGAAGAAATGTCATTGGTCAGATGTGGAAAATCAGCTGTGATCACTGCTGCATGTCCTACAATTCCTTGCTAGTTACTGATGGTTTTTTATTCACTTGCTTTGCAGTAGCACCTTGGAGGCCTCTGGGAGTAATTGTGCCAGTTCATCCATGCTGCAATTCTATGGAGGTCAAATGAAACTACATCACATAAATGTTTGTTCCTTAATGCATCAAGTTTAAAAGCAGCAAGTCAAGTGAAGACATCGATAAAGAAAAGGCAGAACACATAAAGGTTAATTTGGATGGTAAGTTAAAATATCATCCTATAAGACCAATAAGCACTGCATTTTATATGTGAATAATATGAGGCATCAAATATACTTTAAAATTACACTTTTTGTTGCTTCTTAACAAAGAATGTGAAGCAGTTGAATTTTTTCTTAATAGCATTCTTAATAGCAGCTACAATAAAACCAGCTCTAGTAGTTTTATTTTGCTTTCAGACTGAGAGGATAAAAAATTACACCCATCCAGGATAACCAGGCAATGCATCACTTTACAATATACAGCAAATGACTTTCTGACTTTTGTCTTGTATAAATGAAAATCAACAGAGTTGGTTACTCACCGAAATGTACACTGCTGCAAAGGCTGCCAGGGTGGCGTGTTGAGAAGGGAATGACTTTCTGCCAAGGAAGGAGACTCAAATTATGCTTTTTAGTTCAAATACACTATGCTAGTGTTCACTTGAAAAAAGCACTGGGCGGTACAGTCATTTTCAGCTTACACTTCCTAAGCAACATCTGATGGATCAGTAACATTAAATTTATAATTTTCTTTTCTATAATCTGGAGAAAGTACGAATGTTAATGAAATGCCTTTGTTTTGAAGTAACTATTTAGCATGAAATTCTTTTTGTGTACTAAGAAAAGTGTGAATGAGATAAAGAGAGAGAACAGGGAGGGAACAAGAGAGAGGGAACAAGATAAAGGCTGAATGCTGATTGAGAGAAATTTCCATATGTTTATTTCTATAAATAAATTTCCATAATAACTTTTCAGTAAATACCTAATTACACAACTTATTTAGTGCATGAACCTTGATCTTACAATTATTCTCACTGACTTCACTTGGACTCTACAAAGTAAGGAGTCCAAGGCAACTGATTCATCACCTTTGTGCCCCTGATTTGTTGCTCTAATAATGGGGGGATGACAAGGTGACATTCTTCTCAAGGAGATGCAATCTACATCTTTATTTACTATGTCTTCATGTTTATTTTTCAAATTTCAGAACTTTGTAACATGCTAGGAGAGAATGGAGCACAAGAACATGTCCAGGGCATTTTAAGAGTTATTGGGTGCCTTCCTGAAGCCCAGAACAAGAGGGTAAATGAAAATATGTCCAAACTGTGTGAGACAGGCAATATCGGATCTGTTTTTGAAATTGCTGAGGGCCTTCTGCTCCCATTGAAACCCATTGAATGATGTGGACTGGGTCTTGAGTCAGAAACTACAGACGTGAAAATTAAACGTGACAGCTTAGATTCTACTTCTCTGACCAAGAAAAGGAAGGTTTGTGTAAGTAGCAGCTACACAGAACCATCACATGAGGGCCACTAACATTTAAACATTATTCTTCTTACAGATCCATTTCAGTCTTCTAAAAACAACAAAAGTGATGGGAACATGAAGAAGACATTTTTACACAACAGAGGGGAAAATTTAGCTGGGGGTGAATTCAGTAACACCTGTTCTATAGCAGACATTTAGTTCATAGCTTGTAGAAACCCGAAAAAAACTTTTATGATCTCTCAGCTCTAAAAGTGAATAAGATGCAGTGAAGGCATATAGCAGTTTGTATCTGTACTTTTATCTTCTTAAAATGGCATGGACATGTAATGTAACATGCTGTCTGTCTCAGTGAAGAAGGGTATGTCTATCTTGCTGCCAGAGCAGCCACTTCACCTGAGAAAGCTCAGCTTGGGATAAATACTTGAACAATCATTTAGCTTCACAGATGGGTCTTGCCACCCTAACTGGGCTCCACATACAGTCATTTTCCTAGTAGCACCTGAGTTAGCTAGTTTAAAATAGCAAAGACTGAAAGGTAGTCCTTTAGCTTTAGACAAAACATTTTTTCTGCAAAACATCAGAGGCTACTTTCTAAATTTCTTTACTGTGCATTTTGCCTTGTCTGTTCTAAATAATTCATTGGCAATTAAATGTGAGCACATGGTTCAGTGTGAATGCCACACTGCTGACCTGAGTTTGAGCCCATGGCTCCAGCAGGTTCATGACTCTGGCCAAGATGAAATCAGCATGATTCCTTGTTCCTTTCTAAAGACAGATCTAAATTCTTTTTTTTTTTTTTCTTCTTTTTCTGCCCCCCCCTCCCCCACTCTGAACAAACCTTTCACAATTAGTATCCCCGGGGAACAACTTCAGGGTTGAGCCCAGGAGGATAAAGACATGAAAAAAATGTAAATGTTTATAATGGCTAATCAACTCCTTTATACTGTGCAGGTTTTAGTGGAAGCATAAATCTACTTACAGTCTCTGTGGACCTGATGTGTGGATTTAAGACTATGAACTTTAATACCACTCAGAACTTAATCTTAATTTGATGGCATTTTTATAGTATATAAGGTGTGTCACTATGCCACAGTCAATTTTCTCTTTATTTTATTTTCTATTCTTATGCTTTCAGGGCAAGCACAGCATGTTACACACTAAATGCACTCAGTGCACTCTCTAATGGTGATGCTGCTTTTGTTCCTCTATTTGTTATCTTTTAATCTAAAATGAAAATAATTCAAGCTGTAGCCTTTTTGTATGGCTCTGTATTGAAAAGGTGAATAAAGATCTCCTAGAAAACATGTTCTGAACTCAGATGACAGTGCATCACTCTAAATGCTTATGCATGAGGATGTGTAAAGAGGGAACAATGATGAGAAAGAGTCATACCGAGATGGAAAGTCATACTGAGTCAGAACATCAGAAACGATAGAGGATAGAGAACTCACTGGAGATCTGAACAGAAACGACTGAAAAGGCTCTTTGAAGATAAATAGAGGAACAGATGGACAAAGGAAACTACTGGATATTTGGGGATGTTACAGAAAATGTTTTCATATAATCAGCTGGATAATTATGTGTTCTCTATCCTTTCCATAGGAGAGTCTAGAGGCAAATTTCTGGAGCCAAAGTTTCTGGAAAGTACAAATGAAAAATGAAGGCAATCTCAGATGAACAAGTCCCTTACAGGCTGAAATTACTGAAGTCAAATTAACCTCCTGGGCTGGAGAAGTTATACTGTAAGTCCTATAGTAGATGACCGAAGGAAGTATTGAACCAGTAACAAGTACTGATCACTTTGTTGAAGTTGAGCCAGGCATAAGGAAGCAACAATTTCTTGAAGGAAAAATGCAATAGTGGTGCCAGAATATTATAGATCACCAAATGTATCCTCTACGATGGGAATGAACACAAAACCTGACTGCTTAGTCTTAATATGTTACAAGTAATTTCACTTATTTTTTGGAAGTGATTATATTTAAACCTAGGAATGATCATCCTTTTTGGAATGCCTACAGGCAGTCAATTCAGAGCAGTAGGAATCATATTTGAGACAATAATGAAATGAATAAGATGGAATAATGAAAATTTTTCTGCTTGCTCATGTGTAAAGCTACACCAATTTCCCTGGGACACCATGTATGTGCGAAACACTGTTTGCAAGCATCAGGTTTCAATGGCAGTATCCCAGTAACAGCACCTGGTTATGGGAAGAGACAGTGAGGCGAAGGCTGACCTAGTAATTTTGGTTTTGCCTTTCACCAAAACTATTGTCACCAAATTATTTGGGCCAAATAAAGCTACAATCCTTCATTCCATCTCCGGATCACGCCCGCATATATAAATTGAAAAGATATGGCAAATTAATCAATGCTAATTATCATTCTTAGCCCACTAGACATATTTAAGACCAAATAATTGCAGGTCTTTTAACGTCAGTGAAATTGGTTTGTCCCAGTGAAAGCAGACAGATTCTGAGATTTGCTGGAAGATACTTATAAAGTGAATGATTTCATGATTCCCAAGTATGTCAACCATTGAAATTAATGGAAAAGCAAAGAAACGGGGGGAGAAGTGCCTTAATATATAGACAGAACATTTCAATAACATCCATGTGACAAAAATGTAATGCCATGAGGCACAAAGTTAAAACAGAAACTAGCATCTGGGGCTGCATACAGAACAAGAAAGGAGTGCAAAGTTTTAATGAAGTGAATGTGACAGAAGTAACACAGCTTCATGTCTACTAATCAGGTACACAGAGGAATTATGCAGCTGAATCAGAGACAGAAATTGTAGTCAAAAAATCTATAATTTTGCTGTAATTTTTTTGCAGAGCAGGAAATTTAAAAAAGCACCAAAATTGTGAAGGACTGCATAATATTCAAACATTTAATGACTACCAGGCAACAAAGGTTAACCCGGTGTGGAAAAGATATGGAAGACTACTATTTTATTCAGTGAAGAGCTTAATGATTTCTTAGTAGTGTAGTGTCTATATTTAGGACACTTTATGGTAATGAAGTCCTTGAACTAATGAGTAACAGATGTATTGTAACAGTGTAACTTAATGGCTTATACCTTCAGATTCTTCGTTTAAATCTATGACCTGTCATCAGTTATTGAATTATCACTATTTTATCACATCGAGCTTGTTGAAAATAAGATGTGTAGTCTGGTTTATATCTTGACTGATGCATGTCCAAAACCTGCTACTATAAACAATATTAATTACTCTCCTGGCTATCTATGTAGGGACCCTAAAGACTGAATGATCAGGGAGGATAAAACACCAGTTAGAAATACCATGAAAGAAAAGGCATGTGTTTGGGAACACACAGATTTGCTCTGTTGTGGTCTTTACTCTAATAAAGGGATTTTTTCAATGCTGTCAATATAAAAAACTTAAATCAACTAGAGAAACAGCAAACAAATAAACTCCTCCAACAAATCCCCAAACCAAGCCTCACAAACTAAACAGTAATGTATGTTATACTGGGTGTCAGATAAAGTACTTGGGTGAGTTCTTCCCCTGCCTCTTACGGGGAACTTACCACATCCCTCTGGGAAAAGCAGCAGGAGCTATACTTAGTAATAATTGTATAGGAAATTGTATCCTTTGAAGGAGGGAAAATAACTAGCTACTAACTGCACTTGGGAATCTGACAAAGTCTTCCAAAGCCCACTGTTGGCCTACTATCTTTATACAGAAAACTAAACATCACTAAAAAGACACTTAGGCTTTCACCTTTGTTACAAAAAAACCTGTCAAAACTCATTCAGACTTTAACTAGAAAAAAAGTCTTTAAACTGGGACAGAAAATAAAAACCAAAATGAATACTTAAAAATGTACACAATGAAGGATAGAACCAACCTTCCAGCATTGATAATATTGAGATCAGATCCTGAGCAAATATCTTCCACAACATATGAATTCTCTGAGCAGGATACATTTAAGGATGTATAGTTAGGCTTGCAAACAGTCAGGAAATATGGTGCCTGATATCCTGTTGATAGCTGTATAATATCAGTAACAAGAGCAGTAGAACAAAGACCAAACACATGGACACCTAAGAAAGAAATCAAGAGAGCTTGTTAACTACATTATCTTCATAAATTAGATTAATTAATTATGACAAAATACATTCAACAGAATTCCAGTGGCTTGTGTCATTGGACTTGACATTGGTTGTATTTAACTGAAGAATAAGACGTATTTTTTTCATGAAGACTTATTGCAAAGTTTAATTCTTTAATGTAAAAAATTAAGATTATCAATGCTTTTTTTCTTCCTGTTGATACTTAACATTTCATTTTGATGGCTTGGTGTCCTCCAACATCTTTTCATAAAAGTGAACTACCTTGGAGCTGCTTCAACTGGAAAGCAGTTTTCTGAACTGACTAAAGGGCTGCCAACTATTTGAGGAGAGCATATGTGCTCATACAGTCCTTAAACTTGCCCACTGGGATACGGGCTTTTAATAACATGGACAGCTGTCCGTTAAATTACTGCTCTGAGGACCTGTTCTCTTTTTACCAATGGGGACTCATCAGCCAGCAATTAGGTTGGATACCTTCACACCTCTGATATTTCTGAGGTGAGTCTGAGATCTGACTCAGTCCTTGCCACAATTCCAAATATTTAAGTCTTTTTAGTAACTGATCAATGTTTCTGTCCATTTAATAATGCCAAATTCACAAGGCAGTTGAAGTAAATGCAATTATTTTACTGAGCATTTTCAACTGCTTGTCCCCTAAAGATTTACCTCTAATTCCCTACTTGTATTCATATAAATAAATTTATTTTTCATCTTGAAATTGAAAGAATGCTAAAGTCATAAAAATATGAAAGAAACTGCAAATCCAGAGTATGAATCAAGAATGAGATTCATGCATCTTTGAGCTTATCTTTTTTTGGTGATAAAATGGGATGCCATACAGGAGAAGATGAGAGCATGGGATTTATATACAGTCCTCCTAGCTGATGTTGTAGTCTACTGCCCCATCTGCTCACTTCCTCACTGCTGCTTTTAAGAGGATGCTTTACTGGTCATAGACCGTATAACCTCTCCTGTCATCGCCTCCCTGCCTGCCAGTCTGCAGAAACCTAGTGCATATTCCTCCTACCAGGTTTTGAGTCTGGTGTCCTGCAGGTTGTCTTTGCCTAGGCTGGCCTTTCTAATGAAAGAATTCTGGAACAGACAAAACCTTTCCTTTAGCCACTCATTGGTTGTAGAAATTAACTGTAAGAAAGGGGAACAAAGTCCAGTTGCCTTTTCAAGTTCAGTTTCCATAAATTAAACAATTAAAACAAAGTGAAATAAAACGATTCAATGTGTTTTTCTGTATCATTAGGTTGCCAGATTCTAGCTCTTTCTCAAGAGGTAGATAAACACATCCCAGAAAAAGAATGTCAAATCTACTGACAGTTTCTGACAAGTTTTTACTGTCATGCTGAATACTGTGTCAGGTGGATTGAATCCTTATTATGCACTGAAGACAGGCAGGGGAAACTATATACTGAAACCATTAAAAGGAAGCCAGCTCAAGGTGGGCAGAGAATGAAAAACAAATTATTCTTTTAGAAACACTGACAATAGTACAGGGAGGAAAGGAAAAATGGAGACTGTAGATGCTGCATTACTGAGTATGGGCCTACTCTGTCCCTTCGTTTGACAGTTTCTTCTTGCATTTTCTAGCAGAAGAACTATGCCAGTGACAGCCCTGCACTGTTCTGAAAGGCTGTTTCAGAGAAGGAAATCTGCTTGGTGGAAACTGAACGTATGTGGAAAGCTCTTCTTTGTGACTAACATTTGAAACCCACCAACAAATCTGACAGCTCTTCTAAGGAAAGAATTGAAGTTGCATCCTCCTGCATTAATATTGGCCTCTGTTCCAATCCCATTTCTTCTTTTGGACAGGCAACAGTAGAGAATTCCTTCTCCTATCATTATCTGCAATGACAAAGGAGCTGTTAAATTAAATGTAGCAGTTACTTGGAAGACACTGATTGAATTTAAATGGCTGAAATATAACTATACCACAACCATTGTCATCCACTGACATGTACTCTCCTTTAAAACATTTGTATCACTATGCAAACATTCAGTAATGCAACTTAGCCTGAGTGAGGGCAGGCAAGAAGGTGGCACTGAAATGAAATGCAAGTGGCATACAGTATACAGTGCTCAGTGGAATCGAGGTTTTGATCCAGAGCTGAAAGTTGATGCTTCTACAATAAAAAAGTAATAATTAGAAAATCTTGCCTCTAAAATAATCTAGAGCCACTGCAATACCTTAGTGCTCCTGAGGTAGTTTTTGCACTTAGTCTTGGCTTCAAGCCTAGCAATCCCTAACAGCTTCTAATTACGTGGCAGCCTGCTCTTCTGTGTTTGTTTAATTTGGCTAGGGTTTTAACCAGATCCACGACAGTAGAAAAAGTTCTGTCCTTATGGTCCCTCTGAACATACCAAACAAAACAGATTATGACTGAAGCCCTAGACAAGAGTTTCTAATAAAAATAAAGAGAAGAATATACATGAAAAATGGTGCTACTTGCTGGAAAATCCTGATCCATGTATACATTTGCAGTCTCAGGTTTGATTGTTTTCCTTGTTAAATAGTGCAACAACTTAGAAATCTGTACAAGGCTTGTACAGAGTTCAGAATAAGGGTTGGGTTGAAATATTGAAATTAATGAGGTAGTTCTCACCACTAAGAGGTGATTCACCTCGTCTATCCACAGATGTATTGAAAACTAATATATGCAATTCACAAAGCTTACAATGCAACGAGACACTAAAGCATCTGAATTATGCTGAATCTGCTGCAATTAGCATTGAAGTGTGTGCATGTTAAGACTCCTCGCCCTAGGAGAAGGGAGATAAAATGAACAAGCTTAGTCTAACTCTTTTTTAGCCAAGGGTTTAATAAATTGAAATTTCCTTTCTTTGACAGAAAAACTGAAGCAGTGAAGGTTATCTCATTACTTGGAAAAGTCAGTGGTAAGTGCTATTTAAGGAATGTTAATTAGATGAAAACTATGGTCACTATTATCTGTCTCCATTTGATCGATCTGCAGCTGAAACCTCATGGAGAAACCAGTAATATTTCAAACTTAGAAAACAGTGAAACTCCTTTTTAGCCAAGCTCTAAGGAATGTCTGGCACAGGGGAAAAAACCAGATAGCTTGATTAGCTCATCTGATAGAGGAGAAAATTGGGAAACAGCAAGGCCTATATCAAGGAAAATTCAGAGGCTGGTATTTCCAAGGAAGCAAACTCTCACAGCAGAGGAGGCAGTAGGACTGAAACTGCCAGCACTGAATTTCTCTCCTTGCAAATTGATTTCCCAAATCAATGTGATCTAATTTCCCAGTGATCTCTGTTAGAAAGCACATTGTTACCTTTAAGTAGGTTTTTAGTCCGTGGCTGATAAGGGTTTGAAGCTACACTGATATGATTAAATAACTGGCCCTAACATTTTTGAATTAATAGCTAGAGAGAAAATATGTCAGAAGATCAGATTCAGAGTTCTTTGAAGAAAACGGAAGTCATATTGCAATTCAGGTATATCTATATTCCAGACATAAAATATCCACGTTAGTAATTTCATTCAAGTCCAGTTGCTCCACGCTGAAGTCTCCTGTGGTTTATGAATACCTACAGAAAATTTCACATATGCCACAAGGTATAAGACATATGTCAATAACACTGATAGTAATTTTCTGTAGTGCTTCAGGGCTACAGAACAGACCTTGTTAAAAGCAGTTGCTGCTCACTAATAATGAGCAAAATACCCAAAGAAAAAAACAACAAACAAAAAGCCCCAAATTGACACAAGATCCTCCTTGGGAAAATAAATTACGAAATGCTAGATTTGTTGCAAAAAAATTTACTATAAATTGAATAGATTTAATATAGTCTCTGTTCTTGGGAAAAACTGAGTATATCAACAAAAAGAATACAGGAAAAAAATAAGTCCTATTGTAATATTTATATAAGGTTTTAAGGAGCGATTGAGACTGGAATTTGCTTGTCTTCGCTCATCACCCCCTCTTTTTTTTTTCTTATTTACACTCTTTGATAATATTTAAAATGTGTCTTAATCACAGCTGTATTTTATTGAGTCCTGATGACCTTCTGTCTCCTAAGTACCTGAACTGCAGACAGGGGCTAACATATGCTATGTTACTGGAGATCCTCAATTATTCACATAGCTCATGTTTTCTGTATTTTACAGATTTTATAAAGTGTGTAATTTATTGAAATGCTAATGAAAATGAAATTATAAAATGCTAAACTCCAAAAGATGACAATGGCACAATTGTAATCTTTTTTGCACTGAGCTTCATTGGCCTATTTTTCCAAATAAAATGGGAAGAATTGGACAAAAAAACCCCTAGTTTTTTACTTCAGGAGTGGTACTGAATAACAAAGAGCCAATACCCTACACCATCTTCAGTGCCTTTTATTTAAGGAGGTTGTGTATTTTGTACTATCAGAGCCCATTTTCCAACTAATGCAAGCATCACATTCATGCTTACACTAACACAAATGAACTATACCTTCCTAAGGCTTGCAGCTTTTGAGCAGTTGTACTTTGAAGCTTCAGGATTTACTTTCTTTACCAATCTTATGTTTGGTAGGCATGCTCAAGTGTGGGTTTGAGTTCCTTACATGGAATGGTTTTGGTTAGTTGTCTGTGCTGCTGGTAGGAGAATGTTTTAAGCAAGAATAACATTTTCTGTTGCAAAATTTCATGCAATGCTGAAATTATTCATCTGTAATCAAAGCCCTTAGTAAATACACTATAGTGAAATGGGTATCCTTCATCTCAATTGAAGGTATTTGATATTACCTAGGCTTGACATAAACTCTGAAGTAAAAATCAGCTTTTACTCCTCTGCTGTGGCCCAAGTGAGCCTATATATTTACTTCTATGTCATTTCAGGAATGTTATCAGAAATACTGTCTAAACTTAAGAAACCCAGCCAAACTACAATAGCAACAACTTCTGTTCTGTTGGTGTTTGCTTTAATCGTCTACACCAGGAATGCTGAGAGTCTTAGCTCCAAGTTCCTAAATGAGTACAATTTTCAGCCTGATGGTTGTGAAAAATCCTTCAAAAATGGTTTCTAAAGCAACCAAAGCCAAACAGTAAGGAGAGCTCACTTAAAAAAAGATAACTAAACAAAAACCAAAAAACAAACCAGAAATAAACAAAAAACATCCTGGAAAGCAAAGAGAGAAGAGCACTTGATGATTTTTATATTGGCACCACATTTTATACATTTTGCAGTTGCAAATTGGCTAGTATTATGAAAAGAAAGAACAGGTTGAATTCAAGGGAATTCAGAGCTGGCAGCAGAGATACATTTGCAGCTGGCCTTAGAGAAGTACCTAACCAAGATGCACATTTTTTGCTGTCAGGGGAGAGAAGAGACCCTTTCAGAAGGTTGATTCAGCTTTTTAGGTGTATGGAATCACCCACTCAAGGTGAATTTCTCGCTCCATTTGCCAAACAGGAGTGGTGTGAGAATAAGGCTCCTGTCTGAGCTGCCTAAAATTAGACAAAATTAATTCCCTCTAGTATATATATAAAAAGGTAAAGTCTTTAGATTTCATTTTAATTTGACACAGCAATTCCAGCAGGGATAACACTCACCTGTATCAAACAATTTGATTTTTTTTTCTAGTGATTGCTGTGAAAGTGATGTCAATAATACCTATTGTTTTTAGTTGTTGCTAAATGACGTTAACACAACTCAAGGATATTTTTTCAGCTTCCCATAGAAGCATCGACAGAAAAATAGAATGGCCAATGAACTATTCCATACCAAAGACGTCATGCTCATATATAAATGGGGTTAGCTGGGGTGCAGGACCCCACAATCACTGCTCTGGACAGTGCCAATTCATTGGGCGGTGAGAGTGATCCATGTCATTATTATTGTTATTTTTCCTTTTCTGTTATTTTTTTTATTAAACTATCTTTAACTCAACCCATGAGGGTTTTTTTCTCCCTTTCCCCTTCTTTTTTCACTTCTTCTCCCCACCCTTCTTCAGAGAAAAGAGAAAAGACAGAGATGGTGAGCAAGCAGCTGCATTCTAGCTGGGGTTAAACCATGACAAATAATGACCAAACTGCTCATATTCTGACAGGATATTTCTGTTCTGCTGAAATCATCTCCTCCCTTTGGGTAAATGATTAAACCAGCCTCCTTTGCTCTTAATGACTAACTCATAATTTAGAGGAGTCCCAGTGCTATTTGGGAAAGTAATTGATTTCACTGACACAGTTGATGTACCTTCTCACTGAATAAAGCTCATTCTAACAAAAGCGGGATGTTCAGGACTGTAAACAAAGGCTTTCATTTCCAACATAATCCTGAATTTTTGGTGTATCTCAGAGTAGGGAGATGTCCCGTCTGTAAGAGTTCAAATATTTGTACAGCATTAACCGAATGATTCAAGCTATTGTCACCCAACTGCAGATGCTGTTTCTTAACATTAATGCCCAGAATTACGATAGTGCAAGTAGATGAAGTGCTACAGAGAATGTTTTAAGGAGTGTGTCTCTTTCTGTTATAGAAGATTAAGAGATGACTTTAAAATTCTAAGGTGATTAGCCTGGATGACACTCTGCAGCCTAACTGAAAGCAAACAAGCTATTTTCTTTATGCCAACTGAAACTCTGTTCAAAATTTTTAATAAGTGACAGTGGCACCTCAGACTTACCGTAATTGATGGTCCAGCAAAAACCAGACTAAGCAACATCAAGAAGGGAACAGACTCCTGTGTAGGATCAATATATGGCATACTCAGACTCTTGTCATAGCAATTAAATCCAGAGTGAACTGGCTTGAAGACATCAGTAAGTTCAAGAAAATAGAGGCTAACAACAGAAGATGCCAATATGGGCAACTAGAAGAGAAAAAAGCAACAAATTAGTATTTGGAAAGGGAATGGCAATGCATTTGCAAAGACAACATAGTCTGTTAATAAATCTCTGTGATGTTTGCTATTTACATTTCACTGTTCCTTGTCATATCCACCTTACCATCTTTAAATAATTAATTCTCTAGAGATATGATACTATTCAGTTGATATCAAATAACCCTGCTGTCTACCAAGCTAGTCAAAACACCCAATCCAATCTTCAGCTCACATAATTTAGCCTTTTCATCTATGAATGATTAATAGACAAACTTTGATTATTTTTTTTTAAAGGAAGTACTATGACTGCAGTCTCCCATGTGGGGCCTCAGCGTTCTGCTGTTCATAATCCTTTTTTGTCCTTCAGCAACTCTGTGTCATGTATCTGATAGTGTTTGTATCAAAGCCAGTTTGCATTAAGTTTCAAAGTAACAGTAAATGATAAACCATATCCAGGGCTTCCCTAAAATCTAAATATGTGATAATACAGAGTTCTGCCTTTGCACGTTTATTTTGTAATTCTATCAAAAAAGCAATTAACTTTGGCAAGAGTCAGTCTGTTTAGAACCCTGATGACTATGGTTCACAATTCTTTTATCCTCTAGCCATTTAGTGATTTTACCCTTCGCAACTACTTCCAGTAATTTATTAAGAGTGAAGTTGGCCCGTCTGGGGATAAATTCAGCCCAGCTTGCCACTAGCTCCTGAAAGCACAAATTCAACCAGTAAGCTTCTGTGGAAGGTAGTTGTTTCAGAGAAGGAAGAGCAGTAAGGCATATGGAAGCCATTGGCTTGTAAGTGAACAGAGAGGGCAGCCTTGCCCCCAGGGTGGGCATTGGGACATTCGGAGTTGACCAGCAGCATGTGATTATTCTCTGTATCCTCCTAGTAAATGCTCAGAAACATTTTTTGTTTGTTATTTCCCAGAGTTCTCACTGAACAAGGGCAACATGAGAACAACTGCCTGTTCCTCCACAGAGATAGGACGACTCCTACCCTCCCTGTGTCTCTACTGCAATGAAGGTACCTAAGGGTCATATGACGTGAACTGCCTATCTCCTTCCTTTTCTTTTTTCTTTGTAAGAACTTTTTCTCACTGATAGCTGCAACTGGAAAGTAAAAGCTTGCAACTACTAAATAGATTCACTTAGATCAAATCATAAAAACCTCATAAGGTTGTATCATATCTCTTGAGTAAAAAACCCTTCCTCTTATATCAAGCACCTCACACAATGAGAAATAGGTATTGTTTTAACATAATTTCAAACATAGTTAGATTATACTTTTCTTGCAATGTTCAGTACACATTTACAAAAATAATGGTTTGATTAACATGAGTATCATACATCCCATTCAATGATGGAATAAAACAGCAGAGGTAAAACTGGATAAATATGTGTATTGGAAAAATTATTAATATAGCCTACTATATATGGCAGAGGGACAATAGTTTTTTGCACTAACTGGTCATTTTCAGATTTTTAAACATTGGGCTCTTAAAATGCAGACTTTTTGTGCATAAAATCCAATTCTGTGTGGTCAAAGAAGGACGGTTCTAGCTAAATTTCACTGAAACTTTATTTTAATAGAGCTTAGGGGTTTTTTTGAAAAGAACAGCTTATCTTTGATGTGCTGAAGGACAAATTTGAAGAGGTTGAGTTGTCTCTTCAAAGTGTTCTAAGCAAAATCTGCAGAAGGTGGAAAATAGAAGAATTTTGTCTGTTTGGTTGTGTGAGTTCAAGATGATTGCATTGTAATGTCACATAGTATAAAGACTGTGATTGTGTAGAAAGGGAGGGAATGTGCACTGGCATTCTTAAGTGCTATGAGCATTACAAAAATAACACTAGGCATCTAGTAAGTTTGCCTCAGCAAGTAGTGTGTATATATACATGTATAACCGAAGCATAGATGTACATCTGCACTCACATACTATATTACACATTACATATTATGTATAGCATATAACATACACAATATATAATACATATTCTGTGAATACATAACTATTCTATAGTATCTGACATAATATATCTGGAATAATTATATACAGTGTAATTAAATTGAGTCCTGTTTCCTGCCCATCACATAATTCATCCATCACTATAATTCTTTAGCTGGATGCATTATATAATACTACTCACTTCCTGCTGGATGCAGTCCCTGATTGACTATAATGCAAGTATACATGCTTAGTCAACGTGGGCTAGACTGTTTCTAGTCATTATTGCGATGTGCAGGGGTTAAAGAGGACTTCCTAAAGTCTTCATAATCTTGGAATAATTAAGAGTGCTGTGGGACTGGGTGCCCTTCTCTCCACACCTGCCAGCACAGAGACTGTGGAGCTGTTTGGGATCAGGGGCCTCCTGAACGGAAGGCTGACACAGTGCACACTGCCCTGGTCTGTGAGGAGCTTGCACCAAGTCTCTGCTGCTCTTACTTGCACACTGAAATTCTGCACAGCACTTGAACTCACACATACTGCAACTTCACTTCTGCACAGCATTTAACTCTCGAAATATTTGCAACGTCTTTTATTATTAACTACTTGAAAGTCATACCTAATGACTTAACCAGGATCTAGGTCCCATGGATCAAAGCATCTTATAACAGGACACAAACCTATAACAATGAGCTAAATGGACAAAATAGGCAAACTGCCCTTCTTTTCAGAAATTATGCCCTTGTATCTGAATGTTCCCAAAGGTTCATTTCCTAGAATGGAAACACAGAGCAGGCAAACTCATGGAACACCTTGCACCCAGAGTTTCATTTTCATTGTGTATTATTCCATTTCTCTAATGTCAAGCAAAGGAAGGCCTCTCCTTGAAAAACAGGCTCTGCATTATCCACAAGACCACCTCTACTTTTATCATGGTATTCTTAGGCAAGCAACTGTTTTAAATGGCAATACTGAACTATCAAAAATAGATGATAAGTGAAATGATATTTTATTGTGAGACACTAAAATAAAAGATGTGGTTAACTTTTTTTTTAAAAAAAATTACTGTACGTAAGCTATAATTTTATTGTTAATTACAAAATCAAGGAATCGTAAGAATTGCATTTTACTGTCTTATGACTTCACCACAGGGCTCCCATATTATTTCTGACTATAATTACCCATTCTGCTAAGAGAAAAGAAATAATTCTAAACTCTATGAATCTCCAACATGACTGCTTATAATACTAATGAATAGGTTTATAGTCAATTTGCTATATACAGTATGTCAGGTCCCACAGGAGATTTTTCTTCCTATCTTCTTAAAAATACAAATATAAAATGCATCTTGTAAAAGTCTAGCATTTCTAAAAAAAAAAAAAGTAAATGTTTCTAAAAGCTTCTAAACAGTATAGCTGGCTATTTAATATATGAATATTTATGAAGTGTTCTGCTTAAGGCAGCAGTAGTTCTGTAATTATAGACTTTGGCTCCCAACACCTTGCAAATGTCAAATATAATTAGATGGTAGAGTGTGTATTGTTTTAATTACAAAATGGAATAGGAATTTTCCTGTTCCTAATTAGAATAATAAAACCCCCAACCTCAGTTCACATCTCTCAACTAATAGGTCTTTATAGTCTTACCTCCTTGGTTGGCTTATGGAGAGAGATCCCTCTTTAGCTTGTAACTTAGACCTGTAAATATAGAGTTTGACCCATGTTGTCAAACTCTGGCTCAAAGTCTGGACCATAATCAGCATAGCTGCTGAAAAGATTTGATTTGGGGTTTATTTTTTTTAATAGATTTTAAAAATTTTCCTCCTTTTGTGTTCTTAAACTGTTAGAAGTTAAGAGCCTTTATTAAGCCATAGGACTTTGGCATTAATAATAATTAATATTAATAATATTTTGATTTTGCTGTATTGAGCTAGGAATTTTCCAAGCATGACACAAGATGATCTCTGTTGACAAAAGCTCAACAAGAATGTAAATACCTAGAGGTCTTGTAAGGGGAAAAATAAAAGGTGAAAACCTCATGTTTCTTATATAGTTCAGGACAATCCAAAAGAGCATTCAGTAGCACAATAACTTCTCTGAACTGATGGGATATGTAACAAATGTTCCTCCTGGACGAGAGCCAGAAGACATATATCACATATTGCAGAGAACTGAAACAAGAGAGGGCTGTGAGAGGAGTTCAGTGGTGGGAGATAACAGCTCTTGTGTTGTGATTGCTCCAGGGGCTGTTTTAGGGTGCTTCTGATTTTCTTGTGAGTATTAAGATTATCCAGGACCCACAGCGCCAGCACCATTTGTTACTGGCCGTATGACATAGCCTAAGCATGGAAGCCATGCTGGTGCTGCCCAAACCCCACAAGTTGGCTTCCCCTTAGTCACCAGGTCCAAACTTGCTGAGGCACCCCCATGTAGATGGAAATACTTCTATTAAATTTCCCTATGATCACTTTTGCATGGCTTCAAATGCACAAAAAGAGGAACCTGTAGAGCTGTAGCCCACTAAATACAGTATTGTCATTGCTACTAACAAGCCACAGATTTTGTACTGAGCTTGCAAGGACTCAGGACTGGGGCTTGTCAAACGTGCTTTGTCTGTATTTGTCTTGACCTGTCTGGAACTTTGTTTTTATCTGGATTAATTTTAACAGCAGTTTTTCTAATGACCTTAGAAATTAGGCTTTGCCTGGTTTGTTTTCCTTTCACATATCTCTGTATGGTACAACTCTGCATGACTTTTATATCTATATCTACTAGTAACAAGTAGTTATTCTGTATAAAATGAGTTACCGCTAGTGTCACACATCCCAAATCCTTTGTCAGGATGAGTATGATGTTGATGGTAATTCTTCCTATCTCTAAGAACAACTTGGGTCCATTTTTATGATTGCTAACGCGCTTTTACACCTTGCTCTTTCTCTTTTGGTCTGTCTTTTCACATTACATTCCAATTTACTATATTTGGCATGGTTTACATGTGTTGGATGCTTGTTCTTTGTACTATTTGTTACCCTTAAAATCAGTTCTGCCACCTGCAGTTCTGCATTTCTTTATCTGACCATTAGGTAAGTTGTTTATAGCCTTGAGGTCTCCAGTACCAGCATTTGCCCCATCTCTTACCCTACACCTGTACCTCCGCCACACTGCACCCTCTGTAATGCAGGAACAGATGTCTGGTATGATAGCAGAGGTCTTGCAAATGAGGCAGTGGAAGGCCAAGCCTTAGTAGGAAAATCTTACTGGAGCGGATGGAACCCTAAATAGCACAAGGTTGTCCTTTGGATAGGTCAGCATCTGGGGTGCTGACTTTTGTCTCTGGCCTTCCACCATGCACACACCTTGTTGTTCTGGAGGAAACACTAAGCTGCTTGCTCTTGAGTTAAGATGTAGGACCTTTAACTTTACTATTCCACAGGGTCTCTGCAGAGCCCTAAATTTCTAATTCAAGGTGCTCCCTCCCCTCGGAGAATTTCCAAATAATCAAAGCTTCACTAAAATTACATTCTCTCTGCAAGTGTTACAGGCAAGTCAGTAGCAATCAGATATTATTGATGGTTTCTTAAATGACACCATGGAGATAGTGAGGCTCAAACCAAAAGAAAAGCAACAAATGAGCATGCACCTCTTACCCCCCCAGTTTCTCTCTTACCTTGAAAGAATATGCAAGTGGATACATACATAATTCAAAACTCTCTGGGAATAAGTAGCTTCTGTAAATTCCCTTTCTATAAAACTGTACCCTGGTAGTTATATATCTTGTATTTGCCAGCGCTTAACTAAGCAAAGAGTCCATATTTATCTTCAGGAGAATAACATCTTAAAATCCATGGCCTTTATGAGTGTGTCACATACTCAAAGGCATGAACAAGTTGCCCAGAGAAGCTGTGGATGCCCCATCCTTAGGAGTGTTCAAGGCCAGGTTAGATGCAACTTGGTCTAGTGGGAGGTGTCCCTGCCCATGACAGAGGAGTTGGAACTCAATGATCTTTAAGGTCCTTTCCAACCCAAACCATTCTATGAAGCTGCTTTGTAGGTTGCAGTTATATGACCTCTCTTTGCTTTGCTAAAATGCACTACAAGCATTTCTCCTTATTGTGAACACATACCCAAATCCTGTGGTGGTGTTGTATTGGGCTGTGTTGCCAGCTACCAGCAGACACTCTTTAAATATGGGTTACAAAAGTGATTAGCCTGGGCTGTATTTCAGTCAGGGTAAGTCAGGGGAAAATGAAATGCCTCTCTTCTAATCATAATTAAGTATTGAAGTCACTGCTCGGTGTGCTGGCCAGAATGACTTGAGTGATTTTCCTTGAGACTGGAAACAAATAAAAAGGCTGTGGAATTGATTAGGTTTACCTGTGTGTATAAAAACATAGTCAGAAAAGAGAGAAGCAGTGTGTAGGTAGCTTCCTGAGGAAATCAAGACATGATTAGCCAGATGCAGAAAAAGGATAATATGACCAGCCCACCTGTGAAAAAGGGTTAAGGGATGCCCAATATGCCATTTTGATCTTTTATATTTTGTAAATAATTTTTAGACTTGAATGGATGCCCAATATGCTATTTTGATCTTTTACATTTTGTAAATAATTTTTAGACTTGAATGGCCAAGAAATTCTCAGCTCTTTAGGTTGTTCTGCAACCCTTGCATGGCAAGCTAAAAGTTCCTGAGCATGCTAGCTGCATCCTGGTGTTTCTCTTGTTTTCTGGGAATCAGGGAATCTTCATAAGCAATCAAGTAAATAAACAGGATTGTCTCAGAAAGATAGCTAATGGATGCCATCAGTTTCTCCTCATGGGAAAAATTCCAGCCAAGTGCTTGGGAGAAAGATGGTCTATTTAATAATTGTGTTGTGTTAGCACTGCAAGGCTGTAGCATTGTAGAAGATTCTATTAAAATGTATCATAAATGTCAGTCTTTGTGCCAAAGAATTTGTGGTCTAAATGACAAGGCACAACAGATGGATGAGACAAAAAAAAAAGGGCTGTGGTGGGTTGGAGGAGACAAGGTAGTCCTATTCTTAGCCAACTACTAACAGTGATTGCAGCTTTCAACCACCCTGGATGTTGTCCTGTTGTACTTTGCTGTGAGATTCACAAAAGACAGGAGGAGAGAATGGAAGGAGGACAGTTCTCTTTTATCCTCACAGAAATGAATGCTGAGGTCATGACTATGACTGAATACCTTCCAAAAATAGGTTAGGAAGAAGAAATGGTATCAGCCCAAATTCTGCCATTTTCTCTTGTTTTTGAGAACCCCTGGGCTCCTCACCATGGCTCCTGCTTAGCTGCACCAGTGCTGTACCTTCAGCCTCAGTGAGACTGCTGTGCAGAGCTGGGATTAAAACTAAGCACAAGCTCAAATGCATTGCAAACTGGACTGTCATGAGGAATTTTGAAGAGATGGTACTAAGCACAGGATGGCTATAGAGTAGGGGACTTGCTTGACCTAAAAGGTAGATTTTTTTTATGTTCTAAACTTAACTCTTAAATGCTTCAGGTTTATAAGAGAAGGCATTCAGGCTTTTCAGAAGTCTAAAATTTGCATCTGTATAAAGTATTTTTGCTTTTCTCTCCGAACTCAGGTTTCTGCTGCTTCTTGTCCCTGTTTTGGATGCAGGTCTGGCCCAAAGCTCTACAGAGCTGGTCTTTTATTTAAAGGAGTTTTACCTCACTGTTGTCTAAGTTTTGTGGAAACTAATTGCGGAGACATAATATGATGGTCTTTCTCCTTCTAGATATAACACTCTTGGATTTAATTTCAACTCACAGTTTAATTTCAAATCCCAGGTGTCACTGAAATATATTATCATTACCATTTTTGAAAATTAAATTATCCTTATTTCCAACATTGATTTTTGAGTTTAATTGAATTGTTCAGTGACTGCCAATTAGAGTCTAGCTCTGGAAATACAACAGATATCTTCGTGCAGCTCCTCAAACCCCTTGATCTTTTGCCAAATCTTAATAAAAAAGCTCTTAGTATGTGTAAGACCAAAAATAGAGGTGATACATCAGTGATAAAATTCCTATTTACTTCAGAAATCTCAAAGTCATACTGAAGGTATGATAATCCTAGAAGTGCTTCTTTCTTTTCCTTTTTTTTTTATAAATGTATGTGAAGCAGCAATTACACAGGGAAAAAACAAAAATATAAAAATTGATTAACAAAAATATTCTCAGACAGGAATAATATAAAAATACTTTAAAAATATTCCAATTTAATTAAGTATATGTGCTTAAAGAGAAAATAAATCCTTAGGCAGAAATTTTACAACAAAAAACCCCACCATTAATGCATTTCTTTCCAGTATGACTTCAAACATAATTGATGATTCATTATATTAATTATGATTAGAGTTAATTAAGATTATCGATTAAATCAATGATTAGTTATAATCAGCCAATAATTACAAACAGCAAGACTTAGGAGATTGAACGTACTGTTGATTATGAAACTTCTTTTATGTTCCTGCTGCAAGGTTATGGTAAATCAAGAACAGCAACACTTCATAAAAAGTGGTTGTTTTCAGGTAAGAGTGTTACCAAACTTCAGCTAGAAGTTTCCTTGAAAACGCCACCTCTAGGAGACAAAGCCGCCAGTCCCTGCACAATATTGCAATTCATTCTACTGTCTAATACACACTGGTTTCCACACATACAAAAAATTTCTGTGGGCACCAACTCTTCTCCAGTGGCTTACTCCCATGCTGTTTTGCCACTTCTGAACTCCCTTCCTACAAATTGAACTTTTAAGCAATAACATCATCAGTCAAAATTCAATGTTTGTAACAGCTCAGTTCCTGTGTACAAAGATTCCACAATAGGCTGTTCTTTATTAATTTTGGCTGCAGACTAACAGATTTTTAACAATTATAGAAGAAAATCCCAGAGAAGGGTATAAATTCTTTCTACTTTTGGAAGAGCTAATCATTTGGAAAAATGACTCTGCTTTAATTTCTAACATTTTCAGGCCTCCTTTTGCTACTGAGATATTAAGTCAGGAGAATGGTGTAGGACTGAAAAGGGAGCAGGGCCTTCTTTCAGTATGAACTACTCAAACTCTTCACTTGCCAAGCAAGTAGCAAAACACAGAGGGAGATCTAACATGTGGCATTTGCATTTTTTTCCCCCTGGACAGCCTTGTCACAGGCCTGACACCTCCCTCCCCTCCCACCCTTTTCTGCTCATCTGCTAAAAGCAAGAAGTAAGCAGACTGCACAGCTCTTCCATAAGCACAGAAGTGATGTAGAGGATGTAACACTGATGACTTGGCCAACGAATTACATAGCTGCTTTAAATGCGTAGCAGCCTCCTCAGGCCTCAGCTAGCCTCTTAATATTTTGGGGATGCTGGTCTCTAATGCACTGTTATAAACAACATCTATCCTCTGTGAGTCACCACATGACAAGGTCAGCTCAATGAGCAGACTGTTAAGTGTATTTCTCCTTGTTCCTCTCCCCTCACACATGGCTGACTCTTTTGAGAGAAAAAGCAATGTATTTGGAAAGTATTATGCTACTTCCAAAGTACAGGGATAATTTCATCTTCTACAATTGGGGTTTTTAGTTGGTTCACCCCCCAAGGCTAATTTAAGCATAACAAAAAAACCTATCTAGAGACAAATGTGACTACACAGTGCCTCCAAGACACAGCAGTGTAGTTTAACTCTTACACTAGGTTCAAACATCCTGTTCTTAGACAGAAGGATTTAGCCCTATAGCCTACTCTCCCTCTGCACTCCCTTGGCTTTTTGTGTCTTTTGCAGTCATACCTGTACATGACTTGCAGGTAAAAAAGTGCATAATTTTAAGTGTGGTGGGCCACGTATGGCTGAATAGCTGAAAAAAAAATTCCAGATGTGACTAAGAAGTGGCACTGAGCTACCAAGTGATGTGTACAAACATTTGATTTTTCACACCTAGCTCTGTCAGCATATCTTAGAAACAAATATAAATAAAGCATCTGGTGCTGAGACACAGTGAACATTCTCTACATGCACTTATTTCAATGGAAACTGATGACCTCCTGTATTCTGCAGCCTGGAGTCCTACAATGATAACAGATCTTTGTGCTTTCTGCTGGTGAGAATTCCAGCTCCTTTGGGAACAAGAGAAGTAAGTGGTCTTCCAGTTTCCAAACAATTCTGGTGTGATTACCTCCTGGCAGTGCTCTGGAAAAAGAAGCTACTTGTATCTGTATGCACATAACAGAAACAAGAGTCTAGCAGAGAACTTAAGGAAAAAAATTAACTGTACAAGCAACATTGTCTGAAACATCTCCAATTTTAGTCTCTGGAAGTTAAGCAACCAAGAGATGAAGACTGTGTCACAGGAACACAGTTTAGCTGGTGAATAAGTGCATCAAGTCACTCATATTGACAACACCTTGGCATTTTTCATTCCTATATCTAGGGCACAGGATAAGGTAATAGTGCCACTGAAGTCAAAATTCATAGCGACTTCTGTGAAACCAGAATTCAAACCAGGAATTTTTGAAGTCTTTTTCCTTCATCAAGAAGAAATGTTATCCATCTATCCTGCCTCTAAAGTGTGACCAGTCTGTCAGGAACAGAAACTATGTAACCCTGGAAGTCTTCCAGATTCATATTAATATTTCTTCTGTAAGTGAATATACTTACTATATACTCTGAATATGCTGAAAAGAAAGTCAGTTAACAAAAAGCAAAATTTATTCCAGGAATAATAATTTTCAATATCTCCCAGAGGCATGTAAACTTTTTACCATGAAAATGAATTCCCACTAGACCAGAGGGACTATGAATTTTCATGGCAAGTTTTGTCTTTCTCAGCTATGCAAATGAAGCTCTGATAACCCAGTCAACAGAGCCCTAAAATACCACAAGCATAATTAGGACTGAAACAGGCCAAACTGCCTGGCAGCGCTCATTACCACGTGCTTCAGGTGAGCATGATGCACAAGGCAATCTAAAACTATTCAACTCTCAGGAGCCTTGGATCAGGGGCTTTCCTAAGCAGAAGTTATTACCAGCGTTTTAAAATAACCTATAACATTCTTATGATACATATGATAAACCATCATTTTATTTCATTTTATGAAACTTGACAATATATAATTGAAAACGTGTTAAGATTTATTTCATAATGCTCGTTTGTTTGCCTCTGACGTTTTTAGAGAATGACCCATCCACATTTTTCAGCGGCTCCATCTCTTCATTTTATCTCCTTTCCATTTCTGTGTCTTCCAAAGCTCTAGCCTGATTCTCCTTTTGCTTTTCCTAGGTAAATGAAGAATAGCTCTAGTGATAACAATCATCTTAAGAGGGGCATATTGGTTTTATGTTTTAACTCTGTTGTTGGTAAAATCTGCTAATTGGAATTATTCTTAAATTTGACTGAAACCAAAATCAGGCCTAGATATTTCTTTTGAGGTTAATCATCAGTTGGCCTGCATATATATTCTATGTAGTTGTATTTTATCCAATCCTGAAAGTTGCTGCTACCAAACACATTTGTTTACAGGAGTTAAGTCTCATTCATAACACATTCTTAATGATCTTAATAACAGAAAACCCTCAGTGTCAGAACTATATATGTTTGCTGCTATTTCTAAAGATAGGTCCTTCTGAAGCAGAGAATCTGGCTTCGTTCTGCATACCTGAATTATATTAGTTATTACAGATATTTTTTCATTCTTTAACTGTATAGTATATTTCATTTGTATAACATGAATGCAACCCTTTCCTACTGCTTTGGAATTTTTACCTTTCTCCTTGACCCAACATCCGTTTTTCCACATCTTTCCTTTTGTCTGTTGTTTGAGGGGAAAAAACAGCACTTTTTTGTAATGTATTTTCAAAACAGTCTGCTTTTCCTTTGGCCTACACCTCCTAGATCCTGATGCAAGATGGATGACAGCAAATCCCAGTTTTCTTCTTTGAAAATGCAAACTTAATGTGTTATTTTTTTAATTGCAATTCAGGGTAGGGACAAACTGCCATGAATGGGACAGGGAAAATTAAAGTGAATGAGTGGAGAAGAAAAATAAACCTAAAAGAATTGACAGCAGAGGAGAGGGGTTGAAAGCCTATTTCCCATCATCCATTCAACTGCTGTTCACAAAATTAAAAGCTTTAAAAATCAGAATGCCTTAATTAAATTGGGTAAGTTTTGGTTTTAGGCAGTTGGCTGTTGTTGGATCGCATTAGGAACTTACTTCCTGCTTACAAAGGAAACCCATATTGGGCAGTAATGCTTGTCTGGGTGACTCCTCTATCCCTTTCATATGCAAACTTCTCATTGCAATTAATTTATCTTTGATTAAATCCCTCTTTATGAGGAACAACTCACATCTTTGGCTCTCCTTGTGCCAATCACAGCAGAAGAGTCCAAGCCGTCATTTCCTTTTTCTGATGCTGTTGAAGTGCTGGTATCTGCCTGTGCTACAAAGCTCTAGAAAGGCATTCTCATTAGTCTGATTAGAATTAGTGCGCATGTTGGTAAATGCAGGGTGGGTCTACACAAGCAGCACAAGGTAAGTGTTTCTTTCTAAGTATCATATGAGTTGTTGTCACCCTTTCATTCAAGTGATTTGAGTACTCAACTAAAACATGGGAAATGGTTTCAAACCCTCCTGCTGTGTAATGGGATAGGACTGATAACTCAGTTTCCTCATCAATGTTTAGGCTCACGTGTATTGTAGTCAGTTTTTTCTCTTGATATTGCTTTTACTTGTATGAAATACCTACATGTTCATCAGTTCAAGAGGGGCCATAAGTCTGAAGTTAAATAATTATAACTCCTTCCTGGGGAAGACAGGCTTGTGCAGGCTCTAGACTCTGCTCCTGTGATTGAATAACATAGAAATCCTAAAAGTTCGTTAGGAGACCATTCTCTTAAACAAGGACTCTGACTCCCTCTCAGAGCAGCCGGGTGCTGAAGAAATCTCCACCTCTTTTTAGAGCTAGCTATAAGTGACTTGCTGAAGGTCTTAGGAGTCCACACCAGAGTGGGGAACTGGCCTGCATGCTGTGGGACCTGTACAGAGAGCTCAGTCTTAAGTTCTTCATTGCTTGCAGAATCCTTTGCTTTATTCATTTAACAGCTACAGGGAGATTCTGGGGGAACTATAAGTATGCAATTAAAATTATATAAGGCACCTCTTTTGTGCAACATGCACATGTTTTGTGCTGCTGTTCTGTATTTCATCCCAGCTTGCTGCAGGCCAAAGCACAGCCCACCAAACAGCACAGTTCTGTTCTGTCCTGAAGGATCTCTCCATCATCTCCTGCATGAGAGTTATGCCCAAGCTCAGGTCCAGCAACCTCCCTTCCTATTTGGCTTCCTAAAGATAGCACAGAGTGGGGAAGCCCTTACCAGTTTTTAGGGGCTTCTCCAAGCTTGACCTCCTTCTCCCTAAGCTAATGTAAGATATATGTGGCACAGCAAGTGCTTTCCATCAAAGGGTGTTCCTTGGGCAGGCCTAGTTGCACTGATAGGATGCATCCGATGCTTCCATAATAACCAGCCTCTGCAGAGCTTTCCAGTTGGTGTAGCTTACTTTGGGTTAGGTCCCGACCACCTCCAGGCGCTTAGGGAGCGCAAGGGACAGAGACACTCCGCTGTTACCTAAAATCCCTTCTCGACCTGACCCCTTCTAGCTCCCAGAGAACCTCCAGAGCCTTTCAAGTGTACCTGAAAGAAAATTATTTTTGCTTCATATTTCACCCATTTTTTTTATATTTCAATATTTTATACTTTAAAGTATTGTATATATTTTTATGCTTTTATTTAGCATACCAATTATAGTTAACTTACACCATATTTTGCCATTAAGTTCCTCACGTTATTTTCACAATCTCTCTCTGAGGTAAATTGCAGGGTGCCTCCAAGTGCTTCGGTCACTTTCCTGTGAGCAGGGTCACCTGAAACACTTTGCTTCGTCCTTAAAACATTTTTACCTCCCTCTTACTGCTGTGCCATTAAACAAATTCACATCACACCGATCTACTTATGCTTAAACTGTGTCTACTCGTGATCTTATACGAGTATAGACGTGACCGTACCTTCTGGGGGGCTAAATGCCTCCCAGTGACACACCAAGCAGCGAGTGCCTCTGCAACTCCACCTGCTACCAGCTGAGCAGCCATAGCAGGTTTTGCTCTTTAAGATGTGCTGAGAACCTCATTCCATTTTCTATACGGATATTTTTAGCGCTGTTAGAGGAAGCACATAATACAGGTTTCAGTAAAAACACACCACTGGTTATAATTTTGAGAACATTTCTGTTTTCCTAAGCATTACCTTACGAACATGGATTTTTATTCTACCAAAGCAATGCGAGCAGCATTTGCCTAGAAGCCAGCCCTTCTCGAAACATGTCTTCCTCCCCGGCGGTTCCCGTGCACATAGCACGATTGAGTTGAGCAACCCTTTCATTTTCTGAATAATTCGTAGATATAATTCCCACTTGAAAAGACTGCAAAGAAGAGGCTAATTTATGCCTGCTCCTCACGGGGGGCTTCGCCTGGCGATTTCGCCAAGGCGAAGCGGCACGTCGGGATTTTGCATCAGGCAGTGGGGAACCGGCGCCGAGGCCAGCTCCCTCTCCGCAGGGAAAGCGGCGTTCCCCGCGGAGGGGCTCCGAGGCGCCCCGCTCCCCGCGCCCGCCGCCCCCGCGGCGGTTCCCGAGAGGGAGGGGGACGGCGGCCACTCACCTCCACGAAGTAGAAGCAGGGCAGGAGGGTGACGCTGTCCTTGGTCACTTTGCCCTTTTGCCGCTCCTTGGCGGACATGCTGGCGGGGGGGCTGCGGGGCGGCGGCCCCGCGCTCCCCCGGCCGCTGGCAGCCGCC
>JAOXJM010000004.1:13833312-13859033 GCA_026413425.1 Tringa solitaria
CTCCTCCGGCCGCCGCCGCGCCGCCCGCCTGCGCGTCCCCTGCGCCGTGCGCGGGGCTGACGTCAGGAGGCTGCTCGGCGGCGGGGGTGCGGGCGGCGGGGGTCCCGGCAGCCTTAACTCCTTCGCGCCGGGGGCTCCGCCGAGCCTCGGAGCAACCGGGGGTGAAGGGGAGGCCCCGGGTAGGAAGGGGAAGCCCCGGGGCCGAAGCTTTGGCTGCAGCAGACGATCTGTAAATGCACGCCGAGGCGCCTGAGCGGGATCCCCGCGGCCGTGAGGGTGAACAGGGCGGTCGATGGGGAGTTTGGGGTCTTTATCTTGTTTCTGGGAAGTCTTTCTCTGAAACATAGTAGTCAAATGGCCCTGGGAACGCCATTCCTATGTGGCCACTGTTCTCTTGCAGGTGTACTCCTTTTGAGCTCGTTTGACAGCTTGCCCCAGCGCCAGTCAGGGACAGTGGTGTGACCGGGACTGGACAAAACTGAGCTCCTCAACCCCATGTGCAATACTGAGGCGTGCAATTAATGTGCGAGGTATCTGGTGCAGTTCCTGCTCCAATCTTAAAGAGAACAGAATTAACCTGAACAATTGTTTCCATGGTGAAGTGTGTTATTTTGAGTTCCTATTTATGGATCAAAGTTTGCAGCCGTTTCTCAGGCAAGCTCCTGTTGGTGTCAATGAGAAGTACCCTGGTTAAGGCTTACGGGAGTTCTCTGTATGAGATAGCATTTTCATTCTTTTGTAGCACATTAATAATGTCTGCAATGGTTGTCTCATGCCTGTAAACGTGTTCTTGCATTGTGGTGTTTAGCTTTAATGCTCAAGGAGAGAAGTGTGACTCAAGCAGTTACAGTTTATTTCCTGTCCCTCCTCTTTTGAGGGAACATGGGAAATAACATGGTGTTTTGTTGAGATGGGTGCTGATATTGTGGCTTCTGTAGCCACTGTGCTATGGCAACGAGGGTCAAGATTCTGACCAGACCCCTTTGTTTTCCAGCTGTTCACCTTTCATTTACACAATGACAATGTGCCAATCCATGCTCTGCACTGAGCAGACATGCAAAGAAGTTTCATAAAAGGGTAAAAGCAAAAATGTACTCTATGCTTGCAGGCAGGTGTGGAAGGCAAATCTGTTGTCAGACTCCAGATCATTGAAAAAGACTTTCAAAGCTGCACAGGTTGTAAGTGTTGCCATACCAACACATAACCTTGTTCTAATCTTGTGAGGAAAGATTTCTAGAGATTCTGCCTACTCAGAGGTACAGCGGACTCACTAATACCCCTGTGAAAGTCAGGTTGGGGGTCTACAGGCAGCGGAGGTGGCCAGGGGGGTTTCTGGGACAAGAAGAGCTGTGAACAGAGGAGGTTTGTGCCTAACTATGATAACTGAATTTCAGGAAATTATCTTGGGCACTGTGGGGTGTCTGATAGTCAGTGGTCAAGCCTTTGAGTAGGAAAAAGTCCCTTTTTGTTAGCCTTCCTGCTGGGTTATTCCAAGTGAAATAGCAAGAGTTGAGGAGAGCCTTCCTGCTGGGTTATTCCAAGTGAAATAGCAAGAGTTGAGGAGCTGTAGCAAGACTTTGCTACTGCCAAATATGTAACTATTATTGGGGAGAGTGCTTAATGAGTGATGGCCACTTAGAGTTGCATTTACTATATCAGCCTCGCTTGTTCTGAAATCATGAGTCTGTCCTGAAAATAATTAGCAGACACCATTAAAAATTACTCAGGAGTCCTTTGTTTGCCTCCGTTTCACACCCAATAGCTTCATTCTGGAAGAGCAGGGAGGTTAGGGAGCTTCTCTGGTACAATGAACCAAGAAACTCACATTGTGATGTAACTTCTGAAATTGGCAAACCCCTATTTTTAGTTATATTTTATTATTGTATTTCCTAAAGGCCAATTAAGAGTGCAGCTATGATAGGCACAGTAAAACACAGGGTAGCAACCAGCCCCTATTCTACAAATTCTCACTATCGATAAATGCCTGGTGGGAATGACGCAATGCAAATTGTGTGACTGCTGTAAGGGCAGGAAGAGTTGTGTTAGTTCTCTGGGGCTTTTTCTCACTTTTGTGAATACACTGGTAGAGGGGGTTGGGAGAGGGGTTATAGCTGAAATGAAGCAATTACTTTTTTTTGGCCGTGAGAGAACAAGACAAGAGACAAGAACTTGTCAAGTTGACAAGAACTTCTGCCCTTTATCTAGTCAAATAGAGGGGAAAAGGGATCAGCAACGCTGGGGTTCCAGTGTGGCAGGTCTGCCTCATACTAGTCTGAGGATGATACTGATGGGCAAGTGTGGACATAGCTAGGGTGCATTTCCCACTCATCTCTCTGGACTTTCACCTGCTCTCTGTTGAGACAGCTGTAGCAACCACTTTCTCAAGACTAAGTGACCGAGGTGCAGTCATTTGGACCTTATGTCCTGAACTAGCGTAATGGAGTAAGAATATTTCTTCTCTGCTTCTCAAGACTGACATTTAGGTTCCTGTGTGTCCTCTTTCAAACACATGAATATTGATGGAAAAAGAGAAAAATCCCTTGCTGGGTGTAATGATATGGCTTTTGGACTAAGGGATTCATCTATATATTAACACCTGGAAACAACACGTTTCC
This sequence comes from Tringa solitaria, assembly GCA_026413425.1. Classification (NCBI taxonomy): domain Eukaryota; kingdom Metazoa; phylum Chordata; class Aves; order Charadriiformes; family Scolopacidae; genus Tringa; species Tringa solitaria. The sequence continues at coordinate 13,835,928 of JAOXJM010000004.1, forward strand.
CCAGTGCTGTTGCATTCAGCTCTTTTGACAGTTAGTTGTTAGAAATTACGGGATTGATTCCCATTTACATAAAAACTCATTGGAGTGCTCTAGAAATAAAAGCAGCCTTCAAATGTGTATAACATACATTCTTATCCTTACTAAGTTCCCTTAACGTTGACAGAACAGTGTGAAATGGCTTTTGTGTAAACGAGTATCTCATCTATATTGTCTCCTAAAGGAAAATATGTTGGTGATAAAAAATTCAGAAAATGCCTCATGTCCATTTCAGTCGAGATAGTCTTACAAGAAGGTGTGGTGATGCATGACTTACAAACGCCTGTTATCTGTGTGCAGGATAGTCATGTACGTACAGGATCTGCACTAACGCCGACAGCTTTTTTTACCCACCTTCAAGCAATCTCTGGAGCGGGGAAGTGTCATGAAAACATGTTAGCATAAAGCATAAAACTGTTTATGCTTCAGCAAAGCCAATCGAGTTCACAGAAAAATTCAAAGGAGTTGGGGAACTGAAAGACAAAATTCATAGATCTGGAGCACAGGCCTCTTCTGACTCATCTGGAATAAAATTTTAAGAAAAGAAATTTATTTTTCCTTAAACAGAAAGGAAACGGCCATCAGTGATTGCCCCTGGTGATTCCAAGCTGATTTGGAAAAGCTCAGCTTGACACAAAAACTTGGCCCCCTAAAGAAGTATTATTGGTCGAGCTTTTTTAGGTGAAGAAAGCATCTTTCTTTCCACTTATCAGGCAGACCAGCAGCTGAGCTGCCACAGAAAAATAATTTGAAATTATTTTCCAGCCTAGTCTAGTGTATTGGCAAAGCTGCAATGTATAGAACATGACTGCAGGTCATCATCTCTTTATCCAGGTGCTCTCTTCCCTCTGCAGCAAAGTCTGCCTTTATTCCCAGGCTTTGCTGAGTGCTGGACACAGGCAATGGCTGTGATTTCACTGCTTCCATGGGAACAGAAAGCACACTGCATAAGTGGGGACCTGTGCTATGTCGCTGAACCTCCTTGCAAAACCGGTATGAAATAATTTGGTGAAGAATTAGAATTGGCTGAGAGCCGGTGGGTCAGCGGTGGTGCAGACCCACTGGTCAGACAGTGGAACGGGGGGTTTGTAGCAAGCAGAAGTTTGGCCAGAGGCTGCAGAAGCAGCTGCAGTTGCAGTTACTGTTGCTTAGTAGCCTAAGAAAACCTGCTTTCCGCTGGTTGCCACACAATTTCCCTGCACAAAGACGATTCCTGGGACTGTATGCATGGATCAGGGTTAACTCTTTCATATTATATAGATGGATTTTTTGGTTTTGTTTTGCCCACTGAGCAAGGAATAGATGATGTGATCTCAGCATATTAAAACAGTAATCCTCTTCTGGAGAAAGAGTGGCATATGGGAACTGGGCTCTGCTGTGTGGAACTGACAGATGATTTTTGTTCTGCTTTGCTTGCCATATCAGAATTCACAAATGCAGCAGAGTGTGTTTGTATATATACATTTCCTTTTTTCCCCCAGTCCCTCAGGGAAATGGCTGGTTGGGGAAATTTGCGATGTGTATTGAATTCACATGTTATTCCATAAATAAATCTGCCCTGAGCAAGTGAGAGGACATTGCTTGTTTTAAAAAGATTGTAGTGGTCATAAGACAGATAATTTTTTTACAAATATCTCATAAACACGCTTTCTAATCTTTGGTGCAATTACTTTAATGTAGTCCCTTACTTGGAGAAAAGAAAATGGTGGATTGCAGGACAAAGTCTATGTCAGACAACAAGGCAATATCTTTTCTATCATCTTAACAGGATACCCTACATAAAAACTTGGTAAATGTGATGAAAGGGAAAAATGATAGGATATGGCAAAATTGGATAGCTGAATGGTATCAAGGACATCCCCTTAACTATTAACATTTGCATTAGCTTTTTGCAAGTGCAAGATTATTTTTTCCTTGCTTTCTCATGTTAGGGCAAAATTTTCATCTTTCACCCATCTGTAGCTCCCCTGTGAGCAGCAAATAACACTCTTGGATAGATGGCATGTGACAGCACTGGGAGATTCATAGTGGAACAAGTTCAAAATACAGAAGAGATCCCCAGTGCAGATGGGAGAGCTAAATTCTGCTTTGAAGTTGTAATTGCATCAAGCAATTGTTTCTCCACTATGTCTAATAATCTCCTGTTGCTGTAAAGCTCTGTCTTCTAATGTCTTTTCTTTGGCTACTATATATAGGTCACAGTTTTAAAGTAGCAGATGATTCTGAATGATTCCTGGCTCTCCTGCTGCCTTGTATGCTGCAGTGCTTGGTCTAGAAAATTAATTTTGCACGTTTTAAATGAGTCATGCTAGGATCATTCTTCTGAATCCATGGCTTTAAATACGACCTATGAACACGTCTACATAGTATTTTGCAGTCATATGTGCCTGTGCTTTCTGGCCTTAGGCGAGTTTTGGGTTATGTGGCTGTGGAAACATAACGCTGGACTGTGGGTTATATGAACTGCTTCCCCTTAAGTCAGATTTACCACCAGCCACTATGTGGCTTTTAGTGAAGCTGCCTTGTGGCAGGCTGATGTGGAATATGGGAAAAGGAGTTTATGTATGTTATGTATTATGCCCAATCTGCTTTTCTTTTGATGCTTTTAACAGCATGTTCTTGGTTACCTGCATATATCTGGATTTAAGATCTTAGTTACAGGCATGAAGGCATGAAAACATCAGAATGTGAAAATCCCAGGCTGTTTCTGAGATATCGATGGCTCTTTGAAGCAACTTTGTGTAGATATCAATAAGGCACAAATCTGGACTTTTATGTGGTGACCTGTCGCAGAGATTTTGCTTGAATCTGGGCAAGTTACTTGTCACCAGCTAATTGAACGTCAGCCATTTGGTGCATGAGCTGAGGCAGAGGTTGAGTGAGAAGCTGCAATCATGCAATTAACAGTAGTACCGATTTATCTAAAAGGAAATGCAGAAGTCCCAGCAGGAATCCTGTTTGCCCTGCAGTTTGTATGAAATACAACGTCAGAAAAAGGCTGATACATATGTCTGACATTTTGAGGAGTACGGTAACAATAGCCTGTTGGTGTTAATCTATGCCTTTCGAACAACTGCAAATCTGAATTTAGTTTGCTATTTCAAGGACTCCGATCTCATGTTTTTCCAACTTAAATAATCTCCTTCTCAAAAATGTTTTTCTGAAAGTAATATGCATAAACACAGTATTATTCAATATAGTTTAATGAAAAATGTATGCTTCAAATTCTGTGAACAAGACAAACTGTTTGCATGGCTTTGAGAAGGAAATTTAGCAAGTGAATGGTAAAAACACAAGATGGTGACTTATAGGAGCTGACAGGAAAAGTGTCTAAAATACTAAAATATGTATTTTTCAGAGTGTTCTTAGATGTTCCAAATTCACGAGAGACAAAAATATTTATTTTTGCAATATTTAAATCCAACATTATCTTTCCTACAAAACATAAATTACTTTGGATGTCTATAGTCATAGGGCTGTTGGTTGTCAAGGGCACAATTTAGGTGGCGTCAGGACTGAAGAAAACTCCTGTCCCCCACCATTAAATACTAATTTTCACTGTTAGTTATTAAAACTGAGCCATAAGAACCTACCTTATGTGTACGTATGCAAATAAATATGTTTTTATGTATTTATGAAGTCTTAAGGCTTAGATGCAATGTGGCATTTCATTCAATATGAAAGCATGTCAGCTAAAACTGACTGCAATTCCACAATAGCACTCAATATATATTGGCATTAACTATTTATGCCGTATAGGAAATATAGAGAACTGTATCACTGAACTAACAGAAAAGGGGAAACCATGAAATGGGTCCATTTTTATTTGTGTAACATTGTCCTTGAAAAAATTCTACATCATCAGGCAGCAGAAAATCTCATCATCAATAAATGTTACACCGAACAGCACAGTTAAACAATCAATCTATCATCTTATTAGACCAAAAATGGAAAAACCAATCTGTGTGTAAGTTGAGTAGAAATAGTTTGCTTTTAAAAACTAGTTGAATATTCACAGAGAGAAGTTCTTTATAAAATTAACACTTGGGCAAAAATATAAGGTGCTATACAATCATCTTGTATCTTGGTTATGTAAGGTGAGACTGAAGAGCTGTCAGGTTGCTTTCAGACCTTTTGTGATCATGCTTACAAAGCTGTTGAAATCAACCATTACTAAATTAAATGTGGAAAAGTTTGTTAACAGTGGGCACATAGATGCAAGCAGTTGATAGATGTTCACCATAGAAAGGAAACAGTAATTGAGTAATTATTCCTTGCCATAGATAAAGATATAACTGTACAGTTTGCATTGTCACTAGTGAAAATTACTGCGGATTTAGTACTTGATGTTAAATAGATATGCTTCTTAGACATACCCTGATGCTCTGGATAGTTTCTAGCACAGAACATAAAATGACAGTGGCAGAAATGGATATTTAGCTCTCCAAATGGTTAAAGCTATAGTGCTCAATCTTCTTCCAATGATATCAGATATTGCAAATTGCAATCCTTCTCCTGTCATATGATGTAATCTACTGTACATACATTTTACCATCTGTCTGCAGATGTTCAGTAGCTGCAGTGCTTCCCAGGATTTATCACACATACAGAGATCAGTTATACTGCCCATGCGCAGTAGGTGTAGTTTTATGGACCATAGTTGTGCACACAGTTAATTGGATGCACTCCAGTTTCTATACATTCCCAATGAATAAAGGCCTATGCAGTCAGTTAAATATTATATTTATTCTGTATAAAATTATTTGTTTCTATGTGACAAGTTAATTGTTTGTAGAAACTTCTGGGCTTCTCTCTGACAGAAGTATATTGCTGAAATTCAGAGTGGAAGTCCTGAATAGAGGTGTTACACCCATGCACCTATTGTTCCAAACACTATAAGCCTGTGTTTTTTGCCACTGCAATTTTTCTAATACAACTGCTTCTGCCTTTGAAACTGAGAGGAATGTATTTTTCAAGATGTAGTTATGATGGCCTGTATTATTGATGACTGCTGATGTTTTGGTTTCCAAAATAACTGAGCTTTTTTTCTCTTTTAATCTATTTTTCAAATTTATCTATTATTCTATTACTTCAAATATTTTAGGAAAAAGCAACAAATGAGGCCTTACATAAGGCCTTCTTCATGGAAAGAGTGGTCAGACACTGGAATATGCTGCCCAGAGAGGTGGTTGAGTCACCATCCCTGAATGCATTTAAGAGTCATTTAGATGTGGTGTTGGGGGATACGGTGTAGGGGAGAACTTTGTAGAGTAGTGTTGATGGTTGGACTCGATAATCCCAAGGGTCTTTTCCAACCTGGATGATTCTGTGATTCTATGAAAAAAAGGGAACTGCATATAGTTAGCAAAATATTACTGAGCAGTTAGGAATGAGTTTCTATTAGTGTTCAAATAAAAATGTAGTACTTTGCTTATGTAGAAAGAAGAAGTGAAGTGGTTGATAGGCATTCAAAATTATGCAAATTCAAATGCAGTGGTTCTGAACCAGTTATTCTCAACCAAATGTATGACATTGTTATAGTCAAACTGGTTCTAGGGGAAGTTATTTGGCTCCATGAATTTGTCTTTGGGATTTCCTTGAAGTTAGTCAAAATGTCCTTTGAGTGATCTGAACATTCCCAGGGTGGGCAGGCCAATATAAAACTTTCTTCTCTATTCCTAAGTATAAATTTGCCCTTTTAGAATTCTGCTTCTGCAGAGATGCCCAGGAGCTCATGAAGCACATACAGTTTGTTTATTCTTACCTAAAATGTGGCTTTAGTGGAAATACTGTATAGTTTACTGTAATACAGCATTGAAATTCTCTGCAATATAGTGATGGCTCTCAACCTACTGAAGTCAACCTGAAGTGGAAGACTTTAGTGACAAGTATACTGGGCTTGCTTTCAATCTGTGTAAGCAAAAAGCTGTGGTATTTCATATTCAGTATTGGGGTTATTATGATTATTATCTAAATTACTGATTTAGCTTATCACAGTAAATGAGTACCTCATAATTTACTTATTCGTAAAGTATCCTTATTTTGTAACTGAAGAAATGAAATATGAAAGACTAAGACCTTAAGAAGACCTTAGCTTTGCTGGAATAGCTGTTTGATTAGAAGTACCTGGCATAGTTAGACTAGTAAGAGCTCAATACAGATTCAGTGATATTGACACAAAAATTCTCTTTATGGGTTTTCACTTGGAGAGTAGAATACATTATCCTAGTTATGACTTACTTTGTGGCAGTATAAAATACAGCTATCTTCAAGGCTTCTGAAGTAAAAAAGTCACACTTTCCTCAACATAGTTCCACAATCAAGTTCTGTAAGCTGTGCCATGGCAATTTGCCTGAAGGGAACCTGAGAGCTGAACCAGTATCTTTTGAGTCTTGCCAGTGCCTTAAACCACTTAAACCAAACCTCCATGTTTTCCTGTGCCAAAAACTAGGGGCAAAGAATAATAAAACAGACTGAACGAATTAGCTTAATAACTGAAGGAAAATTATCATATGTAATGGTGACACTAAAAATGAGAAGATATCCAACATGCAAAAGGGTGATTTGTCTTGGTGCAATTCTTCATTTCCCCTGGCTCGAATAATCTTAAACATGTTCAAGCCATTATAACTTTTCACTGAGTTTTAAGGATTGTAACTATTAGGTGTAACTTGCAGAAAAAATGGTGATGCTTGTTTCTAACTTGAGGGGAATGTCAATAATGCATACTGTTTTAGTTGTTGCTAAGTGATGTGTCAAGGACTTTATTCATCTTCCCATAGAAGATGGGAAGGAGCATAGAATGGCCAATGGAATATTCTGTACCATAGATGTCATGGGTTGGCTGGGGAGGGGGAATCCGCAATCTCTGCTCGGGTTTGGGCTGGTGTCCTGGTTCAGTTTTACCTCAAACCAGGACAGCTGGGCACCCAATTCACTGGGTGATGAGAGTGACTTGTATCTTGCATTTTCTTTTGCCATTACTGATATTATTATTGTTATTTTCCTTTTCCGATATAGTTCTATTCATCTGTCTTTTTCTCAACCGATGATTTTTTTTCCCTTTCCCCTCCTTTTCTTCCTCTTCTCCCTACCCTTCTTGAGAGGGAGGGTGGGATGAGCAAGAGGCTATATTGTCCTGGTTGCTGGCTGGGGTTAAACCACAACAGGTTTAATATTCTGCTTACAGGCATGCCTGTACATCATGTGCTTGAGAGTTAAATGGGTGGCATTTTCTATGATTGTGCTCAATAACTTAAAAAAAAGTTTTTTTTTTTAAAAATAATAATATTCAATTACTGATAATTAATTCCTTTAAGTGAATGATCTGCTTTAATGAATAGTTATTTCTACACGTGCTTGGGAGCATATGCATATTAGGATGTATAATTTCCAAACTGTCAACTCTGCATCTAAATTCAGTCTGTCTTCTGGTATGCACCACAAAAATCTGCCAATTTTTCAGATGGCATTTGGGAGTAGGCAGTTATTGCTGATGATCCCGGATTCAGTCCCCAGATAACAGTCCTGCAACAGCTTGTTATGTTTGCAGAATATATGGAGAATATAAGGTGATTTTGCAATAGGGCAAGCTGAAGTGGGGTCTGTGTATCTGTTTGAGCTGTGTGCAGGTAGTTCTTGTTCTGTGTGACTGCCCCAGTAAACACCAATGGTAGGATAAAAAAAAAATAATGAGGAAGAGCAGGGAATTAGACATATATGATGACTTAATGAATTATTTTAGCTTCATGTTCTTCCATTTAGCACCTGGCTGTCCCTGGGTGGTTGTTCCTGAATTTGATACGGTCTAGAAAGAAAATGGGTATATATAAAATCTGGGGAAATCAGGGCTCAAAGTGTTACCTAAGATAAACTGAAGTAGCTCAACTGTACCTCAACTTTTTTGCCTGCAAAGGTACCCTATGGAAGCATTCAGGAATACCAAGTACTTGAAGTGCTCCAGTAACCATAGCCTCTGCCTTGTCGACAGGGTGGTAGAAAGTTCTGCTGGCCTTATATATCTGCAGTGTGTCCCTCAGCCTACTGACATGTCTTCAGAGGGAGTTTTGATACTTTTATGGCGTCTGCATAATCAGACAACTGTAAGAAAGTCCCAAATGAGGGTTTACTCATATAACTTCATAGGAGTTGGTCTTTGTGTTTGATTTTGTAGATGTATATACTGAATATAACACCTGTATTGATTACATGGGGCCAGCATCATTCCTTTGAGTTGTAAATTTTCCCTAAGTGGAAGGCTTGAGGACAGATTCTGTTGATGTTATGATCTATTCTTTCTCAGATGATAATAAACAATTTAATTTGTATGGAAAGCCAGTACTATATAATTGCAGACATGGTTACAGATACATACTGCAAAAGATTTGCTATATTATATATTTATATGAAAAAAATGCAGGCCAAATTCATCACCTTTCACATCCCATAGCTGAGCTGTAAAAGAATAAAACTTGGCCAATGCATAATTAAATACATTATAAGGCATCTACTGTCTTTCTTGTCTTCTTGCAGTGTGGTACATGCGTAGTTTTAAATAATTATGTGCGAGTATGTAATATAAGTGCACTTTCATTTGTTTATTGTTTGTGCAGCTTGAATGCTGCCTGTTGGCTTCTGCTGGTAGCCTGACTAGATACATGGATTTGCTTGTAGGATTTTTATTTTGTTTAATTGAAACAAGGATCTCTGCATACAAACTTGAAAACAGGATTCCTACTCTGAACTTAGAAATCTAGATAATTTTTTTCAGGCAAACTCAAGTCTCCCAATAGTTCTAAATGATTTAACTTTGGTAACTTTAATCATTATTTAAAAAAATCCATTTATGCTTTAATAATTCAGTAACATAAGCTGTGATGTTTTCCACATTTTTCCAAGATCCTGTTCTGCATGTAGTATAGCCATTTTAATAATTTCTTTGATAACTTAGTCATTCAGATTGGATTGAAATTTATACCTCATTTATACCATAGCTGAAGTTTAGCTGCTTGAGTATTTTTATGCCCCAGCAACTCTGAATAAATCAATTTTTCCAAGTTGTCTGTGATCTAATGATTACAGAAAAGCTTAATGTTAAATTAAGTCACATTGACTTACTGTTCCTTCACCTGGTAGAATAGCTCAAAATGTTTGTACAACCTCAAAACGTCTCTACAACCTCAAAACCTCAGAAAAAAAATCTTTTATTACTCGGACATACAAAGGTAGCTCAGCAGAGGCTCTCCAGTCATCCTTGGTATAATTGTATCCAAACAGGAACAGACAAGAAAGCAGAAAGCCTTAATTCTGTTCCTACCAAACTCTGTACCTAGAATGGAAATTAAATTGAACATAGATGTACATGATCAAGTGACAAACAAGAGCAGTGTCTACATCCAGGAGTGTTCTCCAGTGTGTCACTAAAACCAACAGGATGGAAAGTGCTGGAAGTCCTTCAGGTACCTGAAGGAAATGCATGTGTAACAGAGATGTTGCTTTTCCAAATGCTTTCAGTTAGAAGAATCTTGTCCTGCAGTATTTTCTAAAAGAAACTCAGTTCCTCCAAGAAAATTATGTCCTCTTAAAACTGTAAGAATTCCTTATTTTTGGGAAATTCATCCATTACATCATTTCTTGTCAGCAGTGGGAGTAAAATGGAGGAAACTTCTTTGATGAATTTGAATGCGCTTTTCCCTGCCATGCTGTCTCCTGGGTATTGCCAGCCAACCAGCCTTGCTTTGGGCAATAGTTAATTGAGACAGTAAGCAGAAACCAGGTAATCAAGCCCTGAAGTGAAGAGCAATACGACACCCTTGTCTTTACCTGTGTCTGTGCCCTGTGCTTACCGCACCCCTCTAAATATCACCTGTACCAAGGCCATCGCTGCCACTCGGACACTGTCCCGTTTCTGCAGGCAGAAGTGACGCTGAGGAGCTGTCCAAGGTATGGCTGGCCGTCCCGTCTGTCCCTTCCCGTCTGTCCCGTCGCGTCCCATCCTGCCCTGTCCCATCCTGTCTCTCCATCTCTTTCATTTTCAGTATTTACCGCTGAGCTTTTCAGGAAAGCGGTTGCAGACATGACCAGAAAACCTCTCTTTCTCTCACCCTAGTAACTCCCCTGCAGTCTGGGGGGAGGTGTCTGTTGATCTGTGGCCGGTTAATAAGATCCAGGATAGCAATCTCAAGGTGCTGGATGTTGCAGTGCAGGCAGCTCAGACACCACTTTAGCCAAAGTAGATAATGAACACAGAGGAAAGCAGTACTTCTTGTTGCAAAGTTTGGCAGAAAGAACATGCGGTTTCTACATGGAGATGGAATTACAGACAGATAATCAGCATCCTGCTTCCCTAACCACTTGCTTAGCTAGAGTTCTCAGGTATGCAGATATGTTGGGTTTATTCTATATCCAATTCATGCCATCCAATTTGATTGTTTTCAAATGTTTGGGAACACACATTTAAAATGTGCTTCTATGCACTGCTATTCATATTATTAACTGAGACCCGAGGACACTTTTCTAGTCTGTTGACCTAACCTTTTATTTAGACTGTATGTAATGGATATCTGGTGTATCAAATATGAGGTGAGAGACATTAACAGGAACAAAGGATCAACCTTTACTTCTCCTTGCTCCAAACAATACTTTGTTTTCATGGGCATTCTAACTAAAGTAATCATATTTCTTGCCTAGAATAATTTCACCATCTCTTTTAGCAAGTAACATCTCTACGCAGAAGATTAGGGAAAGTGTGTCTATTTTTAGTTTGCTTAATATGTACGTCTGAGAATTCTTTGTGTATAGTTAATTTATTTCTCCCATGAGCCAGTTTTCCCACTTGCTTATCTGACTCTTTCCAAGAATGATTGAACAGGGACTATTCCTGAAACCCAGAAAAATGGGATTATAAAATCCCCTTCCAAAAAGCAGGAGGGTGGCATTGGCACAGTGCATAAAACTTTTGTTGTTTCTTTCATTAACTTTTTTTTTAATTTATTTCTCCTAAGCTGTCTATGCTGAAGTTTATACTTTTGTAAAATAGGGACGATGTCCTTTTCAGCCTCAGGAGATTATAAAAGGGGTATGTAAACCATAATTAACTTCAGTACTGTGAGATCATTAGAAGAAAGTCTCTTGTTGTTACTGTAATTCTAATCTTTAAAGATACGTGGGTACAATTTCTAACAATGTTGATGGGAGTTAGAATTTTTCAGGAACTTCTAAAGATGTTGGAGAGCTAGAATGAATACTTATGACCTTTGCCTCTCTATACATTTAGATTACAGACTGAGTCCTCTTCCCAGAGGAGCTATGGGAATCCTCTCCTGTCCCTAGAATTTTTAAAATCAGGTGTGATAACAAGGGGTTCACACCGACTCTGTCTAACCTCTTCCAATCATGCTGTCACAAATTGGCAATACAGCAGTTGTTAGCTACTTCTGTGTCTCCAGAAGAATATCCGTATAATATATAATGTTCCTCTAGGAGACAGTGAACCTGAGGTTGTGCCTTCAAATGGGTATTTTCCACGGCTAATATCTTTTTTAAAGCAATGACACTTTTTTAATGATGGAAGGGATTAATTTCTTGTAGAAATTTCACAGAAAGCAAGAAATATGGGTCATTGTTAATAGTGTTCCATGAATTAGATGTCACGGGTTTTCCTTTCAAATATAACATATAAGATTATTATATACATGTAATAATTTATCATCTTTTACTATACTTGAGGTCTTAAGTAGTTTTTTCCTCAATCTTTTCTGGGTCTCCAAGGAGTATTTTAAAAAGTAAAACGGGAAAGAAAAGAAATGAGGGTTGGCAAAGCATGGCTGAGATTTTTTTCAAATGCAGTAGCTATTTTTCCAATTTGTTCCCATTATGGAAATGTGGTGAAACAGTAGTGTTGGCAGTGTAGTGATCAAATGTCATGGAAACCAGTTCTGAGTAAGATGAGCTTTTGTATTTTGGAAAAACGTATTGAATATGGAATAAATGGAAGCTGAATCTTTTGCAGTTTTTCAAGAAAAATTATAATAATTTGTGATTTATAAAAAGTATGTCTAAACCCTCACCTCTGGCATGTGCAAGATGGCAAAAAAGAAGCACATGTATTTGAAGAAAATTTTGTCAGGTTAAGTGTAATATTCCTCTTTGGTTTTTTACTTCAGGAGTTCAGTGGACTCTTGGGATAGGAGGGAGAATAATCCCCACATGGTTCTGTAGATGGAAGTTACAGAGATTTTCAGGTCAACCCTGCTACTACAAGATCGATAGTGAATAGGTTACTTCATAAAAAAGAAAAGAGAGAGCATTTTTCTGAGTTATTTTCTGTTAGTTAATCTACCCCTAGAAAGAAGATTTGCAATAAGATACAGAGCAGAGAGGTGCAGATTATACCTGGTATAATGTGGCATGCGTTAATTTTTCATTAAATGCAAAAATTAAAAGGAAGTATTCATAGCTGTTCCTCACCCCTGCCCTCTCCCACCTCCTTTAGATAGCCTACTCAGCCTCCTGAGAGTGAAACGCTAATGTAAGTGCCACTTTTATCTGGAATGGATTTTTCCAGTGATCAGCATAGTAGGATATCGTCATTCCCTTCAATAGTTTCCCTGTAAAAACTGTTGGAAACCAGCAGCAATCATTTGTCCTCACATCCAGCCTTGAGTGGTTAACCTTGAATGGGAGAATGATGCTGAGTCTTTTCATCCAACAAATCCTCACCTGCAATTAAAATCTGCAGAGTCTATTAGTTACTCACTTATACCTGCCTTCAAATTATGTTGAGCTGACCCCTGCGCTGTGCTGTTTGCCTTCTGCTGGTTTGTGAGAGTTATTGATGAGAGTTAGGCCCAAGCAACTTGTTCTGAACAAGTGCCCAGCAGGGTCTATGTGGAAACCTGGTTACTGCTCAGCTGTGCCCTCTGCTGAGTCTGGCGTGTCTTGGCTCAACTGGGTTACTACTTCCATGGCTTAAGGGATCCAGAAAGGCAAAAATGAAGCTTATGTACTTGTATGCTCTGTACTTGCTCTTTTGACCAGTTGCATTAAGTTGTCTTTATTGAAATGGCAGAGGTTTCGCTAAGATGCCTGAGCAAAACGTTCAGTCAATGACCCTGCCCTCAGGATTTTCAGGTGATTATGCTGTATTTAGGGCCTGGGGAACACTAGTGGTATTTAGCAAAACAACCACAATCCCTTCAAAATTGTGTTGTTTAGTAAATTATCATCCTGATCAAAAAAAAAAAAAAAAAAAAGGGTGTTTGTCTCTGTCATGTTTTCTTCAGAGTTAAAAAGGGTGTTTGGCTCTGTCATGCTTTCTTCAGAGTTAAAAAGACACAAAGGAAATAGTTTTGTGACTGTAGTCAACAGAAGTTACCAAATATTTCAATAGAGGTGATCCACCATGTGAAAAATGATAATTGTAGCATAATCACTTTTCAGATTAGTATTACACTTAAGAGGGAAAAATCCAGTCCCAATTGAAGTTAATGACTTCAGTCAAACTGTAAATTAAAGTATTTCACGAGGACCTGCACTCCTTTGTTACTCTAAGGAAATAGATTACTGAAATGAATCTATGTTCCTTTTCTTAAGCTTAATAAGGATACAAGGGAAGAAAAAAATTTAAATCATACATCCATAAAGCTCACATTTCTTTCTTATTCATAAAGGGCATAGTTGTCTAGATTTTAAGATACCTTTTAAACATTCTTTCTGAAATTTTGATTCATTTTTCCAAGCATCAAACTTTGCTATAATAATATTGATATTTCGTGCCCCACTGGTATGCCTTACATCATTTCAGTACCTCCAGTACCATATAATGTCAGATCATTAGTATAAAATGTAACTTTGTTAGCAGAAAAAGAAAGAAAAACTCAAGACCAGCATAGCCAGGAGAAAATGATTTTGTCTCTGCACAAATGAAGGGAAATGTCATCATAGATCAGACATTATGCACTACACATGCATAATGTATGTATTTTTTCCTCTCATTTTCTCTCAGTCAAGTCTGATTATGAGGGGAAACTAAAAAAATAATGGACAACTGGAAATTGCTAGAATATGTTGTTATAGAATGCTTTGAATATTATTAAATGAATTAGTTATGCCATCGGGGGAGAACAGCTGCGTTCTGAACCAGGAAATAGCCTGATTCTGCCTTCATTTTTATTTTAAGCCAGTGAAACTAGCATATGACTGAAGTCAATGGATCTAATGAATCTTTCAAAATATCTTCCTGGTAGGAACTACTCAGAACATAACCACCTTATGTGCAAAAACCTTTAGAACCAAATATTTCTTCCCGGTGTTTCAGAGTAGCTCCTTTCATTTTCAGTAGGACTTGGAAACATAGTTTAGTGCTTTGTTTTTATGTCTCTCCAAACTATGTGTTACAGAAAGAAAAGGTTATCAATTCAGCAAATTTGTAGAGCTCCACTGAGTGAAGGAGCTGACTTGGTATAGTTATAATACAGAAAGTCCATTGGGAACACTTTGCAGGAACAAAATATGCATTCCCTCACAATGTGCATTTTAGACATTTATTTGCTCTATATTTTCAGTCAAGTTGTCTTATATTAATTTTAAAATTTGAAATAGACTAAGGGCCCTGTAAGGCCATATTTCTCTGAATGTCCTGTGTGCTTGCCCCAAACTTGAGAACTGGGAAAACTGGGACAGTCCATCTGAAGATGCAGCACCAAAGGGAATATGCACATTGAAATATAGTTGTCTTCACCTTCCTCTGTCAGGGTTTTCCCCCCTCCTACTTGGAAAGACAAGACTACCTTGGAACCTATAGCACAAAGATCATTATAGTTCTTAGGGGTATGTGCTGTGGTGAAAATAGTTTAGATGGCATGGAGAATAACTGCATTTTATCATTTATATGAAGTCTATTAACGCTAGAAAAAAATTGTCATTATAGAGTGTTCTATAGTCAATTGATAATTTTTTTATACTATCAGCCTGGCAGTGCAGCGATCTGTCTTTAATGAAAACAGCTTTATAAGGAAAAAGGGACTCATGGTTAAGCTACATTTCTGTCTTTCACAGAAGAAAAGGGGTGATTTTGCTGCCTCCCCAGTGAGCTGAGTAGCGCGTAAGCTGCATGGTTCTTGGATGCCTCATAGCAACTGTGATCTGCCTCTTCTATCATTCTTTGTATGACAATACTCCCCCTTAATGCTGTATTCTTCCACATTACATGGAGGCCACATCTGGGCCAGATATCTGGGCACAGATTAATTCTGCCTAAGTTTAAGTATTGAGCTCCTGGGTTTTCCATATAGTCAAAGGAGAGAAGGGTGATTTGGGTTTTAAGATGACCAGATATACTCCCAAGATTCTGCTGACTTTTGGTGTAGTAGAAGCTCCTAGCTGAGGTACTTCAGTTAAATAATTAAATTTGGACAAATTCAAGCCTTGGTTAGTATTTTATCTCCCAGGCTATGCCAGGAAAAATCTGTCTCTTAGAGTGTCACGATTAATTTGAAAAGAACACATCTGTGCTGATGCAATCTCTAGAACGTATCTTCAATTAATGTCATGCCAAATTAAGTTTGTGGTGGAAACACACACGTATGAAATTTCATAGGAAATATGAAATCACAACCTCATATTTCAGTGTGGAGCCCTCCTTGTTACAGCATCTCGTGTTTGTACAAGGATCTATCTGGGCTCCAATTGCAAAAGCACACTAGGCAGGACAGATTTCATGGCTCAGCTGGTACTCTTTGCTCCACCATAGTAACTGGTAAATTTGGCTTAATGCAGAGACATTCTTCTTCCTTTCTCCAAAATGGAGAATTTTGTTCCCCATAGACATCCCTGGGATAAGAGACATGATAAACCTGTAGGGGTTAAGCTTCCTGTCCTTTCTCAGTAAGAGCCAGGTATTTAACCGCACGCTAACATTAAACTCCTGGGTACTAAATCCTGCATTCTGTGATGCAGGGTTTCAGTGCAGAGCTACATTTGCTCTGAAATATTTAATAAACTGTTAAATTTTTTTCTCAGTAATAGGGTAATGCACCCTTTGAAAATTACTAACTCAGTCCTGATAGTTTTCTACTATTTAAAAATAATAATAAAAATTTGATTCCCGTTATCACAGAAGTAAAGCAAACCAAAGAGGAAAATCTGCATGTTATGGCACTGGGAGTTTTTAGCACCTCTTGTTCTTAGCTCTAAAATGATCTCTGAAATGCACATTTTCTATTTCAAATTGCTGGTGGTGTAATTAAAATAGATATTTTTACTGAGATTACATGCTGTTTGTTTTTACAGTACTAAGGTACTTTAGCATATGACAGTCTTAAGTCCTGAATGTACTACCTTGTAAAAAGCTGTTATGACTATGTTCACTCAAAATTTCATTTGTGCATGCATAACTTGTTGTATACCCTTTTCATGGCCTACTCCATATCTCCCCCTTTTCTCAATAAAAATTAGTCAGAGAAGGATAAACATACATTTTAAGAATGGCGTGTTTCAAATCTTTTTATTTCAAATCTATTTTAATTTAAATAGATTTCTTGAAATAAATTGAACTTTCAGGCAAAAGAGTGAGGAATCCCTGTTTATACTAGGTTAGAAATATGCAAGACTTGCAGCATTCCTTTAACTTCACTCCCACCCCAATGCTGCATTTTCCTCTATCTGGATTTTTTTCTTTCTGATCTTTCAAATTCAGCAGGGAAATAAATATACAATTATCTTTTACCTGTAGTCCAAAAGAAAAGGATGATAGCAATACCGGGTGTTGCATGGCTACATAAGATGGGTGGCCATCATGAGAAAGCCTGCTATTTCTGGCCTGTTCTGAATTGCAGTTTGCCTGCAGTTTCTGTTGTGAGATCAAGGCATCTTCTCTCTATGTGTTTGGGCTTTACAGCACCAACAGTACAGTGGCCCATCATGTTACATGGGGCATTAGGGCAATCCTCTTTCCCTGTCAATGTTTTTACCTAATGAACAGATGAATTTGCCATGTATCACTGAATATCATGAGGAGTAAAATCTCAGTATTTTGGACCAGAGAAAATCTTCATCTCCAGGGTACTAGTCATAAATTGAAAGATTCTGAGTGTGATTTCAGCCTTGCTAGAGTTGCTGTTGAGGGAGGGAGAGGTTTTCTTTATAATAATTTCTGAAGAACAAACACCTTATTGATAATATGAGATATCCTGAATGCAAAATTCTCTAAATTTGGATAAAGTTGAAAACATTGATTTATCAAGTAGACAGTCTTGTAGAGAAGTGGCATAAATATCTTACAGAATTGAAAAGCAAAAGTCATGTGAAATTCAGTAGGAATATCGTTGCTGTCCTATAGTAACTGCTACAAAACAGTACAAAATGTGTTAGTATACATTAAATTCAATGAGATTTTCTCATGGAGGATCAACATATCATCAGAATCCTTGGGGTCTTCTTTAGGGTTATAGCTACAGACAGCTTTCCGTTCAGATCATGTCTGATGCCTGCATCTGTAACTGCTGTAGCTCAGTTGTGCATGTTGTGTGTGAAGGTTCCTGACATACATGGACACTGCTCTGGGGCGCTCTAGGCCCATTCTTTCAACTTAGCACACCCCTTTGTAACTTTGCCCTGTTTCATGTGTATCAATTCGTATGCATATTCATATTCTTGCACTCACAATTAGTCTATTGTTGGAGACCCATGAATAAAAATATTAGTGGGGGGGGGGGAAAGGAAGGAAAGGATAGGATGTACAATTGTACATTCTCCTCTATTATACAATTGTCCAATGGAGGACCACAAAAAAAATTCAATGGATGTACCACTAAATGTACAGTGCCAAGCACAAAGAAACCTAGCCCTTTTTGTTTTTTTAACATCTAAATATGACTGTAATAAAAAAGAAGTAATAATCATTTTATTACCCTCTAGACAATATATACTGCACAGCGCTATATAGAGGGTGAGGTACAGATTCTGAATATTTTTGTGAAGAGGGTTTAATTTAGAGTAAGAGCTGATCTACTTGCAGTGGCACGCTTCAGGAGCAACTGTACTGCAGTGAAGGCAGTAATCCCAGCACACACTCAAAATCAGGCCAGTCAGATTGCTTCTGTATTTCACATTAGGCTCAATTAAAGAGCTGCTTCAAATTGTTTGCACTTTGTGATGGTATTATCAACAACTGGAAAGGCAGTACTGCTCTTCTGTACTAAGGCTCAGTTTTGTGTTTGAGTCCTTCAACGTTTTTTCTATAGCCTAGAGAGCACTCAGTAAAGGAGAAGATGGGAGCAGAGACTGACATCCAGGCATGTTTTTTAAGAACACGTTTAATGAGAGAGAGAACAAGTATTTCACTCTGTTCACTCGAGCAGAACAAGTTATGGGATGTCACTAATAGAGAGTGCATGGGTACATGAACCCAGGCATGCTTCCTGCTCTGCTGTCTGCTTTTTTCTGTGTGGTGGATGTTTCACAGAAACTAAAAGGACATGAGCCATTTTATTTCAGTCCCCGCAGCTCCTCAGTGCAGCAGAATCATATATTTTTTTACTGCTAGGAATAATGATGTTCTTCAGACAATGGTATGAACAGAAAACATGAAGCCTATTTCTTCTCCTTTTAAGGAGAAGAAAAAATATCTTAACCCTAATTTCAAGGTTTCAGAGGTTTGTATTTCCTGTGATCTGACAAACTGTGCAATTTCCCTCTTGTGTGAGAGCTGCCTGCAGCGCCGCTGGGCACAGGCTGCAGTGGAGCCCTCTGCTGAGCACTGAGCTCTTGCAAATGTAATGGAGACGTTGGTCTCCTCTTTGCATTTATCTGTACTTTTTTTGTCATTTCAGGCTCTGCTCCTTTTTTCTTGATTTCTTTTCATGGTGCAAGAATGTGTCATTAATATTTTTACCCAGCTTCTGATCTGTTGGCTGTGGGATCATGCGCAGGATGAGTGGGCAGGAGGCCAGTGGGGACTGGCCCGGGCCTGGAGCTTGGGCAGGGGGGTGAGGATGAGGACAGGGGGCCCAAACAGCTCTGCTGCAAAGCGTGGTGGGCCCAGGCTGGGGCCGTGGGGGATGAGCATGGGCAGTGGTGGCAGTGGCTAGGACACAGCAAGAGAGACACCAAGGGCCACGTTGGCTCCTAGCCCTGCTGTCCAAACAGTCAAACAGGAATTCTGTTATAGGAGACATAAATATGTTGTCTTTTGAGCGTTATTGATCTGTGAAAATCAAACAGGAGTGATTTGTATTGCTTCTTCCCTAGCTACAAGGGACTGTCAGTCATGTGTGCATAATCCTGTTTCAGCTGGCACCGGCAATCCCTGTCGGGATTTTCCACAGCATTCACACTGCGTTTTGAAATTAAGAAGTGAATGTGCATCAAACTCACTCAGTCAAAAATAACCCCAAACATTTGAGTTGGTTTTTTTTCTTCTTTTTTTTTTCCGGGAGTCCATGTAATCTAGAAGCAGTCACTTGCTATTAGAGGTTTTCCTTTTTATCCTGTTATTTCTCTTACTCTTTGCAGCAGCTGTAAGCAGGCGGCCACCGTGAGCAGCCTTTCTAGGTGCTCAGAGCCCCCCTGTGGGCAAGCGCAGGCTGCCAGCAATGTGCAGTGCCCTGGCTCTTCCATGAATTGCCTTTTAAAAATAGTTTTGCCGCTGTATTTTTCTTCAACAGAAGCATTTAATTTCAATAAAAGACTGTAAGGTGGTTTGCTTACATAGATACCTACTGAATATGGAAACTTCCTAAAGACTCTTGTTACTTTACACCTAATTCTATTAATGTTGATTTAATGGGCATGAAGAGTAACTAATTTTGCTAAGAAGGATAGTAATACTTTTTAATATTTTTAATTACCTAAAATTGCCTGTCCTCTGGAAGAAATGAACCAAAGAGATTGAAATATGCAGTGAAATGTTCTTTAATGCATTGAGGAACTGAATATATTATAAGAACTCACATAGGTGAAATGCTGATTGGTATTTAGGAAGACTAATTATAGTTAAAGACTGCTCTACTGAGCATAGGCTGATAGGCAACCTTGCTGTATCTTCAGAAGTCTTTAGAGCGTAGGACACAAAACAGACTTCACCTTTTTTGAAATCTGTATTTGTATGGCTTGCAAAATGCTTTTTGTAGGCAGTGAGTCATGGATTGGTATGTAAATAAGGAGACATATTATCACACAGCTGTAGAAAAACTGGATACAAGTCCCCTGGAAAAATGGAATCTGATTTCTAGGGGCGTTTATCTAACAGGATGAATCTGTGCAAAGCTTGCAGGATGTAAACAGTAATGCTTTTGCTGATGTCAAGAGCTTAATGAGTGGGGAATAGTGTACTGGAATGCAATATATGGGATTTAAAAATAAAATATTCTATATTTGTACATTTTTTCCAATATTTTTTTCTTCTAATATACAATTCCAACGTCACAAATGATTTGTGGATGTTGACAGAAGATATTTTCTGTAGTAGAGCTGTTCAATTCAATTTATGAAGGATATGATGCTTTTTCGTATTGAATTTTACATACATTTGCTGGAGCGTGCTTTGCATGCACTGCAACACCAAGAATATTTAAGCTTTGGGGCATAAAATGATCAGCTACTCAGACTGGGGAGAAGTTCATCCTTCTAACAAACAGTGCATTACTAGAGCTTAATGTTTTCTAGACCAGCAGTGGTTGTTTAGAAAAGATATAAAGCTGGATGGATTTTTGATCTTTTCCTGTATAGTGCTTCTAATGTTCCGGAATTGCTATGGACAGCTAAAATAGAAAGAAACATTGCAAATTTTGGTCCACACAAAACTTGCTTCCTTTACACAAAATGTTCCACAGAGGCACTTGGCTAAATCTCCAGAGCAGTAGGATTTGGCACAGAACATTATTTTTTATAAAAATGGAAAATATTAAATAGGTGTTCGGTAATATTTATCAGAAAAAAATTACAAATCATATTTCATTCTGCAGCCACCAAAAATTCCCTTGCACAAACCCATTTTCTCTGGAAATAGAAAAGAAACAGCAATTCCATTAAATGCACCAGTGACCAGTGCATTTCTGCTGAGGTCCCTGATTTGTGTTGCTATAGCACTAGACAGCTATAATGCCCTTCTACAAAATGTAGTCCCCTACTCCCAGGTAGGCACCCAACACAGGACCTAATAAGATAGTTTAAAGAGAAAAAGCTTAAACTGGTGACTGAAATATTTTTTCCTAGCTGAAATAGTGTTCAATAAAGTGACAAAAACCAGGCCAAATGGGCATATTACTTCTAGTCAGGTTAGAGAACAATTATTTTCATAGAAATGAGTTGTACATCCAACACCAGATGTAACATTACTACAGTTCTAGAGTGAACAGAATCTAACACTTCCCAGATTATGAGAGCAGGTAAAGTAAGGATTTTATTTGTGTATTGGATGAATGTTAAAACAACTACTTTCCTAACATGTATTGTTAAAATTCTCACTGGAAACCGAACTAAGAGGTCTTAGACTGAGTGACTTCCACTTAAATTTTTCTCTAAGATGCATAGAAATACAGTATCCTTCCTGTCACACAAAATGCCTATCTGACCACTACTTACCCATCTTCCTACTCCACTCCAACATACTATACTGATTTTGTACCAGATTCATCCAATATAATCGTGCTTGAGATGTTCTTCCTATAGGATGGGGCCAAACTAGGAAAAGACACGCAGCTTGGTTTAAGACAGGTCTCTGAGCAGCCTGTTAGCTGGGGCATAGCATCCCAGGTTTGATGGCTCTACTCTTGCTGGAAAATTAGCCTGTGGCCTTTGGTAGTTTGTATGCCTACAGCTGAGACCTCTGAAAACAGAGGTACCTTTGTCACAGTCTAAGTACAGAAGGAAGAAAAAAGGTGCCTGGGAACGTTGAAGGTATAGATAACAATAATGGATGTAAGTACAACAGACACAGGTACTAGCTTCTTTTTCAAATTTAGTTATGTAGCTGTAGCAAATAGATCTTGAGATTTTGTGTGAAGTCTTACTTGAACCGCATCCCTTATGTGGTTTTTTTTTTGCAGTAATGCCTATTTGAAAAGTATGGCTGTAAAATTTTACAGAATTTGTTTTCAACTTCCTCGTGCCCAGCTCCTTCCCCAAGATATTTCTACAATACCATGGTATAACATATTTGGAAGGAAACAACTTTTTCATTGGTGGTGTTTTTATCTGGCTGTGTTTGTAGACCATTTATAAAAATTGAGCACATGTGGGTCTTATAGGAATTATAACCTTCAGCTTCGTACTGTCTTTCTACTACCTATATACTCTGAAGTTTCTTTTGTGTACATTAGAAACACTGAGAAAAACTTACTAGTCTTGGGAATCATCAAGTACATATTTATATACCTTTGGATAGTCTGAAGGAAGTAATTATACAAAGAAAAATGGAGAGACATCTTGGTAGAGATTGACTGATGGGGAGATAGTGGTGTGATGAGTAACCAGCCAATGTAAGGTCACCTAGAAACATGCTCAACCTGGTGGACCAGTCAGTGATTTCAGCAGTACTTATTCCTGCATAAATAGATTTTCATTTCCTTTCTTCCGTCTTTTTTAGTCCTGTGGGTTATTCACAATGAGGTGTTAAGTGACACTGGACCTTCTGGCACTTCAAATAGATACACCAGAAAGTTTTTGCAGAGTATGCAGCAGGTAGGAATGGGCATAATGTTTGCCCTGATAGTACTTATGCATGTTCATATAGGTGCCTCTGAATTCACGAATTTTTAAAAAAGTGCTCCTGACATTAAGTGCTGTAATTGAGCAGACCAGCTCTCTGCCTAGCCTCCCAGTCATATTGTCCAGTAAGAGTGAGACACAGGCAAATTTTCAGTATGAAGGAGGTTAAGAGTGCTCATAAATTCATAACACACTTGGAAGTGAAGGTAGACTTTGTGCCGGGGTTCTGCAGGCAGAGTAATGGCTTAATCAATTCCATTACATCCTCCTCTCCACTACACTTTACAGTTTTTCTTAAACTTATACCTACACTGTTCATAAAAATTCATGAAAAATTCAATGTTCATAAAAAAACATGCAAGA
>JAOXJM010000004.1:13867949-13892077 GCA_026413425.1 Tringa solitaria
ATCACAAATGTACACCTATCAGGAGGCCAGCAAAGAATGAAGAAACAGGAGACTTTTGTGCAACATATGTGGAAATCACTGGGGAAAATACTGTGATGGTGTATATTGCACTGTCTCCTATCTGCTGATAGCATTCTCCTCCATATTTCATTTACTCTTAATCTAGATGTGCTGTCCGTTGGCAATCACTGACGGCCCAGCAAATGCTACAAGGAACAAGTTGCCTATGGATTAAAACACTTGTGAGGTGAAAGGTTATTTGGAGGAAGTGGCCTGACCTTCAAAGGGAAAGAGCGTCTGAGTTCATTACTAAGGTTTACCAGTTAGTGGAATTCATGACTTTTCAGGTAGCAAAACCAGCCAAGAGCTCTCATCAGGGTGTTTTGTAATTGTTCTCTCATGTGGCTCTCAGCTGATAGCAACCTATTCTTGCACGGTTTAGATTTCATTTGCTTCACATTTTGCTTTTAAATATACATGAAAATGTTGACTTTGATCTGTATGATTGGTGTCCATGTTATCTTAAATAGTAATTTCTCCCCTAGTGTTTTTGCCATCAGTATGAGCCATGTTACTCCTATTGCTTTTTCCTGTTATGTACATGAGAGATACATTCTCTCTTCTATTGGGCAGAATTTCTTTTCTTACTCTGGCAGATCTGGAGCCTGAAAGGATCATCATTCTTATTTTTAAATTTTAAAGTATTTTTATAGGAGAAAACCAATTTGGAAAAAATGTCACATACTTGGCTGAGAACAAACTCCCTATCGTTTTACTGTTGAAAAAGGTATAGACATTAGTGTACAAAATTCTCCATTTTATTACTCCTATCTGAAGACGAGTTCTTTGATATTCTGTAGTTTGGTTTGTTATTCAGGTTACATTAGATACCAGGCTCATCTCTATTCTGTCAGTTATTCAAGCTCATTTGTTGTTCATAGAGTTGCAGTTAGCTTCCCATTGCTTTGTCTGTCCTCTCTCCTCACGCCCCAAGTTCAACATTAATATCAGCATCAGGGAAAAGACAATTACTGCAGCACCAAAGCTTAAAATGTAAGAGAAATCCTCTTGGAGGAAGAGGAAGAGTACTGTGAAAATGTAGAAAACCTAATGAATTCTTTTCTTCTAAAGATTGCTTGGAATATACATTCCAGTATTTCCACCATGAATATGGTTCAGTTTATTACAGTATTTTTCTCTGCTGATTTTTGCCAGCCTTATAGAAGCTAAAAAATCAGCTAAAGCTAATTTTTGTCAGCTTTAGATCATGTAAGAATTCTTTCTGCTGTAAGAACAGAGACTTCATTATTTGTGAAAGCCTAAGTAGAGTTTGAAAAAGCAGTTGTCTCTGTGCGTATGCATGGAACAGAGAGATAGCTGGAAGACAGGTAAAAATAAAAAGGGAAATCTTCATTAGCAGTGTTTTCCATGTATCAAATATTGTAAAATTTAACTTTAAAAAGTGGGGTTTTTGTCCCAATGAAATTTGGCAGTGACAAGAGCTATGAAATTTGTGTAAGTACTAAACTTAATTTTGTGCTGTAGCTGTAATTCTTGTGTAACAGGTTATCAGGGCTGTGCCTTTGTGCTCATCAAGGCAAATCTGCTGCATGGTACAGGAACTCTCAGTCTGGCCATCTGCAGAGACGAAACAGTGGACAATTTGAAACAATGGACTAACTTGAGAAAAGTGATTGACTGAATCACAGCTAAGTGTTTGACTAACTGCTACAGGAACTGCCTAGGTGGGAATTTTGGACTGCCCTGAAGGCTTCCCCAGGCAGCTCCTGCCATGCCTACACCAATTTGTGTGTTTCAATGTGTTCATTGTCAGCCTGGGTAGAGAATCCAGACCTTCCAGGGGCTCCCCACATGGCTCATCTTGGAAAACTGATGAAGCTATATATCCATAACCTTTAGCCCACAAACTCTAAGCTCTCATGCGTTACATTCATGGAGCACATTTGCCCTCCTTATGAATAGATACTGATGATAGATACAAATTATACAAATGATAGATATAAATGTCAATATCTAAGAGAAAAGTATCTTTATTGTTTGTATTTATCTATATCGTCATTAAAATGTCATCATCTTTTCCATTCTCCATTATCTCTGTGAAGACTACATAGATTTGGCACATAAAAATGGTTTCCTATCATGAAGATTTGTTTTCTTCATAGCACAGTGACCTTATTTTCCTGTTTTCTTGACAAATTCAACATTCCCCAGACACATTCTCTGTTTACCTTCTGGCAAGCCACTACATTTTTTACCACACTGGGGAGTATAAGTGCTACAGATAGTTCTAGTGAGCTTTATTTGCATTTTAGTAGGGTTTTTTTTTAGTTCAGAGCATATCTTTATATCTCCTGAATCACTGATATGCACCTTTTCCTTAGTGTAGATGATCTTCACCCATAAATGAAAAGAGACAAATGAAATAGACTAAGCCATTTGTATTTCTAGCAGAATCCTAAGTTATGGGGAAACCTGTGATGGAAGAGACATCTCGTAATGATACAGTAGTACATATTAGATCTGCTTGGCACTTGATAAGATCCGTGGAAGATGGGCAGCACCAGGCTCTCAAATTGCCTTCACATGGGCTTTGACCAAAAAAGGGACATGCCAGAAGACAGTTGTACAAATGGCTACTGTGGGTAATACAAGTAGTAAAATAGAAAGAAGATTAGGGGGCTCCCTTGCAGAACTAAGGATATTTGATTTCGTTTTGTGGTTCTGGCAGAAATGTGGTATTAAGTAAATCACTTGATGTCATATTCAAGCTATGAGCCCAAGTGCTTCCTCTTCTGTTTCTGAGCAATGTTGTAAGTGCTTAAACTCTAAGCATCTTACTTTTTTACATTAAAAGTTGGTTAGAGTTTCCCAGAGCTCATTGCTGACGTCACATCCAAAAAAGGAGGTCTTCCTATGAAACTGAAGTATCTGGGCCAGTAGTCATGCCTAGAAACTGCCTATGGAATTGATTTCCAGGCAAAATGCAAGGAAATTACTGTTTTTGGTAAAAAGATTCTGCTGTTTTGCCGTGATCTTGCTGTCAAACTCCCACTCCCTTTACACAGTAGCTAAAAGTTTTGAAAAAACATCCGAGAAATATGAATGCAGTTCTCGTATGTTTGGAGAGATGCTGAGGCTTCTTATAAATTGAGTGGATTTTGATCCAAATGGGATCAAAAAACTGAGAGTGTGTTTGCAAAAACTGTATAAATTGAGGATATTCAGCCTAGAGCTGCCAAGTGTGAAATTCACCTGTGGCTCATAACCAGCCACCGTTCAGAGCAGCAGGGGGGTATCTCCACTCAGTCAAATGGTGTCCAGAGCTCCTCCTGGAGGTGTGTGCTTGCAGTCTTTCTTCTGCAAACACAGAGCACAGATGTGAATGTGACACCCTAGTCTAGCAGTGAGGCAGAGCTGTGGTGCCGTGTGACAGGGGTAGGCTTGTCTGGAGAGTGATCCTGTAGGCTGCTGTCAGGCATACCTCCAGAACAGCAGCGGGAGGGAAGCAGACTGGCATATAGTGGGGTACTGCCAGAGAAACTGTTTCATAGGCTGCCTAGTAACTGGTTACATGAAAAGATTTCATGTTACTAAAACAGAACTAGTTCTTTACCGGGAGCTATTTATAGGGATGCTTGTAGCATTTCAGCCATGCCCTCACAGATAGCTTCGTGATGCCTTATTCAGGCTCACTCATCTTCCTCCAAACTCATAGCAGCAACCTCTGAGAAGGCAATTTCATATATGGCATGCATTTATCCTGTGTTAAAGGGTGTTCCAGACTCCAACCAGTGTCCCTCTCCATGTTACAGAAAGGGAAATTCTAGGACCTACCTCAGGCTCTACAGTTTGTCCCCATTTTGGTGCACTGAGAGCTTTAGGCAGTGGCAGACACCCATCTGCAGTCCTTATGCAACTTAAACAAGAACATGTCTCTCCTTTGATGCTATGCTGGAGAAGAAGAATCTTAGGCCCTTTTTGATCTTGAGGTAACAGCTGAAGAGCGGCCATGTATTGGTCCTTAGTGCTCAGAGCTTGTTATCTTTTCTTCAATGTACTGTTAGCACTCAATAAATAATTAATAACGGCTATGTTGGTGTCTCTTTAGTGAACTGAACCTATAGTCCCAATGTGCAGTAGCTGTGCATGCACATATCCATATACAATATTAATGGTTATATTATGTAACTGTGTAATGGAGTGTCAAGGAGTCTCTGGGACTCTTTTCCCTCAGTGAGAATTTGAATGTAATAAGAACAGTTGAGTTTGGCCCTGGATGTGCACAAGTAAATTGATCAACAGCAGAGCCAGCATTTTCTATGTGCTTGATAAATAAGCTCAGCTTTTAACAATCTGAGAGAGATTTCAGGAACACATGCCATACTGCGTGCCTATGAAACGTTTTCTTGTTCATTGCTTTGAGTAAGCACAAGCCGAATCCAGATGACCACTGCTGTGTTTGATAGCACCAAAAACTGGACTAAAAATGCCCAGAGTGACAGGATTCCATCTGAAAAGTTCATACATCCCAGGGAGACCCCAGCTGGTGTGTGTACAAGTCTCACTGAATAGCTCAACTGCTCTGTTTCCACCTTTCTACTAACTGTTCAGAAGGGAAGGGAGGCACAGTGTTAGACTCTCTCAGCAACCTTCATGAAGGACTGTGAGCATCAAAGATGCTCAATGCATTGCTGGGAGCCAGGCTGCACACACTCATAGCAGAGTTTGTTTTTCCAATATTGCTTGGGAGCATCTGCTTTCTCTTCTCTGTAGTGTGCTGCCTCTTGGACTGTTCAGACCCAAGCCCTGTATGAAATATGCACATGCACAGGCAGGGCATGGCAGGGAGAAAGAAAAGAGTCAGCTGCAGCTTACTAAGCATCATAGGAAGAAAGGGAATCAAAGATGGATTTGGGAGGCCATGGAAGAGAGAGAGAGAAGGAGGCAAGATGATGGAAGATGTGCTTCATGGGAGAGGCTGAGTGAGAAGGATAAAGAGAAACTGGAGGGGGAACACGGGGAGAACATTTAGAAGTTTGTTAATTCTTGAAGAAGCTAACTCCTCTGGAGATTTTAGTTAATTTACTATTCCAGTCATAGGCTGGTTCCTAGCCTATGTGGATGATCATTACATCCACAGTGCATTGCTCTCTGCTTTTCTTTTCCTATGGCAGAGATTAGAAGTACATTTTTTTTCTTCCAGACAGTTATTGCTTTTTTGTGTGTTTTTTTTTACTTTTAACAACCAGTCATAATTTTCTTGCAAGGGACTGGGAAAGTTTTTGTAGCTGTGGTGTTGAGAAAAATATTCTGTGGATCCTTCAGAACCAGAAATCTACTGTATTGTGATTGCAAGACACAACTTCATAGCTTGGTATTTCCTAGTCCAGTGTTCCCATGATTCTGTAGAAGCTTGGTAGATTAAAATTCTGGTTTCAAAAACTTTTAAGCCTTCAATTAATGGCCCTTCAGCCAAGCCCTCTACTGCAAACTTTAAGAGCATCCTTAAGTTTCTTTGAAGTCAATAGAATTAGAAAAGCTCTGGTGAAAAGAGATAAAGGATTTGTTTTGCTGAAGTATGCAGGGATATAATTTAAACAATTTTAAATACAAATCTTTGTGTAGATACTGTTATTTGGAACAAAAATGGCTGGAGACAATTTAACGAAATAGTAATATCTAAATTAGCTTGAAGTTTTTACATACTAGAATAAAAGAGGCCACACGAGCAGCTCGTTTTGCTGTGGTAGTTCTCACCATTCCTTATTTTGGTAGCAATCTGTATTTTAAGCAGGCCTTTTATAGATTTTTGTGGGCATATTATTCCAAACAATGCTGGCTTCTTAAAGATGGACACAATATACTTTGTTTCCTTCACAGGTGAACATGATTTCAAACCGCAGACATCAGTCTCAGCGAAGCTACATGAATTTGCCATGCTTTGTATTAGTTGAGGTAAGAAAATACTATAGACACATTGGTAAGTTCTTGAGTATGTTTTTTAAGAAAATGCTCTCAGCAGCAACACATTTATATTTTACCAACATATTTCTGTTTATCTCAATGTGGACTGCTGTCTGCTAGTTGGCAATGGAAGCTGTGAAAAAAATTTCTGTCCCCATGCTGTATTTTTTTTTCCCCAACTCTTTCATGAGAGGGAATGAAAGGGGGGTTCCCTATGCCTGAAAGTTCATTTTAAGTGGGTATGATGTTCTGAAGTGCCAGAATCCAGGAGAGTGAAATACCTTGGAGCTGGACCGATATAGGTATTAATAGTTAAATCTTTATAATAATACTCCATCAATCTAGAACTCTTTTGGTTTGTCAATCTTAAACAACCTTACATTTGAGAGTAAATATCATTATTTTAATTTCAAGGACAGGGAGCAATGGAACAGAAAATTACTTTGGTCCTTCAAGGTTGTTCAGTCTGTCAGGAACAGGAGTCATTTCAGAATGATGCATATTGAGTAACTGAAGCACCATCTAAACCAATTTGCCTCTTTTTTTTTCATTTATTTTTGAGACTTTTCTTACTGAGGCACTATAAAAAACTCATTTTCTTTACTCTGATGCTTGTAGATCATGCTCATAGCAGAACTGACGTCAGTCATGTCTGCCCTGCAGTGGAGTTGGAGCTGCAGCATGGCATAGGTCTATTTGGCTCTATTTGATCTGACCATGAAGTCAGCAGAACTTGCCACCTGCAGGGATTTTGGAGTGCCTGGCTGCTGTGGCCATATCCCCACTGTTAACCTAATTATGCTATCTTACCCAGGGTTTGATCCAGAGGGGTATGGATAAGAATGCTGTGCAGAGTGAGTGGTCAGGAGATGTGTGAGTGGCCAGGAGCACACTCATTGCACTCCACTGTGTGAGGATCAGGTAGAGTCCCTTAGTCCCTGTAGTAAATCTTGTGCTAGCATTTAGGTGTTGATGCACTACACTGCAGTCACACAAGGTCTGTGGTGTGGAAATGTTCCATTTCTGGTTAGGTGCAAGCTCACTTCTAGAAAATGGACCAAACTATATTGCAACAAATATATAATTATATAACTATATACATTGTGGAACCCAACCAAATAGTGGTGTGAAGGAGAATGTAACTTCTTCATAGGGCAGGTTTTACACTGGTAACTCAGTTTAAGGTAGTTGTGCCCATTTATATTGGCAGAGGTTTTTGTTGCCATTTCTCCTAAGGCATTTCTACATCCAAAACATTTGGATCACATATAAAATTCAGGCACCATTTTACTTATCTTTTAATGCATGCTAGCTATAATGAAAAATCCTGATGGTTCTTCCATGGTTGCTGGCTAATTTGGTATGAGGGAGCCTGAGGGAGACGATTAAGCTGTATTTTGAGTGCAATCTTTCCTGACTTTCTTGTGCACACTGGTATCATTGGACTCTGAGGATTGCAGATCAAAGTAGAACATCTCCAGATAAACATTGCTCAGGCTGAAGGAGAGTGGGAGATTTGCATTCAGGTTTTTGCTCAACCACAAACTTCCTGCACCATATTGAACAAACCACTTGCTCCTTGCTGCAGAGGCAACTGGGCATTGTTATGCCTGCATTTTAGGCAATCTGTTTGGTAGCAGTTGTTCCAAGGGTTTCAGTCGTGCTTAATATTGGACTTCAGAAGTAAAAGATGAGGAGCATTAAGATTCCCCTGTGGATCTAGTTCCTAGATTCTCTGTGTTTTGGTACTCATCTCCTTACCTCACACTAGTATTGGGAAACCAGTGCTTTGGTTGCTGTTTGATGCTTAGATCCACCTGTGATACATTTAGAGACATCTGATAAACAGAGAGCGGGGGATGTCATAAATTGAGGGACATTATAGCAACATGCCAAGGAAAAGTTTTCTATGGTGTACACATTACAACTTAAGTGATCTTTCCTGAAGAAATTTTCATCCTCCATGGAATCTTTCTCTTTTGCCTTTTAAATTACCGTGAGTTTTTTTATGAGCACATTTTGGAAGTTGCTTTCATGTGGATAGAAAATTGCTTCATTGTCTGGCATTATTTCTGTCACATCATTTCAGCTAGTTTTGTAACTTGGCAATTTATATTCACTGTTTTCAAGTAATGTTTGTGATCCACTGTGACACAAATCAGTGCAGATCCACTGGCTTTTCTTGCTTGTGCTATGTCACATGGAGACAGCATCAAGATGCATGACCTCTGTATCATCAAATCTAATGGCACTAGGGGATCAAAACCCCTGACTCTGTTGTGATACCATTATATAAGTTTATGTTGTAGAAGTCATTAGGGAGATGGTACAGAGCAGCTAGAGCTGTAGATGGATCAGAAAACATGATTTATATTCCTGAATATTAGGGAGATTTGCTTAGCCTTATTCAACTTCTGGCTCAGTATTTGTAAAATCTGACTAACAGTTCTACATCCACATTTGATAAGATGCACAGATAGAAGACAACAGATATGTTGTAACAATACTGTATTCTATAATCAATTGTTATTATCATTGTTCTGCAGGATCAAAAGGTGATCCAAATGTTTTAACAGCTGTAATTTTTTTTAAAGCAACTGTGTTAGAGAAGAATGCAACATTTGAGCACCTGGGTTTAGGTATTTGGGTGATTAAAAGGTCTGTGAATTTTCTCAGCCTTTCTTTAAAAGCCTCATTGTATGTTGCTCACTTCTCTAGCCGAGGAAATTAGTCTGCTTAGGCTACAGCTGGAGAGCAAAGGAAGGCATCAGGTAAGGGTCAAGCATCTGCAGGCATACAGCCAAAGCAGACCCAAGTCTTTTATACTGATAAAAGGGAATAGAATCCACGAGGTCCCAGTGGCACTAGTGGTGACTGTCATTTGATGGTCATTGCCTGTGAAGACCTGACGTGTCCGCAAAGTTTATAGGACTGGGCTATGTGCCCGAGAAACTGTTTATTTGCAGAGGCACAGTAGTAACTAAGTGGCTGTGTGAGGCTTTGCCAGCCAGTATTTCAAGAGCTTATTTTGCATGGGACACAGAAAAAATCTACTTTCCTGGAAATGTCAGCCTTTATTGACTTGAGTATTAGAGCATTTGAGCACACATAAATGGGATACAGGCTATGACACAGAACTCCATGCAAGTCCTAGCTTGCTTCTCAGAGAAGTGTGTCTGAGGTGCTGTTGGTTTCCGTGCTGCTGATGTCCTGACTTTCTCTCCAGCACTTTCTCCTGAGCTCTACAGCAGCCAGGAAGCTGGGGCTTAGCCCTCAGCCAGGGCTCGGCCCAGCACTCCTGGCTGGGAGGTAAGCAGGGGCAGAACTGTGTGGGGCAGCGCTGCTAAAGCTGTGTGAAGGTCAGTTCTGGAAGGAGATGTGAGGATACTAGTTGGAAGTTACAGCAGGGAATAGTTGCATACGTGTTAGTCAGGTTCTATTTCACTCTCTTCAGAAAAATATGACTTTTTCATGAATAGCCTGCAGGTTAGGAGCAAAAGAAAAGGTGGAGATCAGAGTGATTTACATTAGGGGAATGCTAAGAGAAGTTTCTCTTGCAACAAAGCAGAATTAGGTTTTCTGCATTTCTTAGAGCTTGCTCCCAAGTATAGTCTCAACTCTGATATACAATGATGTTACACCAGGAGGTAATGTATTTGGTAGATCTAGTCTCTCTGCTCTTGGCCTTTCTTAGCAATAGGTAGTGGAATTTTTTTTCTAACTTATTTCTAACTTTGGGAGAGAAATTATCTGAACAGATAAGACCTGCAGAAACTTTCTGTGGTAATAACACCAGGGTCTCTGTAGACTTAATTCTTCTAGTGATACTGAGCTTTATACCTTTCAAAATGTCAGCTTTTCCCTACAGAACGGTCTTGCCAAGCTTTCTAAAAACGTCTGTCCTCTTCAATTCACAAATGATAGAAAAGATGCACCTGGGTATTCTATCATCTATTCCAGATACTTTCATTAGTCTAATTCAAAGAGATTAACCTCTTTTGCTCTGTTGATCCTAGCGCATGGAACTAGGAGTGTGTATCTGACCATCCAAGCTGGAGGAAAAAATGTAAATTCTGTAAGACTTTGAAAGCTCAGAAACTGAGTCTGCATGGCAGAACTTGAGCTGTGCAAACATCTACTATACACTATTGCTGTTAAGAGCTTCTGCTGGTTCAAGGCATCATTTATGCAGTCTCTTTTGCACTTGGTTTTTTGTATCAGACATTGAATTCTTGTGGTATGTTGCTCCACTTGTTTATTTATTGTTTTCCTGCTAGAACCTTTTCCATTAAAGAAGTTAATGTAAGCATCAAATTTTGAGATTAACCCCCTCAAAGCCATGCAATGTCAGAAGTTAGTTTCTCCAGCAGTACCAACTCATGCAGCTATTATGACAGACTATTAATTTAGATTATTTATGGAGATATTTTAGACATGGAAGTTAGGTCTCAAAAATGCCTGCTTTAACTACCCTAAATTGAACTGTACTAATCTTGTAACTACTTCGTATCTCCAGATGCAAGCTTTTGCTTATCTTGCACACTTTTGCAATTCTAGGCTTAGGCATTCTCTTTTAGTTTCACTAAAAGCATTAAGTGAAACTATTTAAACAGACTGTTTTATCTGTTTTGTCTGGTTGTTTTGTTGGGGTTTTTTCCCACTTGTGCATATAAATATAGTCACTAGAATCTCTAGAGAAGGTATAATTCTTTCACCTGGTATTAACTTACAGAAATTACTAAACTTACCTTTTTTGACTGCAGGAATTAGACTATTACTAACTCTGGCAGCAGGCCAGAGTTAATATCCTTTAATATATGTACCTGTGAGAATATTGACTTCTATGTACTTCAGATACTTCAGAGTTACATTCATCAGCTACATATCTAAATTTTGTGAAAAGTTTACCTTAATATGCAAGGGACTTCTGCCTTCTTAGCACAGAGCCCTGAACTGTGCTGATAGGCTTTGTCCTTTTTTAGTTTTCGTTGGTGATATGTTTTGTGGCAATACAGCAATGGCTTTTTTTCATGCTTCTTAGGACATCCTGGCTGACATTTCTCTCTGCCTTGGTTATGCATTCTGAAGAGCTTTTTATGCAATTTATTCTCCATTGAATTGTGAGCTTTCTCATAGCTGAGAATCAAGATGACTCAGACAATTTACAGTTGATTCAACGGTAGGAGGTCAATTTTAGTTTCTCCTTTACCCTTTGGGTTCCAATGATTTATTTTCTGCCTAAGAAGGATATTATTTATAATCTCTCCCTTGTGTAGTTTTCTCAGCCTACCATTTTCTTATCTTTTTTTTTCTGTTTCCAATATCTAAGTACCTTGTCAACAGTCTTAAATCTTGCCAGTAGGGCATTTAGCATAGTGGAAACTAGTTGCACGTGAATGACTGAACTGCAGTTGTATGAATTTGTGGTGATGCTGGAAAGCCAACAAGGAAGTAAATAAAAAGCATTTCACATCTCAAAATAGCCAGCCTTCAAAATCACAACTTATAGCTCTCAAAATATATATTTTCTTTAAATCTAGAATTTTTAATCTTTTTTTTTTTTAATGGATCTTAAAGGTATTGCAGTGAAGTGAAACACTAAATATATATGCTTGATACCACTCTCAGATGAAGGGAGTTAGAGTGTGGTTTCTGCTTCTACCAAGTATATTTGCTGATATTCATTATTTGTGTATTTGTTCCCATTCGAGGACTTGTAATCCCCTGTAGGTAGGGAGTAAGATCCTGATAACTTTTTTTCTTCAGTGCAGAGTGAAACAGCACACGAACAGGGAACTAATCGTGCAGATTTTTTTCTAATAATACTGTTATGTATTGTTGATCTCTTTTCCATGATTTAACTCTTAAGGTTCTGCACAGCCACTTGGATGCAAAAATGCAGGTCCTGAAAGGAATTATAGAAAGTATAAAGATTATGATAGCAGTTCTACCATAATAATGATGACAACAAAACCAACAATAATTTAATAATTTAAAAATATATTCAGCTGGGTTTTTTTAATTATGTTGTAAGAAAATGAAAACTGTTTTAAAACAATGCACTGCTTTAAATACCATAGATAAATGCAAAATACAGGATCAAATACACATGGTCTTTGATGGAATTGAAGTTATACAGAGATTTAATAGGAAAACTAAAATCAATCGATAAATTGTAGATTTCAGTCCTTGTAGCTTTGGCTGTCCTTGGCTTGGCTTTCCTTGGTGGAAGGCTGTTCCTTTAATTGCAAGTAGCCCTTTGACTCATTTTGACTTAGAGAAAACATATTTTTGACTATCCTGCATATTTCTTGGACTGTCTGAATAGGAGGAGATGATTGTTTTTTCCTAATCTTGCATCCCATTAACTACTCCTGGCTTGTGACTTCAGATACAAATACAATCCTAACAGGTGGCACAAAGAAGTTGTTTTAGGGAAATACATGAGCTTTGAAGTAGGAAGTGAGTTGCTTTGCCATTAAATTTGTCCAGGATGTTATAGTGATCATCTTACAGAGCAATTGTCAGGACTGACTGTCCTCTAACCCCATACCAAAACCAAACAATATCACTGGTCCTTTTAAAATCTTGCTGGCTTTGATATACTGATCATTTGACAAAGAGCATGGAAGGAAATACATCTCTAGAAACTGTGTATGTGTCTCCCGTTCCAGTAGATTCTTCTCTTTGTGAACAGAGAAAAGTTTTCTTGCTCAGCATCTGAGCCTTGGGAATGTTATTGCCATATATATTGATTAGCCTACATTACTGCACTGTTCATTTAAATAACTTCTAGATAGAAATTACCTTGCAAGAAAGTAATGTTCACAGGTTTTTTCAGTTTCTAATTTCTGTGTTTCATTTCAGTAATGCTTTACAATGAAAAATGTACGCGCCACAATACATATCTGTTCTGTCATTGCTAGACGGGAATGGTCCACTGTTGGAAACAGTCCCCACGGGGGCTCTGCCTATCTGTGTAGTATTTAACTTTCAAGAACAGCAACACATTTTATTTGACAATGCTCTGAAAAATTATACTTCCAACCATATCTAACAGGATAATAAAAATTCAGAGAGAAGAGGATTTCAACAGTAATCATTCACTGAGAACAATGCAACTGAGAGAAAAAAAATGATGCTGATGAAAAGCACTAATCGAGCTAATGAAACTTTTAAATGTCTTCTACTGACAAGACAAGCATTGGAAAGTTGTTGCTTCTTTGAAATAGATAAAGCATAATAATTCAATAAATGTTCTTTATTTGTAGTGTAATCTTCCCAAGCAATTTCTGAGCTAGCTTTCATAAACCAGTAACACCCTAGTAAGCAATTTCACTGTAACAGATAATTGTTTAAGGACTTGTGTAATAGAGAACCAGATGCAAGCAAATGTCCTGCATGCAAGGGTTGTGTCAGTCAGCCCAGGCAATGCAGAAATGAGCCACCTCCCCTTCTTTGTTCATCTTCACCTGCTGGTACTGAATGCGATTGTAGTAGCCAACAACATGAAGCAGCCTTTTCATAATGTTGTTTTACTTATAAGAAATAGATCAAAGAACAAGACAGCAGGAAAAGGAGATGCCAAGGACAGCGGGATCCAAGGGAGCTATAATCTGAGTGAAACTAATCCATGAATTATTTTTTTCTGGAATTGTCTTGAAGTCTGAAGAGGTTTCCAGAATTTTTGCTCTTATCTTTGATGCAATGACTTTTCCAGCCCTGACGATGAGAAACGCAGGGAGAAAAACATTCCTGGCATCCAGTGAATGTGTTGTGGTTTATCTCTCCTTCCCTTGAAGAAGGGAAGGCATCATGTGTTCTGTACCTATTGGATATGAACTTTCCTCTTTCTGTGGGATGTTTTTGGTATGCGTAGGGATATTTTTAGGCACTGGAAGTCTTTTCTAAGAACTTGTCTGGCATAACTATCCCAATTGGTTTATAAGCTTTATTACTCTGCGTTTCTTTAAAACACCCACACTGGTGATATTTTTCTTGAAAAATGAAATGAAAAGATTATGTAGAAGTATCTATTCATTACATAAAACTAGTAAGATACAGCTACTGGTAGAGGATTAAATTGCTGTGTATCAATGGCAATGAAAATTTCTCCTTTCAAGATTTTTTTCTATCTTTGGAAAAGATTATACGACAAAAGCTGCTCTGCGTCCCCATTTTCATTACCCTTATTTCTGAAGTTGCTAGTTGTAACATTACTGTAAACCAGTTGAGATGAGATATTAAGTAGAGAGTGCATGATTAAAACCTGTATGGAAGATATGCATATTTAGAGTCTTATATAATAGACCATACATGGTTTTCCTAAACTTATTCTTGACTTTGGCTGTGTAAATAAAGCCAAGGTCAGCTGAGACAAATCTGATATTGTTCCTATTTCTGTGGGATGAATTTTCTTTCTTTTTTGCTAACTGAAATTTCAAATGTTCCTAATGGAATTAAACACTGGACATTAGGTTGCCTAATAAGCTAAATAATTTGCTTAAATCCAATTTAGATACTGTCCTAGTTACTGCAGAAGCAGTAATCAACATTCTGGATATTGGCATTGCTCTATGAAGAAAAGGTTAATGCCATAACAATTACGTGTCCTAAGATGGTTGTGTCTTTTTAGCAACTGCCCGCTCCATTTCCCAGAGGTTAATTTTTGTGCCAGTTTAGTGAGAATCTGATTCTGCAGCCCTTATGTTCTGTACTCAGATCTTCTACGGATTTTAATTTCTCTAAATTAACAGAATTCTTATGGGGGGAAAGACCGAACGCTAATAATATTTTAATGTCTCTCTATTTCTGAGGTAGTTGTACCTCATACTTACAGCTTTACTACACAGCAGTGAGTTCAAAGTAAATGAGCCTTATATGCTTTTAAGAGTGATAGTTTCTGGCGACGTGAAGAGTGTAAAAACTGCTTGATGCTTTGAGGCCATAAGAGTAAAGTCACTAGGCAGTCATAACAGAAAAGGGATACTGATCTTACTTCTGGCAGGTCTCAATTAATCCTCTCCCAAAATGAATCCTGAAGATATTTTATATTCCTTGATTCTCTCCCAGTGATACGGCCTTCTTACCCCTCTACCACCTGCCAGGCATACAAAGAGCCAGGCTGCCCATGTATAATCAAGCTCTCTTCATACAGTCCTGCTGTCATGCCAGCGTACTAGCTGCCTGCCTGAGCTGCTACCTTTTAATCCGTTTGCTCTGGCAGGAGCCTACAGAATCCCCCCACTTACTGCATTTTCCCACAAGAAACTTGTAATTTCAACTTCTGATGTTTGGGCCAACTTTGTAAATGTATCCTTGCACAAATCTCTCTCTCCCTACTTTTCCTTCTTTAATCATTTTCCCCACGTGATCACTTGCCACATCTTTTAGTACAGTCAGTTGTCTGGAGTTAAGCTGGTTAGCTGGATGAATAAGGCATGAATAAGGCGTAAGGATTTCCAAAAGCAGTGATCAAAGTAAAGTGCTGTGTATTAACCAAACAAGCATATATTTTGTTACATAATAATTTGACAGTGTCCCTTATTATATCAATGATATTCATATTCTAATCTAATAAATTTCTTGCCCTTTAGCCTAACAGTTTGTTAAACATAGAATCTTTTTA
Source organism: Tringa solitaria (assembly GCA_026413425.1). Classification (NCBI taxonomy): domain Eukaryota; kingdom Metazoa; phylum Chordata; class Aves; order Charadriiformes; family Scolopacidae; genus Tringa; species Tringa solitaria. The sequence continues at coordinate 13,883,563 of JAOXJM010000004.1, forward strand.
AATGAGAACCAATCTCGAGTAAGTTAATTTAGCAAAGAGGTTGAAAGCTTTGGTTATTAATAATTCATGATACCAACAATAGCAACTTACCACAAAGGATCTTCAAAAGCTGGTTTACCTTTCCAGATGCTCCTTGCAGTTCAGGATTCACTTCTCAAAGCAGCAAAGGCTTTTGCTGTGTCCCTCAGAAGTGACTTTTCAACTGTTTAAATAATTTCCTTCCTTGCTGCCTTCCTGAGTCTCCTGCTAATGCTTGGCAGTATACTTTTTGACTGGAAGATAATTATGATGAGAAATGATGACCAAGTCAAAGGGCTAGCCTCTCAGGTTAATTTTTTAAGGATCAATCCTCTAACAGGTTTTATGTAGCACCTTATTGGAGCCTATACATATATATATGTATAGGACTGTCCATTTAGAAAGGGAAGAAGTAAGGAATATCTTTGTTGCTACTATTGTAGGTAAGCAGCTGGGCAGTTTCACTTTTTACTAATTCACCAATTTAAAGGAAATACAATTTTATTTTTAGATATGGATTACAATAATCAAGTGAATTACAATAACTGCATTAGAATGGATTGTAATTGTTAAGGCTTAAGACTGCAAATCTATGGGTCAGAGTAAATCAGAAGTAATGCAGAGAATCACAGAAAAATTTAGGATTAAGAGGACTCCTGGTGGTCCTGCAATCCACCCATGTGTTCAGAGCAGGACTGACTTCAATTTTAGGTCAGGCTCCTCAGAGCCTCGTCAGAGAAGTTTTGAACATATCCATGGATGGACATACCTTGATAGGAGGAAAGTATCTGAATAGTGATGGATGGAAATGGATACTTCTGGAATGATTGTTTTATAGGAATCCAGTCATTTGCAGAAATGCACTTAGTAACTTCAGTGGTAACAGGCCTAATGCCTTAAACAAAGGTTGTCTTTTCAGTCCTGGTCTGAGCTTAGTGTTCTGCGGAAAGTGGGGGCTTCTCAAAGTGCAGAGGCATCTGTCCTGCAGTGGGCATGAATAACGTGGCTTTGTGAAACAAACCAGTGTAGGAAATTCCTGTGAGGTGTGTTGTCACTGGCCTGGTGATGGTGTCATTCACAGCAGCATCACAGGGCTGTACAAAGGCTTTGTGTCTTTGTAGCTGACTACTTTTTATTACTGGGCTTTAAGTTTTTCTTGAGACTTCTGTCTTCGCTATATGCTCATGAACAAGCTACAGAAGAAAGGGCATTTTTTAGAGAAAGGATGTATGTGAAAACATGAATGTAACATGAATGTCTTGGTGTTGTACAGAAACGTGTGGTACCTGTGTTTCTTGCAGCTCTGTGGATTGTGAATGCTGAGGGTGACATCAGGGTACAGAAGAGCTGGATTCTGGGTGATGAGTATTATGAATTGGACTTTAAGTATTTTTATTATTTAAAATTTTCAAATTAATCCAAGAAAACCATCAGCTCTATTTTTAGCTTTCTTGAACAATTACCTGGTAGCGATGAATACTGTCTGTGATTCTATTTGGTAAATTCTGTAGGCTTTTTATTTTTCCCTTTTTCTCCATTGAACCACTGTCTAAAGATATCCTGAACTTGCTCTTTCTATGCTTTTCATCTTAATTTTATGAAGTAATGGATAATATCCAACTTGGGAATGGGATTTCAGGTGTAATGCTAATGAGAAATGTCTGGTATAATTTGTAAGAACATAAGTAGTTCTACTGCACAACTGTGTATGAGCTTATCCAGCAGAAACCCTTACAGAGGATGTATTGGACTCCTGCCAGGATGAGCCGCATACATTAAATGATAACCAGAGCTGGAAGTATGCAGTGATTATGGTGCATAATTTACGATATTAGGCTATTTGTCTTCCCCTTTTGAGAGAAAGTTAGTAAGTGGGTTAATTTAATCTTATGTACAGACTTGTGCTTGAAAGAATCTTTAGAGTCTTGTATACACCTTACTTGTTCATGATACAATTGCTAAGGGCCAAGCTTGGTTATGGAAAGAGAAACTCTGCGAGTTTTACTATGCAGCTGCCCCTGAATTGAGGAAACCTCAGCCTTTGAAGGAAGAGCTCACAATTCTGAGCTGACTTCCATGTCAATGTGACAATCTAATTTCTTTGATACATTTTTGGATGGGTTTACATTTCCCCTCCTCAGGGAGGAATATCTCAGAAATATTTTATTCCGCAGTCATGGAATTGGCAAAAGCTAATGATGGCAAGTGTGCAGAGCTAAAAATTAGTCACGCTTCTGTTTAAGTGTGGAATTTAAAAATTAGAGTGTGGATTCATCCAGGTAGAGACCAGGCTATAAAACATCAACCCTGCCAGCATGATTTTTCACACAAGTAATGAGCAAATGAACAAGGTCTCCTTCAGTTAAAGCAGAAGTTTATCTCCATCTCTCTAGTAACTTCAGCTGTTGCTCACAAACCTTTGAGCAGTGTGTTTACAGTATGTGTAAAAGCACTGGGGACTGCTAGAGTCCAGCCTCTATAGGCGGCTAAGCTGCGGGTGAGAGCATCAGTAACCACAGAAAGGTGGGCAGATGGGCTGGCCACTTCTTTCCTTCACACTTGTGTGGTTTCAGATTGATGAAAGTTTATACTGACAACGTAGAATCTTGTGGAGTGGGAACACGTTTACTTTAAGTGCATCCCCTTAAAGGCTGTACAGAATATTTAGCCAATAAATTGCATTAATTAGTCTCACTATTTATAATAGAAAAAGTACAAATGGGAAAGCAAATTACAACACAGCAAACTGCCATACTCAAATGAGTGAAATTAATTCAGTAATATGTAAAGGGAGTTTTAGGATTGGTCTGCAAAACCTTCAGGCATTGTACAAAGGTCTGAACTAATTTTGGATTATGCACAAAATCGGCTGTACAGATACATACAGTGTACTGCACAGGGCAGGACTGTGTCAGGATATTTTTTTTCCCCACGTGGCACCATGAACAGGCTAGTGCTCTGCTTATGTCAGCTACTGTTCAGTAATCTGCTGCATCAATATTCCAAGGTACCACTGATTACCTCGGAAAGGGGTTTTCTTTATCAAAAGAAATGAAAAGAATGATGATATTCTAGATTAATAAAATAAGGAAGGTTATTCCAAAATCCCAAGGTTACTCATATGATTTTTATCAGACCAATTATGCCAAAGATTGCCAAGTTTACAGTTTGTATAACTTTGTAGTTAACAAAAAGTGTGTCTGGCAATGAAGATAGCTTTGTAGCTGTGGTCAACATTTTCTAAGTGGTAGGCTTTTTCCTAAATTTATCTTGGTCAGATTAAATAGTCATTATTTGAGCTTTCAAATATCAGTGTTTAAATTCATTTTACATTGACAAAACTGCATTCTGTATTTTTTTAATTTTGGCAGTATGGTGGTAGATACACTAACACAGGCTTTAGATCTCAAGATGTACAGGCCTTAGGTACGTTGTGTCCCTCTGGCATCCGAAATTTCTCTTCTAACCTATGAAGAATTTGCATGCAATAATACTTCTCCTTAATTTGAAGATAGCAAGCAGTTTTAAGAAGATTAATTATCTTATTGATGTAAACACTGACTAGGCAATTAATGTGCTGTGACTGCTACTCATTACATCAAACTCAATCATTTCATTGTTGCCTTGTCCTCCTCCTCATTTGTTTCATCTCCATCTGTTCACTCTTTCATATACTTGCACTGCATTGTATGAGGTGCCCAAGCTTACTGGGGCAAAATGTCTTCTATGGAAATAGGGTTTAGCTCTATGTAACACTGCAATACCAATGCAGTATTAATGCTTATGCTGCTGCTAATTTGACTTTTTTCTCCCTGTGTGACTCTTGAAAAGTCTAATTCCTATTTTGGAGCTAATTTAGCTATGTGCAAGTGAAAGTTGAGTAAAATTGATTGCATCTCAGTAGAGCCTTTTAAAAGAAGGGTGCTAGTCTAAGCTAGTCATCAAAGATTGTTTCATTATTGTTGCAAGTGGTATCATCCAGGCTGGTATTTCTTAGGATGGAATGAATGACATTTTCAGAGGATGATTCATCCTGCCCTAATGTAGTAGAGCTTAGTCACCTACTAGAGTTGTCTCTCTCTGAGCGACATACTAAGACCATATGAAAAGTTTAGATTTGGTGAATCCTGTTTGAATCATACTGCAAGTGTTCTGGGTGAGCTCTGATTTTGTGCTTTGCACCAATTGCTAGAGAACTATTTTTCTCTTGTATTATGATGGTACTACAAGCATAAATTTTATCAGTAAATGCCCTGGGCTTTAGGACTTAAATTGCTGCTGGATGAAACATATCATTAAACAATTAAAATGTCCTTTTATTTATCTCTTAACAATATCTGCTATTAAAAACAGAGGAAGAGACCATTTTATATTGACAGAGTAAAGCTTGCATCAAATAAGTAAATGTTATACAATCTTCTTCTAAAGTTTGTAGGCAAGTAAATCTCTCTTCTACTGTTTGCCAAATTAGGGCGCTTTTCCTAATTTTCCTCCTGGATAAAGGCAGGAGGTCTCTAAAAGTTTTAGTTCATTCTGACTCTTCCCTGCTGCTGCGCTGAGGAATTAATGGAATTAGTTATTCCCTTCGCATCCCTGCAGATGCGATATTCCCTTCAGAAAGGTCTGGTTTGGTGTAGTAGTGTGGAGATGTAACAGGGAAACAGCCATGGGGTTGCCAGCTGCTGTCACGCTGATAAAGCATGAAAGGGGTAAACAGAAAAGTGAAAGCAGTGGGATGATTTGATATAAACTCTTAGTTTTCTTCCCATTGAGAATGAATGCTTTGTGTTGGGTTAGCTTTGTTTCTTTACTGCCTTTTGCCACAGAAATGTCTTATAACTAGTATAATATAAAAAGTGGTGATGTAAGCACATGAAGGGTTAGTGAATTTGGTTTGGAATTGAAAATTGCTCCCGGTAATGACGGTCATGGTTTCAAAGCATTTCAAAACAGTGCAGCTAAGGTTTCTTTCTGTCTGCCCTGCCCTACATTGTGTCTCTTGAGCTGATATTTCACTTAACATCAGGTAGCAAATGAAAAGAACAAGATAAATCTATGGGGACTAACAGGGGAACTCCTGCTCAGAGATCAGTGGCATTATTCCCAAGAAAGTTACTTTCAAAAACAGTCTGTCATCTGAGTTTCAACTGACAATTTTACCAATAGCCTTCTCAAACAAAAATTGTTGGTTCTGGGCTTTTCTCTGCCATTCTGCTGTCATTGTATATCACTGATATAAATCAGCAGGGAATACTGTGATTGCAGAATATATTTAGCTGCTGCCTTAGGTGCTGAGGATTGTGTTCTTGTGCTTCTATTTGTTTGATTTAATATATGTTTGCATATTCAACTGTGCAGCCAATAAACCTCACGTTCATTGTAATAAAAAGTATAGCTCTGGTGCATAATCACGAAGGCCAGCCACTGGAGTGCAGACCACGCTTGAAAAGGGAATGGGAATTTGTTTATGAATATTTTATTTGGTATTATTGGTTTTTTGATTTTGTAATATTCTGGTCATCTTGTGGAGTTTGGACCTGCCTTACCTGTGTATTCCTAAGTATTTCTACCTTTCATTATTACACCAAATAACAGTCTACATAATTTAATCAACTTCTATGAAAAGTAGTAGGCATCAAGTGCACGCATGTTTTTCAACTGGTGCAAGTCAGACAGAAGCTAATGCAGATTTTAACTTGAATTTATCAGCTGCAAGAAAGCAAGCCTTTCTGACTTGTTCTAAGGAAAAAAAATCTTCAAATTGGGAAAAGAGGAAGAAGGGGCTGAGAAAGGATGACAGTGCCAGAGCAGGCCTTACCTGTATAAAAATAAATACACAGTTCATCGTTATTTTCAGAAACAGTCATAAGTTTACAGAGCTTTCAAAGAAAAAAAAATTGAAATTTGTATATACTTCATGCTTTCAAGTTTTTGGACATCTGGTCATCTACTATGTAGTTGAGTCCCTTGTTATTCAATAAGGTGACCGGACTATTTTTCTCACTTTACTTTACTCTAAAAATTAGGGGTTGGAGAAAGAGAATAACTAATTCCATTAATTCCTCAGTGAAGCATCAAGTTCACAATCAACCAATTTGCCTACATAGCACTATAATTTTAAATTAAAAACAGGCCTGACATTTTCATGTTTTAGTTTTTTTCATCAGTGTCCTGAGTTGACTCAGATCAATCTGAGCTGGCTCTGACTTAATCACCAATGAAGCTGACTTTAAAACTCCTCTTTGACTTAAATCCTGTATTCTCTAGCTTGTAACACTATTAAATGACAAGTCCACCTATAGTATTTGAAGCATGGGCACTAGATTGAGCCAACTAATACAAAGGAATATTGTATCTAATAGAATTAATTATTCTGGTCCCTTGCCCACCATGTTTTTAAATGATTGGAAGCCCCATATTAGAGCCTAAATAGTGTAACTGTTGTAGAGTAAGACAAAAGCGTAAAGACAAAGTCTCTTCATTGGAATGCCCCTTAGTAATTCCTTTAATAGCCTTATGCTTCATTTAATGTCAACCAATCTATATTTGCTAGCATTTGTGTATCAACAGAGAAGACCGAGCACTCGGGATACAGATGTATTCCCGTACCACCAGAAGTATTATTAATTTTGTTTAGCCTTAATGAGAGAAGACCAAGGGCACTGTTTACTATTTAGTTCTACCTCGTGGCGGGGTGTAGAGAAGGGAGAGTCAGATTCTTTTTTGCAGGTTCTCAGTGACAGGAGGAGAGTCATCAGGCCCAGGATGGAACAAGAAAATGCTGGCCTAATACAAGGAAAAAATGTTTTATGTCAGTGGCTGGGCACTGGCACAGGTTGTCCAGAGTGGTTGTGGAATCCTTAGAGTTACTTGACTGAACTGAGCAATGTTATCTAATGGGACCTGTGTTGAGCAGGTGGTTGGACTATGTGACCTATTGAGATTCTTTCCAAAATCTATGATCCAAAATCCTTCAAAGACTTTGATAGTGCCTTTAAAAAACATTTGTAAAAAGAGCACTTTTTGTCCTCTAATTCCTATATGCAATAGCTCCACTGGTATATCTATAAATAGATGTTGGCTTGTAATAGCAAAATCCAGGAGTATTTTATTAGCTGGTAACTGGGAAAAGGTTGATTTCCCCCAATGTCAATTTTTGAAAGAAATATGCTGTTAGTGTTTCTCCGGGGCTTTCACTCAAGTAGAGCTGAAGAGCTGACTCTAGTGCTCATTGCTATGGACTTTGGTCTACCCTAACGATGGGGGTATTTGTATGCAATATCCAGGCTGAAAGGAAGATTTTTACGTGTATGGTAATGGGTATTGGACTGTGCTAAAGAAATGGGGAAAATAAACTCTGTGCTAGGCAGAATTCACCACAAGATGTCTCATGTCTCACTACGTATTTTTCACAAAGGTAGGTAGCTATCCAGCTAAGTCTGGTGAGTGCAATGCAAATGACATGATTTAGATTCTTCTGGGGAGTATGTTAAGAACACATAAAAATAGACTGGATGTGGAATCCAGGCATGAAGAGTGTGTTCTTCAAGGGCTGATTAAAAATAAATGCATGAAGACTAACATTACTGAATATGAACAAAATTCTCCCAAAAGGGAAGGAAAACGAACAGCTGAAGCCAAAGTACAACAGTAGGGGAATGATTACACATTATAAAACAGGGTGATCAAATCTCATTTGTTATTTTTAAGAGCCTTTACTAAGCCAAATGGAATTTTAAGGCTAAGGTGTCCCTTTTTACGCTTTAAAGGCTTTTTTCCTGGCCATACAATATTTTGGGGCAGGGGTGGGAGTGCCTTTAGTTAACTTTTTATCTTTTCATCTGTCAGATTTGGGAATCTAGACTAGAGCCTGCACGCAGGTGAATCTGTACAAGCACTGGGCACAGTTGTCTATTCTTAGGTGTATGTGCTATACGTGTATCTTTAAGAGGAACTCTTTTATGTTCATATATGTATGATTTCTCCTATTACTCCGTGATGATGCTTGGGCGAGGATAGCTTTGTGTCCAGCTACCCTTGTTCTTTATAGCTGTCAAACGAAAGCTTTAATTACTTTAATAGTTATCCATATGCAAAAGAGCATGTATTTCCATTTTGAGGCCTTTACCACTCCAGCAAACAGCGACGGTCCCATTGCTTGCCCGGGCCCCCCCGAGCAGCGGGTACCGGCGGTGCCGAGCGCCCGGCGGCTCCGTGCGGGGACGGGACGGGACGGGACGAGGCAGCTCCGGCAGCTCCCCCACCTGTGCACGCCCGCCCTACAGGTGCGAGTGTCGGCGTAGAGCGGGACCTCCGGTAGCCCGCGGGAGGCGGGGAGGGTTCCCTTTACCGGTCACGGTCGCGGGCCCGTGATCAATAAAGTGATTTAACTTTCAGATTGGCCTTCGCCGCCGGTGCGGAGCCTCCTCCCTCCTCCGCCGCCCCCTCCCTCCTCTCCGCCGCCCGGGCCGGGGTCCGGCGCGGCTGCTGCTCCCCG
>JAOXJM010000004.1:13907082-13950552 GCA_026413425.1 Tringa solitaria
TATGAGGACAGGCTGAGAGAGTTGAGGTTGTTCAGCCTGGAGAAGAGAAGGCTCCGGGGAGAGACCTCCTTGTGGCCTCTCAGTATGTAAAGAGGGCTTATAAGAAAGATGGGGACAAACCTTTTAACAGGGCCTGTTGTGGTAGGACCAAGGGGCAATTTAGACTAAAAGAGTGTAGATTTAGAGTAGACTTAGGGTTGAAATATTTTACAATGAGGGTGGTGAAACACTGGAAGAAGGATGCTCAGAGAGGTGGTAGGTGCCCCATTCTTGGAAACATTTAAGGTCAGACTGGACAGGGCTCTTAGCAACCTGGTCTAGTGGAAGATGTTGATCCTTATTGCAGGGGGGGTTGGACTAGATGACCTTTAAAGGTCACTTCCAACCCAAACTATTCTATGATTTTATGATAAATGGCGGGGCTTTGAATGTTTTGTTTTTCCTTTGCAAATGTTATGGTATTTTAAAGGTTGAAGCTAAGCATCTGGAAAATGAAAAATTTTAATATAAAGTTCTTTTTCAAAATCACTAATGAAATAATTTTATGTAATAACAACCTTTTTGAAGTATCACTCGGAGATCTGGAGACTAAAATTAGTCTGGTCATATCACAACCCGTCTTCCTAATCATATATGTTTGTAGAGTGAAGTGTGGAGCTTGGAAGCTTTGTATAATGGCATCCTCATTTTTGCAAAAAGAAAATTAGAACAACTTAAAACCTATATGAATTCTGTATTTTAAGAACCTTATCTGAAGTATTTCAACCTGAAGTAACTTCACCCTTTGAAATGTAATTGATGCTTTTAGAAGGCAGTTTTGAGAGAATTCTTTTCTCTTCCCCTCACCATTTTCAGATCAAAATTACTAGGTTTTTTAAATGTTGAGAATTTTCTCTAGATTAATATCTTTTTCGAGCTTTTGGTTGGTGTTGTTTTTGTGGTTTTTCTTAAATTAGAAAGGCTTGGTGCATGGGCAAAAGAATTCTCATCAAAGTCTGTTTTCTACTACCTCTTGGAACGTGTTCATCAAGAATACTTGTCTCAGTATTGTAAAACTACGCCAGCAGTTAGATAGTTTTGGAGCCAGGTGCCAGACACTTATTTGGCCCCCAGACTGCCATGTTAGCATTTCTGAGCTTGTTTTCCTAGTGTGCTGGCCGTTTCTAATCCCCTGGAGGACTGCAGTGCAGAGCAGCTGGATACTGTTCATCTCACAGTGATGTAAAAGGTTTAGTAGATGTGAGGGGGGAAAGCAATGCCAAGCGCAGTGGGTAAAGCAGGCTGAACGCGGGGTGTCTCTTCCCCTTAATGTGGTTCTCGGCAGGGCTGGTGCACCCCATGGGGCTGCTTGTTCGCCCCTTTGCTTCTGTCACGGAGCATCAAATGCAGGACCTGCTGTCACACACCAAGACTTGCCCTCTGGTGATGGCACAAGGCCCTTCTCTTAGTTAGATTCAAAATAGCAGACTCCTGGTAACTGTTTCTCAAAATGATCTTTTCCATCACCAAACTTTGCTCTGGCGTTGTGTGATTCCAGCCTGCTGACTGTTCTGCAGTGCAGAAGCTTTGACTCTTGGATAGTGCTGGCATGCTCTAGAGGAGATGCCATTTGCATATGTGATCAATTGCTCAGAAAAAAAAAATAGAAAAAAAAGAGGGGGGGAAGTAAGATTTTAGAGACAATGTACTTAAACATCTCTCTTTTTTTTTTCTATCATATGGTAAAGTAATGAATGAAGATAACTCAATGAATGATGAAGTTGTCCATGTCTCTGTAATTATGTGCTCATGGGGTCTACTTGAAGCTCCCTGGTTATAAATGATTGGTTATTATGGGCCTCTTGCTTTCAAATAGCAATAAAGCCTTCATGAAGTGAGCAACCTTTATCATTGTTATGTACTACGTGTAGGGTGTATTACAAAGAGCAGTACTGAATATTTGTCCCTGTCAGAAGGAACATTAGTGTCTAGTAGCATATAGCCATACTCTGCACTACGGAGAAATAAGTAAAGCAGATATTATATATCTAATAGTCAAATATTCTTATACTGCTATTTTTCTTTTGCAAATGGCCATCACCAAATATATACCAAGAACTATAATAAAACTCTGATATTTTTCTCAAAAAAATGGGGAGTACATATTTTTAAAACAAAATTTACTGGGAAAAAAGGCTGACTCTATTTTTCTACATCTTCATCAAGAAAAGCAATTTTCTTTTCACATTTTTCTTTTCTCCAGACCTTCAGAAGCTGCTATGCAGTATCGTCCTATATGTCCATGCTGAATGCAAGTAGGGATGTTTTGTATTTGATCAATAGCAGACAGATTTATCTAGGAGTTATTTTTTTCATTTTCCTCAAAACTACTGGTCATTTTTTACTACAGAAAATGTGCTTCTGTGGAAATCAACTAGGGCATTTGCTGTCAGTTTAAGCAAGCAAGAAGCAATGAGAACAAGAAAAACACAAAGAAAATGGCCTCAAGGGAAAGCTCTGCATAATGAACTTGAAATTGCTACTGCTGGAAATACTGTTGCTGCTTTTCCTGCCAGGGCTGTCACCTCACACAGCATTTTTAGCTTAAAGCAGAGTGCGGAGCTTATCTATAGCATCACTAAAGGCAGAGGTTTATGCTGCTACATTTTCCAAACTCTAGAGACCAGTATGCTCTGTGGTATGTTAATGGCATTTTTAAAGGGGAAATAGGCCACCAATAGTCCACGATCTGCCCAAAAGTTAAAAAGATAAAGAACAGGAATAACAAAGCCTATGAAAGCCATATTTTTAAAAGAAACCTGCCCCATGCTTTTGAAGTGGGAGTTCCTGAGTGAAATGAATGGGGAGACCATGCAGTTTAAATGATAATGATTTGCCTAGAGATACAGAGATTATCCCCAAGATCTTTAGCTCCAGTTCTCTGCTTCTCTTCCTGCCTGATAAGGAAGTATGAGGACGTTCATTCTGAAGAGAAAAGCAGAGCTTTGCCTGAGATGCTCCAGAAGTCAGAAGAGAAATTATAGTGCACAGTATTGTCAACTGTTCTTCTTAACTTGAGAAGTTCAGAACATGGATGACTATTTCGTGGTCTTTTTAATGCAATAACCGCTTTTCAGCGTTACTCATCTATCTGAGTGGTTGCTGTAGCTACAGCATAACCCTGAGAGTTGGCAGAAGGGAATCGTGTATTCTACCACATTCCCTGGGCCATATGAAATATTTCCTGAACATTTGTAGACCCTAAAATAGGTGTTAGCTGGAAAGATCTATGGGTGTGTACACAGAAATTTCTTTCCTAATCCCAAATAGAGATTATCAACCTTAAATTTCAGGATTTACCTTGTTTAAGTGCATTAATGTACCCTCAAATATCTTGTCATCCAAGTGAATGTTTAATTCTTACTTGAATCCTGTTGGTTTTTTATAGGAAGCTATGTCACATATGAGAAATTAATCCATAAAATAAACCTCATTAGTATTTCTGAAGTGCAGATTTAAGGTCATTTATTTATATAGGTGCTGGATGTTGTAAACCATACGTGACACTAGGGGAAGTTTGTTTATGGAGTCGTTTACTGGAAAATCAACAAGGTCAGAGCTGCTTTAGCTCTAATATTTGGAATGAGTCAGGTTTGACATTTCAAGTTGAAAAAGAGCTCAGAATTTAGAACCAAGTTAAGAATACGCTGGATGGATGACTTTGGGAAGCACAAATTAGATTTCTAAATTGACGTGCAGTGCTAAAACTAGGAACAGCTTGCCTGGATCCAGAAAAATGACTAATACAGAAAAAACCTGAACTTATTTGGGAGGAAGGAATCAGTGTAGGGAATGTGTGCTGAACCCTGTAAGCATCCTTTGCAGAGAACAAGGACAGGAACAGGTATTGTGTGGTTGGCAATAAATATATATTACTAGTACAAAGCTGCCATGAAAATCAATCAGCTAATAAATTAATCAGGAGCTGAGAGGTGAAACAAAAAGAAATATTCATTTTAGATCTTACCCCTCCCAAACTCTGTTCTTGCTGTTGGATGGGTTGTTGCATCGCAGGCAGAACACAATTGCCGTGGAGATGATTACAAGAACTTCTTGTGTAATTTAGATTTTTCTGGGTTAACATTTCTTCTCCATGTTTCTATAAAAAGAAAAGATTATCTAGATGCTACTTATGAATCATGTGTTGTTATTAAATATCTTTATGTAGGGTGATTTTTGTATCGTTTCTACTACCCTTTATATTGTGAACCAGGACTAAGGGCCTTCCCTGCAATTACAGAGGGAAGCTGTAGTAGAATGAGGACGTGATCACTACCTGTGGGAGCTTAGGCCCATGCCTGTAGGGTGATGATTCTTGTCTTGCTCCTTCTTGTAGCAGTTTTGTACACTGCACTTTTATTGAAGGACTGTGAAAATTATTTATATACCTGTTCTTTAGACTACTGAAAGCCTGTACTTTGTATTGTTAGTCTTCAGGTGAAAATTGTTCTTTTCCTTACACTTCACACGCTGTAATTATATGTCAAAAGGTTTTCTCAGCCTTAAGGAAGGATGGCTTCTGCTTTTAACAGCTGTTAAAATATCTATGAGCTACAAATTTTAATATATATCATTCTTTAAGAAATCTGTACAGTGATCTAAAATCACATGATCCTGTTAGACAGAATGAGGTAAAAGATACTTCTAATATAATTTTTTTCATTGCAAATTATATTTCTATACCTAAACTTGTGTAGCTCTGTCCAAAAATTTATGTTGTTGGGTTTTCAAATTCTCCGTTGCAATCCTTCACTGTCAGTTTTGCAACATTCCAAAAACTTTTTGTCCCAAAGAAGCCAAGAAGTACACAAGTAATTCTGTTATATTAAATGTCATTTGTTGGCTGCTTGCAACTTGGGTATGCAGTGGAAGGGTTAATGGCTGTACAGAGGAAGTACAGAAATTTTCCCCTCCTAGAATACACCAGACATGTAAATTATGGTAAAGGGCAAGAAGGGAGATGGGCCTCCCTTTCCTCTACCCTGTAGAGCTGAGTATTGCCAGTGGTGCTGGAGAGAAGGGGAAGGAATCGCACTAGGAAGCAGAATCTCTCCTGGGGCTTAGTGAGATCGAAAAAGATTTTCCTTCCATTTCAGAAGTATCAATAGGCTGGTTATTGAGATGAGCAGTGCTTGCGCTGAAGGGTGAAGAAAGAACAGCTTTAGCTGAGCTGCCAGTACAGAAAAATACAGAACCTGTATTTATTGCCAAATTCCAGAAGGATTCTATCAAAGTACGTCACAGAAGCATAGCGATGAATGCCTGCTGTGCTCAATGGTATATCCCACTCTGGTCACTTCTGAGGGTCAAGCGCTAGGCCTAGTGTTTTGTCTTTAGGCCTAAAGTTTTGTCTTTAGCAGAGTTTTGCATCATTCTGACCCTTGCACCTATGTATCTGCTTAAGAGTATTTTTGTTCAGCTAAGAACTTGAACAGTGCTCCCTGCTATTCTTGGAGCAGAGGGTTTCTTCATCCAGGTCACTGTCAAGACAGGAAATATAACAAGGAAAAATTATTGCTAGCAGCAAAGATCTAGGTGCAGCAGATGAAGACAGGTTTCTGGAAGTGAGGATCTCCTTTCCTATACAGTTCTCCTGCTTGCTTCTCTACCAGCCAAAAAGAAGAACACATATTCCTGGATCAGCAGATTCAGAGACTCTGCTCAGAGCTGGAAAGTTAAGCTTGCTGGCTAACTTTCTCTTTGTGTTCTTGCACAAAAGAGTAAGTGTTGAGCACTATATATCAGAGATGCTTCCCTTATGCTGGATTCTGCTTTTTCCTAGAGTTTGAAAATCTACAATAATTCTACTGAGATTTATTGAGTTTGGCAAAAAAAAAAAAAAAAACCAAACACCTACTCCTTGATGTTTCATTGTTTTAGAGGAAAGAAGGGAGTTACTGTGGCTCACAGTAAAAATCTTAGTGTTTCAGTTCTTACCTTTATGAATCATATTAAAACTGGGGTTTTTGCTTGTTTTTTTTTTTTTCTCTGATCATTAGGCTGAATTCTCATCATTATCATAATTTTGATAACCTTGAATTCAAGGTCGAGTTATATTTCATATGCATACTGATCATTTGTTAATTATAGATGAAGGAATTGTACTTCAGTATGCTGAAAATTTGCTGGCATCAAAGTAGAGAGAGGATACTTGTTAGTTCAGGTATTGAAATTTCTGTTTCATCTAAAAATTCCGTGAGGATCTGAAGCCAGTCTATGTAATAGAAGATGGCTATTTCTGTGATAAACTGAATTTTGCTTTTTACACACCACTACAGTTATTTTTGTTATTTGTGCCACATTATTTGTAAGAAGCACTTTCCTCCTCTGTGTGTCACAATATTTTTTTTTTTATTTTTTTTTGGTAACCCATGCTGTGTGTAGAGCGGTTCAGACCTATTGTGCTATATGAAAAGGTTTATAATTTCCTGTTGGTGAAAGGTGTAGAAAAACCTAGGCAATGAATTAGATTTTATGACATTATTTCATTTATTTGTGTAGTATTAAGACTTTAGTTCGCTGGTCTTCATTCCCATTTTATCAAAGTGTGATGTACCTCTCAATGAGCTTTACTGCTTTTCATATAGAAGAGTGGAAGAGCTTGCCTCTAAGTCACACAGTGAATCAAAGTTGGATTACAGTGGTCTGTATCTGACCTTTCTGCTCTACTCTTTTCGATCATACCTGTGCTACCTGCCATAAAGCTTCAGTATCATAGGTTTAGGTAGATACATGCTTCAGGCTTGGCTTAAGCTATTAAGTGTCAATACCATAATTATCATGAGTAAATTGAAGGTCATGTTTTGCTGTACACATCTTAGAGGGGATATTTCACATTCAAAATCTATTTTTTTATTTGTGATTTTTTTTACTTTTTGCCAACTGTAATATGAGTGATCTATAGACGTGAGAACTTTATTCATTTTGTTGTAATGAATGTGAAACAGGCCATACTTAATGTTAAAATATCTGTGGTGACACTTAATTCAAGCACAAAGAACAAAGCTAAAGCCAGACTTGTTAAGTACCTCCTGCCAAACCAATCCTCTGATGTGAACAGGAGCTTCGTTGTGATTTTTGACCCCCTCCCCTGCACCCCTGTCCAAAATTTAGAGCTCAACTGTGTGAAGTGCTGAGTGTCAGTGAAAGCCACACGGGAACTGAAATGTTCAGGCCTTCACTTTGGTCCAAATGTTGTGCATTATGCAGTCTGTTGTTCTTGAACTAATAGATTTCTTTTTCTTTCCCCTTATCCTGAAAACTAGGTTGTGTTCTGTTGATTCCAAGTCCTGGTTATGGAGATTTATTCTCTTTTAATGCAAATAAAGTAAAGCAAAGGCGTATTTCCTTCATAAGAAGATTAACATACAGAACTTGGTTCACTTAATGTTGTCTTTTGTGCTGGTTTGGTCTTGTTTCCTCAAGATGAGATAGCCATCACTATAATACTAGTATATTTTACTTGCTGTAATCTGATGTGCCGTTTCTTTCCCCTCTTTTCTCCTTCCCTAAGATTATCGTTGGAGAAACTGCAGTGTTTTGTCTACAGTTAGCTACAAAGGATTTTGAAAACCAAGAAAAAACAATATTAACTGGAGACTGTTGTTATATAAATCCACTGGTGCGCAGGACCATCAGATTCCTTGGTATGAGCAAAATTAATGCTTTCATTTTCTGAATGGTGAGAATGATCAATTATGTCTTAATTTTGACCTGGGGAAAATATTCAGATAACCATACAACATTTCATGTGTAGTCTTAACTCAGGTGTAGTGAATTCTCTCCTTTTGAGTAGCAAATGGAGAGAATGAAGCTTCTTGGAACTTTGGATAAAAGAATAGTTGCAGGAACAGCAGTAAAAATAGAAAAAACTGGGATCATGAGGGGGAAAAACAACCAGCAGGCCTGGAGTAGGGTGAAGTGGAGAAGGGAGATACTCCTGTGCCATATCTACAGTTGATGGTGTTCTTTTGGTTACACATACGCCTAGCAGCCAGAGTTGAAGACATTGGGATATAAATGTTTGAAGCCAAGCCCAATTTAGGTACTTTCTTAGCTTGGAGATTGTATTATCGTCTCTAGCAGAAAACTACAAGACCTGTGCTCCACTGAAGTCAGATGTAGCTCCCCCATTGACTTTAGTAGATATGAGACATGATCCTTTCTACTTAATTCATTGTAAATGTGTTTGGAGGGAGCAGTACCACCACCCAAAATGTCTACTGAATATTCACAGATGCTGCTTTTTAGTATGTGCAGGGATGCCATAGCAGGGCTCAGTTCTGTTGTTTGCTTCTCACTCTTGGTTGTATCTAAGAGAAACAGCTGGAGGAATGAAGCCTTGGGGCAGCTAATCCTCCTGTGTGCCCCAGTCGCAGGGGGAGGGAGGGGGTGTGCAGCTGTGTCTGGATTTGCAGTGTTTGTGTAACAGCCATGCCTGCCTTCAGAGAGAGCAACTGCTTGCTGTCACACTGGAGTGCTAAAAGTCATTAAGAATGAGATTGTATTGCATAGGTGCAGAGTGATGATGAGGAGCTCCTCCTGCTCCAGTTGCTCTGTGTGTAACCAGTGCTCACTTTTCCTTCCTGCTTGGTGGGCCCTCCTTGCTCACAGAAGCAAAAAAAGGGAAGGGATGAACAATGGGCTCTAGGTGGTTCCGCCAGATGAGGCATCACTACCGGTTATGTGCACACAAAGTGATGTGGGCACCTTTGTTGGGGCAGCACACACCCTTGGGGCTTGCTGAAAGGGCTCTTCTGTGCAGCCACTTGACTGGGCACAGTCCCCTGCTCACCAGTGTCTAGCAGCTCAGGGTGAATTAATGTTAGTGTGACATTGCTGACCAGCCAGGATCCCAGAAATCATCCTCGGTCCTCTAGCTGTGCTGAGGAAAAGATCCTGACCTTTAGAAATGCACGCCTTTCTGTGGCATTTTGTCTGCTGTGAGGTACATCCATTAAAGTCCTCGTGGTGCCCCATGAAGTTGGGAACTGCCAGAACTCACGCTATATTCACAGTGAGTTGAAGTATGGGAAAGGTAAGGTGGTTTGCCTGTGGAAATAGAGGATGAAATCTGTAGCTCAGGTGGAATTTGAACATGCACCTGCTGGCTTTGCCTCACAGTCAGTGCTGTGTTTGCATTTCCTTCCAGAGCTCAGTTTCTGCTTCTAAAAGGATAGAAAAGGGCCTCAGAATAGAAGAAATCAGTTTTCTTTTAAGTAATCAGATACATTTCCATTCTAATGAATGAGTACGTGTGCTTAATGCTTTGCTGATACATCTGATAAAAAAACCTCTTTAGCATAAGTAGCTCCTCAAATATATAGATCTTTAGCTCGCTGTGTTGATATTGTGATTAACATGCCATGCAGAGAGATGTACCCAGTAGCAGACAGATGAAGACAACTTGTCTATGGCCATATTGAATTATTTAGTACTTCAGTTTCTTTACAGCTGCAAGGGAAAAGAAAACATTTGTCCAGTACGTATTATGACTTTTCAAGTTACTTCTCCATCAGGGCTTGCCTTTGTTCTCAAGCAAATTTATAGGGTGAAGAATCTACCTCTTGACACTTCTGTTTAGTGAACATGGGCAAAAGTTAGGTACCAGTATAGACAGCTGCTTCCACTATAGATAGTGGAAATTGGTGGCTAGGGGGCATAGGAAGGTGGGCTGCTTGCACAGGAGATGTGTGTGCTGCTCTAAAGGATGGAGAGAGACCAGGTGTGCAGGTACGTTGCAGAGTTGGTGCTGCGGTTGTGTAGGAAAGTACCATCTCCAACATGAGCCAGGATCTTTAGGGTACAATACATATGAGAGTTTTTCATGTTCTTAAATGGAAGGAGCTGGTATATTACTATGATAAATACTATGATATGTTGCCCTGGAGTGAAATTGCTGGGAAATTTAACTCTTTGTTTCCCTCTTTAGGAATTTACGCATTTGGACTGTTTGCTACGGACATCTTTGTAAATGCTGGACAAGTAGTAACAGGGAATCTTGCACCACATTTTCTTGCACTTTGTAAACCCAACTATACAGCACTTGGATGTAAACAGTATACACAATTCATCAGTAGCGTACATGCCTGTACTGGAAATCCAGACCTTATCATGAAAGCCAGAAAGACATTCCCATCCAAAGAAGCAGCACTAAGCGTATATGCAGCTATGTATCTGGCTGTAAGTATATCATACTATTTAATATCACTGTATGTTTGAGAGCAAATTGCTCACATGGTAAGGGGAGGAGGGAGGAATGGGGAGGTAAGACAACTATTGGCTGATTTTTATATATGTAAGCCTTCTATGAATTACTGTGAGGCCTTCGAGAATTTGATGCATTGGACTTAATTCTGACAATTACAGATGTAGTGGTTTTCTAGGCCTCAAAAGCTACGGCAGTGCTGAGAAAGGGCAAGTTGTCGAAAAGGGTTATAGATACAGGATAATCAGGTTTTGGTTTACTTTTTTTCCCGTTTCCAGAGAACGTGGGCTGAGGCTTTGTTGGGTGGTAAAGAATAAAGGTAGGGTTTGCACATGACTGGTAGTGGTTCCTTTCCATGCTTTAACCCAGTACAGATTAGTAGAATTGCACACAGGCATGTTCTTTGGGGGAGTGAGGCGGAAGAGTGGGCACATGTGTTTGATCTCTGCAGGTTTCCCGAGATCTGTGCATGTCTTTAGGTACCAGAATTGGTGTTTACAGGTACCTCAGTGCTCATGCAAAGTCAGTTTGGCTCTTAGTCTGCAATGAAATGGACTACAAGATGATCTAGCCCCTCTTCCCTCTCACCTTTTTGATATAGGGGATGATGAGCAGGGCTGGGATAAAAAATGGTGTTTACTGTCTGGCATCAGAGCTGTTCTAGAGGCTATTGAGAGGTGTGGGGACGCAGGTAAGAGTCAGAGTGGCTAATGAATCTCACTCAAGTAACTCTGTGCAGTACTCCCTATCTTCATTTGGAATGCACATTGTTCTAGTCTTAAGCAGAAGCATATGTTCTTAGTAAAGTTGTGCCTAGTACATGCCCATGGGAGTCTCTTACCTGACCTCCACTGGCAATCACAGTCCTTTGTAGACCTTTGTCTTGGCCCAGGACTGCTCACGTAGTGTCAGTGGGCAACTAGGCAAGTGTGTGTCTATCTCTGTGGTCATTGCAGGAGTCATCCTGTAAATTCTCCTCATATTTGAACAGTGGCCTGCCTATACACATGTATATGTATGTATGTGTACGTATATATGTATATATACCTGTGTGTGTCTTGCTTTTGAGCACGTATTTAATGAGCTGACGTTTAATTCCTGATTGACCTGGAAACTGATACTTGCCATCATGGCAAAGATCCCAACTCATCCAAAGACAGTGTGCCAACTCCATGCTTCTGAATATGGTTTTAGAAGCAGTGACTTAAAATCTGCAGCATTGACAGTAACATTTCCCAGAAGTTCCTTGTGAGCAATGTCTGCTTGAGAGATGTGGACCAGCAGTACAGGCGTTATCTGCAAATAAGAGATGAGCAATAAAATTCTATTCTAACTTGAGGCAAGTGTAAGACTCCTAATAGTATTGACTTTATTTGGGGAGATATCTAAGGCTTTGCTTCACTGAAACATACCTCTAAATTTGGTGCAAACTATTTTAGAAAATATTCAGCATTTCTTCATTTTAATTGCTCCTATTTTTCTCATCCATCTGTAAAGTTGGATTTCCACTGTTGCCATGAGTCACAGTAACTAAAGGAAACCAACTGTTCAGCTACTGCAAAGCAGGAAGGAAAATAGTATTGATACATTTTAAAAACAAGAAGTAGACATTAGTAAGGTCTAATACCTACTATCAGTTGCTTTTGACATGAGCAAGAGTACTTTATGCAAACCTTATGTTGTCTGTGGTCAATAAACAGCAACATCAACAATTAAAGCTGCTGTGTTCTGTTTCATGACTTTATAAGCTTTCAGTAACTGCAAAAATGAATTTATCTTATGTTATTACTGTATTGCAGCATGATTCATGACACTGGTTTAACTGAAGCACTAGAAACTGCTGACAGGATTTCTCAATTCTTACAGGCTGCCTAATAAAGTGAATTGCTTTGATATATCAGCTGAGTTGTAGCCTGCAAATCTAGGTCCTTGATGCAATGGGGGGTTTTTGTAAATTTTTAAAAATTCTGTTTACACTGTCATTATGTTTATCGGGATAGTTGGCCCTGAATAACAACTTTCTCATCGCTATTCACTGGAGTAGAAGATTTAAACAGTAGCCTAGTCTTTGTATGAGCTGTGGTACAACGGTTATTGAGAGGATGGACATAAAGACCTCCATATATTACCTAGGTAGTGTTTCATGAGCATATGATCTCTGATACAAAATGTGCTTTCTTTTTGGTTAACAGAAATATTTGGGAAAGGGGGAGGGATTGTTACCAATCCTCCCTGGACATTTCAGCCAGCTGTGCACAAACCAAAACCAGCTTAAAGACATAAACAGGCAACAAGCCGATCTAGAGTCCTTGCTCTCTAAGGGGGTGAAGTAAAAAACGTCAGACTTATGTGATTTCATCGATCAACCCATTTTAAAACAAAGCCTATACTTTATCTAATCATTCCCTATCTGGTTCCATTTAAGTACAGCCATGTCCTTATCACCTAGCATCTGTGCATATTGTCTTGTTAACAATAGCCTCTTTTTTTTCATCTCTGTTCTTGAGTCTTCCTTTTTCCCCCCTCCCCTCTTTTGAGAGTGGGTGGCTGCTATGGTAACTCTGAACGTTCCTCCTGCTGAAAGTACATTCTTTTTCAAACAATTGTATTGCTAATATTTAGACCTCTCTATAGTGTTTGCCTCTCTTACTTTCTCTTGGTACCTATCAAGAAAGACTTAGCAATGGAAATGTTGAGTGGCAGCACTATGGTTAGGCGTTTTCTCTACCCTGCTCCAAACACAGACACTTTCAAGGATCTGTTACTTGTCCTCTTCAGACTTTTAGGTTAGTTTTTCCTAGTGTACCATAGTCTTCGAAATGAACTACTGCAGTTCTTTTCCAAAATCTCTAACGAAGCTGGCTGCTACCTGGAATTCTCCTTAGGTGTCTGCTCAACTGGTCTTAGATCTTTTGTTTGTTTTCGCTTGAGTTAGGTTAATACGTTGACTGCATTGGCTTCCACTTCTTACCAGCATTGCAATTCACACTTTCTCAGTTGGAACAACATCTGCTAACACAAGTATTAAGGCAAATGCTGCAAGTTTATTAAATATAATATAATTATATAAGCCACACTGTGTGTAAGATCACACAGCCTGGACAATTAGAGGTCTATTTTGAAGGAGAAAATTATCACATACTTGTTTTTTCTCCCACAGCTGAGACACAAAAATGAGAAGTCACGAGTCTTTTTTTTTTTTGGTAGGATTTCAAAGTGATATGTGAAGATCTAGTCAGTCTATTCCCATGGATTTAAATATGAGACTTGTGAGTAACAGTTGTCCTTCAGCACTGCAGACCTAGGGGGTTGGTCATTGCTAGTTATAGTTTAAGACAGTTCTTTATATAAATGTATTTTTTTGTTGTGTTATTCTTCTTGCGTTGGACAAGAGCCATTGGCAGCCAACCTGTCTGTAGGGTGCTGTTTGAACTTGGTGTTACTATATACATTTCAGACAAAGCAATACTTGCTTTATATTTGGAATGTTTAATGTTTTGATAATTGACATAGCCCTTAGGTCTGTAGGCTGCTTTTGTCGCTTTGTACTGTGAACCTTTGGCCTCAAAAACAGGCTGAGGCAGGGCTAGCAGGTAAAGCTGACAATTTTTTTCCCTCTAAAGAGCTTTTGTTGGGCCCACGATCATATTTTCTGCAAGGTTCTTGCTCCTGGCGTTCTGCTGTTTTGTCTTTGCAGTTTATGGTGTTTGAGTCACTGGAAAAAGACGGCAAGGCAGGCTGGTCACAGTGCTAGCAACATGGTGACGTTCTGCTCAGTGTCACTCCTTTATCCAGTCTTTTGATGTAGGCCTTCTTTTGCTTGTCCTTCTTCTTGAAGTGCCTATTTGGCTCCTGCTCAACAGGCAGCTGGAGGAGGTATGACAGGCCTTTTTTTTTGATAGGCTTTAGGGAGTACTCAGGAGGAAAAGGAGTAGCAGAGCCACCTCATTGAGTTGGCTTTGTTGTCCGTTTTTTGATAGAAAATTGAAGAATTAAAGGATTCTTTTGGCTGCTTCTCAGGGGCAGTGTTAGGGAAGTGGTATTTCTTCTTAGTATCTGGTGCAGCAAGTAAAAGTATCCCTTGATACTGATTGTGCAGCTTATATCACGGGCTTCATATATTGGATGTATTAGTTACTTTCAGGCAGGGTAGTAAAATAACATTACAGTTTGATCCAGGGATTTATCTAAAGATCTCTAGATATTTCTTGTCAGTTCTTCATTATAATTCAGTTGCTGAAGATAACAACCTCTGTAGACTGAATCAGCTTTAATTAATATTTAGGTGTATCTTACAGCCCCGGTATGCTGAAGGATACCTCGTTTCCTTCTCCAGCTGTTTATAGAATTATGACTGTGGGGAGCTTGTAGTGGGAAACTTAATAAGCTTTCTCTTCCTTCCTTTGGCCAACACAAACGTCTGACTTTGAAAGCAAATTTTTTTCTAGGGTTATCAATAATTACTGCAAAACTTAGGGAGAAAGCTGGAAGAGGCTTCAAAAGCACTAAAAAAATCTCCAGTGGGCAGTTGCAGAAAGGCCCAGGTGATTTGATGATGACTGTTGTTTGCTCTAGTAATAATTTGACCCAGTAATTATTTATCAAGCAAGCTGAAGAGCTTTTAGATTATCAAACAGGATTCTAACTAAACATTGAACTTGGTTATAGAGTACCATCCACTATAGCCCACTACTCTTTCAGCTTTGTGATCTGTATCTCTTTTGTTGTAGGTATGAAGAATATTGGAAGTTGTGCATTCCTCAGGTGGAACATCTATAACATTTCTTATATAACTTGCATAGTTCAAGATTCTTTCTTTAATGATAGCGCATTATAAAAGCAAAACAAAACATGAGATAATTTATATTTGGAGCGCTGCCTGGGATAGGTGGCTGTATGGTGATTCCTTCCTCTTACTGCTTGTCGCTTCATGAGTCATTATTCTCTGCCCACTAACGGACTGGTCTGTCTCTTTGTCAGTACCCCAGACCATCTGCTTCAGGGAGAACCAAAACAGCAAGCACAGAAGGGATCTTCTTCCCCATATCCCTGGGCCCCAGGCTGATGAAATCAGCGAGAACAATTAACCTGCCTCCTGGCTGGTGCACCCAGACTGATGACTAGCTCTGCTCTAACTAAAATGGGACTCTGGGACCTGTTATTTGTGTGTTTGTGTGCACAGAGATTTGTGTGGGTGAACCTAAAGATAGCTGAAAGACAACTAGGAAGAGCTTTCAGCTTAGCCCAGGAGGCCACTTTGTCCTGCGCTTTACATACAATTCTTGTTTTTCTCTTAGGTGTTTTGGAATCATTTTGTTTGCATTAGATCTAGGACATATTTCACATGAGTCAGACTTTCAACATGACATTTTTGAAAGCTTTCCCAGTACAAGCAAAGTGCCAACACTATGATTATGCCTTATGTTATGACCTGAGACAGTCATGTCAGAAACCTCACAGGTTGCTTTGTCTTTGGTGGT
Organism: Tringa solitaria; assembly: GCA_026413425.1. Classification (NCBI taxonomy): domain Eukaryota; kingdom Metazoa; phylum Chordata; class Aves; order Charadriiformes; family Scolopacidae; genus Tringa; species Tringa solitaria. The sequence continues at coordinate 13,922,809 of JAOXJM010000004.1, forward strand.
GAATGGTGGCGATTTTGACTCTTTCAAATACATATTTTTAAAACTATTTCAATTAAAGTTTTACTTTCAATTTACAAGATTCTCTGAAGACCTCACTTCCAGCATCTTGAAGGCTGAAAGTGAAATGTTTGTATTTTCCTGAAAATCTGGTAAATATTGGTATATAGAATGATCAGATAACATCCACCTCTTTATATTGCTCTCTGTCAGTGTCTATTTGCTGGTATCACCTTTATATCCTCCATACTAAAACCTTATTTCAGGAAAAAGAAAAAGCAATAGAAGTTTTTCAAGAGAAGATTCACTGCTGATCTGATGTTGCAGAGAATGTGCAGCCTGCATAGTTAATTCTAACTACTGTGTCAGTCCTTGACCTTTACTGCTGTTGGTCTTGTTGCTGACTAATTTAAAATATTTCTCTAATTAGATTTCTCCTCTCCCAATTTCTTTTCTTGAAAGGAACTGAGATGTTCTTGTTCAGTAAACATCTTTAACCATGTAAAAAATTATATTGTCATCATTCTTATTTAAATCACTGTGCTATTTTCCTTTGTTGATACTGCATTTAATATTTATGAAAAGTAAGAGAAGAAAAAACCTGTCATCTTCTCAAGATGTTTATTCTTTGTCAATTACTGAGTGTGCTGGTTTATAGCTTTTCTTCCAGAATCAAGAAGAAAACAACTACTTAATTATATTTTATTCTTAGTGCAAATCAGATCTTTGACTTAGTTGACTGTGTTAATATATTATATTAGAGCTGCAAGAGGTCAAGTTTAAAAATGAACATCTGCGAATCCTGCCTTGGAAAAGTCTACATTTGCTATGTAGAGTTTTGTAAATACACAGACTTTTCACTACATTGTTTCAGGAAAAGTTTATCCTGTTTCTGTTGATTCTTTAGTATATATTTTAATATAATAATGTTCTTAACATCAGTGGTATTTGTTCTTTAAAGAAAAGATAGAAATGGTATCTATGCTGGCAGAACTCTCAGCTTATTGTGAATAATGGACTGGGCATGGCTGTCCTGACTGCATATATAGGAAGCGGCTCAGCAAATGGGGGTAGTTGTTACTCACATGAGGCACAGCACGAGTCTGCAGTTGTTCCTGCTCACTCAGTGCTTTGTCTGAGTAGGGATTTGAAGCACATGCTTGATTGTGAAAAAAATTCTGAGAATTTTCTGCAGAGCACTTTTCAGTTTAGCTTTGTATAAAAAATATTGAAGTTTGACTTGAGGTACTGCAGAGTTGAGTATTTGTATTATGATGTGTTTTGACTACGTAAAAATTGAGAGAACCTGTTTGGGCAATGATCAGGTGTTACAGATCACTGAAATAATCACTGAGACCTGTCTGAAGCAAGCTACACTCATTTTATGAATTGATTTTTCCCTTCTTAGTAGTCATTTCTATTTCATATTCCACAATACAGAATTCAATGCAGGATAGCTTCCTGCCAATTTCCCTGTGCCAGCTTCACCCAAGTTGTATTTGAAATTCAGTAATCTTGCTGTGTATTCAAAATATTAGAATATTTTCCCGAGCACCAGATGTTCTAACATGTAGCATGAGTGTGGATAATGGTGGTACTATCCAGGAGTAGGATGAGAGTCACTAAAATAGTGTTGTTGAGCAACTTAGCATGTACTGCTCTGTCTGTAGCTTGAAGAAAACCAATGGGGCTAAAAAGCTGGAAATTAAAGTTGCAGTTGTCTTATCAGCATTCCACAAGGTAAGAGTAACTCACTGAAGAGAGCCTGCAAAAATATAGGGAGCTGAGATAAAAAGATAGTCAGCAAAGGGAAAAACGCCATTTCTTAAATGGTCTAGGAAGAAAAGAGGAGAAATACAGTTTGGAGATACACCCCAAAACTCTTCTTTTCAAACCTTTGCTCTGTCTGCATTAGTTGAAAGCTTGCTGCTAGTTTGCTGTTCATAACCTAAGGTCCGATGAAGATGTATATGTTGCGGTACTCTGCTGTGATTTTAAGGTTAAGCTTTGATTCATCCCCTAAGCCATGGATCTTTCTCTAGTGTTTTGAACAAAATTACAGGCAGATGTTGCTCTTTTCAGACAAGCTCTGACCACCACTTCACATATTGTAACTGTAACCATGCTTCCTAAACTACTTCTTGACCTGATTACTGCACTTCATAACTGATTACCCAGTAAATTCAGCTCAAGTTTCAGACATTGCAAAAAAACCAAAGAACTGCCCAGTTATTGGCCAAAAAGGTACTGATTATTCAATGTAGATTCATTTTGGTTCCCTTTTCAGTTTAAAGCGATGGTATTACACACTTGGACTCTCTAGTGAAACTCCATAGGAAATATTTGCATTCTTTAATGTAAATCTTCAACTCTAAATGTGAAGGGTTTAGGGATTTCAGTGCTTTAATTGCAGAAACAATTCTTCTTCTGCAGAAAGTAAATACCTTTTTTTCTCAAAAATCTTGTTAGTTAAAGTATGATTTTTCAGGGGGGAACTTTCAAGCAGCCTTAATGCTAAGATTCAGGAGAATGGAAATTCAAAGCTTTGGTATTCATTTCTTCCATTGGCATATCAGAGCTTGGGAAGTGCTGGCTTAAACCTAGTAGTCGCTAATGCACCCTTAGGGCAGAAGAGCTGCTCTGTCATCAGGCCGTGCTTTTAATTCAGTAGTATCGCACAGAGAGAATTAGACTGCAAGTAGGGCAAATTGATTTCTCAGAGTCTGAAGCATAAAAGTTTCTGTATTTAGAGTGGTTTGTGTGCTGGGGGGGATTGGTACTAAACATCCTTTGTCACCATCTGGGAAGTACAGGGGTGTATTGGCTCAGCACTGGTTGAAACTGTAACATGTTATTTATAAATGTAGATGCAGGGGTTTAGTTAATTTTTGCTGCTTTTTGACAAATCTCTAGTTAATCACATGGAGAAGTTGTATATGAGAAAGAAAGGCATTTGCTAATAAAAATATGGCCTTATGGCCTTTGCCTATAATAATATAGCCCCTTTAAGTGTAAAGATCTTTTTCTATTATTGTCAACGCTGCACAGTGAAAAAATCAGGCTCTTTACCTCTCTGTACAAATAAATACATAGACTGGGTGTAATAGGATAGGATTGTCTAATTTGCCTGTTCTTTTAGGGGCTTTTCAGGTTCATGTAAAATGTAATTTTGCTGTATGGTCTTTTTCTGCATCCCTAGAAAAGGGTGTGATGACTTTATCTAGCACTCTACTTCCTTGTTTCTTTACCAGCAAAAAAAAAAGTAAATACACATAGTCTGTTCAAACAAAATGTAGATATTTTATTCACCAATTAGTGGGAGATCTCCATCAGTCTTACACTTTCTTCCTTTCTAATTTTCAGATGTATATCACCAACACAGTAAAAGCCAGAGGAACAAGGCTTGCAAAACCTGTTCTGTGTTTGGGCTTAATGTGCTTGGCTTTCCTTACTGGAATCAACAGAGTAGCAGAGTATCGAAATCACTGGTCAGATGTAATAGCAGGATTTATAATTGGAATATCTATAGCAGTATTTTTGGTAAGTGGATATGTATGTCACTTGTGTTTGAAAAAATCAATGTATAATTTTGTATCTCTTAAAGCAATATTTCTAGCCTTGACTTTTCAGACAATTGAATGACAAAAGAGGTGTTTCTAATTTTTGTTTTTAATTAACTATCAGTTTTCTTGGGTATATTTACATACACTCAGAAACGTGAAGCCAAGAAAGGACTGATCAAATGATCTGTTTTGACTTCCTTATAAACCAGATTGTAGCATTTCAAGCAAGAATTTTTGTGTCAAGCCTCACTTTAAGCAAGTGTATATCCTTCAGAATAACATCTACTTATGATTTCATGTATAAAGTTTAAAATTGAGTATAATTATATCTACACTGATCAGAGAATAAGTAGCATTTCTTTTCCAGCTTTACTGAATTTCTTTCAGGTCTACGTTGAAATTTTATGTTTTTCTGTACCAAAAAGAAAATCCATGTTTAGCCTTTTTCTTTTCTGCAACTGTGTTCCAAAACTGGTTAGTCACAATTCACAATGACTAGTGTCTGTGTCAGAAAGATGCTGCTAATCTATTAATAATCACCTTCACTGATAACTTCAATGCAAGACTATGGCATATAATAGTCACTGCTGTTTGCTGCCTGCAAGTTTGTCTGCCTGGCAGCTTGTAATAGTACTTAATACATCTTTGAATTTTTTCCCCATGAAAACACTTTTGAGCTTGATTCTTGGATCTAAAGGTCTTGATCTCAAGATCTTGGATCTGAAGACTTGGCTTGGCTGAGAACTCTCCCAGGGGTGACTGGGGGTCGGTGTTTTCACTCCTCTGAGAAATGTGAGTGCAGCTTTAAGGTCTTCTTTAAATATACCTGCTCGCACTTCCAAACATTCTCTTCCACACAAGATGTCCAGGAGTTTTATTTGGTGGTTTGTTTTTAAGAAGTTTTTTCCACTCTGTGCCCCTAAAGTCATAAAAGAAAACAAACTAGGAATCTGTCCCAGCATTTTGTGATGTATACTGCATAAACTCCTTTGAGTAGCACAACATCAAGTTTAGTTGTGGTTTGAAGAAAATACAATGGATAAACATCGCTGCTCTGCTGAGTGTGTTAATTAGTAGAAACACTAACAAACTCATATATACCACATTCCTAATTCCCTCTGTGAGAGTCATTGCTGCCCTGAGCAAGTTTAGAGTTTAGTTCAAACCTGGGTGTGATCCTTGCTGCCTTATTCTCCCTTTATCACTCTCCATTTGAGAAAGTCTTGGCTAGTCAAAACTTACATGGCACTAGCCCTTCATAGGACTTAAAAGTTATTGCCATACTCTGCTGCACATGGTCTGGACATCTATTCATGACATTGCTAATAACTGGTATTCTATTATTGAGCTTTGGTAATGGATTTGCTTTTAGATAAGAGGGTTTTTTGGTTCTCAGATGATGCGTGTAACAACGAATTGTTTGAAAGTCTTTTGTCTTGAAATATTAATAAAGGATTTTCTGTAAAACATGAACTTCACATTTCTGTGTTTCTGATGTAAGCTGTGACTAAAGCTGATGTCAGTTCTGCCTAATTATGGATGCCAGGATCAAAGCTCAAAAACCCAAGTTGTTCCTTAGCTATTCTGTTTATCTTCTAATCCCTTCTAGGTTGTTTGTGTGGTAAATAACTTCAGAGGACGTCAGCCAGAACATGAGCATTCTCATATGGATAATCTGGCCCAGATGCCCATGATCAGCATACCCCGAGTAGAAAGCCCTTTAGAAAAGGTAATGTCTGACTTTTTAAAAAACAATTAAATAAAACGTAGCTTTCCTGGAAGGCTGATCCCAAACTATCTTGACAACAGTGCCAAAGTAATCAGATTTAAAGTAAGGAGGCATAGTAGCTAAGGAAAAAGAAGGAAAGAATTAGCTCAGAGACACTTCTTGGGAGACTCTTCATGCCACCTCCAAGAACAATGGCTACATACCAATCCAGTTTACTGCTGTAGCCACTGCTAAATCCATAGAGTCATGCTGAGCAGATCTGAGGCACTCTTTCCTTGGGTTACTCAAGTAAGTTTAAATAATGCTTTGAGAGTCCACAGAGCTTGAAGTGCTTAGAAGGAAATTCTAACTCCTGAGCCCAAGGGGTTATGCAATTCAGGTACGAGTGGTGTTTATTGGAGTTCTTCAGGCTATGTCCTCAGACTAGTGTGGAGCAGTCCCTTCTGGATCAGCTGTGGGGCTTTTCTCATCAGGTGCATGCTAGCCCCAGGACAGAGCACCCATTTGAAAATGCTGGGGATCTGACATCTGTGTTAGCAGGGCAAACAACTTAATGAATGTGATAATACTAAAGAGTACCATGGGTCAGACAGTAACTGCACAAAAGCCATGATCTCTTGCCAAAGAAAATGGGATTTTGGGCTAGGACATGCTAGTGATAATCTCTTGGGTATGCCAAGACTTTTTGCATGAGTAAGTATCATAATGTGTTTAAAACTTATTTTAGTTTCCTATAATAAAAAAACGTGTTTTTTGAAGATGATATTTTACTGTGTAAGTGTTAGGTAAGATTATGTCTGAGCAATTTTATGAGCAAAGAAGCACTGAAATAGAGAAATAAAGAAAGCATTTTAGGCATTTTTACCGGGGGAAAATTTGAATTGGTAATGCAAAGTTTGAAAGCAAATCTATTTTTTCTAATGACTTTATCTGTCATTAGTTGATAAAATACCTTGTGTTACACCCATGTTTGAAGATAGTAAACAATTCTACACTGGGTAGGGCACCAAAAGTATGTTTCTATGGCATTCTTTTAAATCCAAATTACGGCTGATGCTTTTTTTTTTTATATATTAAACATAAGAAGAGGTGTTTTTAACCACTTCCCAATCTTAGTCATTTGGAAGTTGTGGAAGTTGTCCTTTGGTAAGAATTGCTGCTAGCACCCCAGGTTTGTTATCCCTTTCCTTGAAGGGAAAGAAGATTTCTTTTCAGAATGATCTAACACACCTTTTTGAACCAAATGTTTCTAAGCTACTTCTGCTGATATCTTGTCATAAGGAGGTCAGAGTCTCATTTGCTTGAGCAAGCATTTAGCTGATGAATGTATATCTTCAAAATAATCCATTTAGTAAGCTTTCTGTAAAATGTCAAAACAAAACGTCAGTTGGCCGAGGACATACCACATTAACAAGAGCGTATCTTATTTATGTGCTAGGCTCTCCTGCAATGGAAGCCATCTCTGTGGCTCAAAATCCATTATAGGTAATAAATGGACGTTCTCTGGCTGTTGAAATTTTTATCTTATTTTCCAAGGATAAAGACCTCATGTTAACTTGGTGTCAAAACAGGTAGAACTACTCTCTTGCTCATGACGAACAATGCTCTTTTCCTGAGACTTGGGCTAGGCAAGATTGAGATGTTGTGCAGAAAGCTATGGGAGAGTGTGGAAGGGTGATGGCAGGATTAATGTTTGCTCTGCTTGAGGATGACCTCCACTATTTCTGAACTGCCCAGGACTCTGTTATATGAAAGAGCTTCTTTCCATCTGAACCAATATTCCTAAGGGAGTAGAGGATAGCTGTTTGCTGTCATGGAACTTCTCTCTAGATAATTAAATCCAGGCTTGTCTGCAGGGTGTTACACTTGGTGAGATCTTGATGTATGGATTTATCTTTGTCTATATTGCAAAGCCTTTCTCCTGTCCAGACGAAGGGGACGAGATGGGAGGATGATAACGTGGGGACTTTGCTTTTTGTTGGGAAGTGCTTTCTTCTGTTTCTGCTCTCAGAAAGTTTAAATTTGAATTAGCAAATAATTGATGAAGAGTTACTTACGTGTGAGTACTAGCATGTACGTGTTGAGGTTCTATGGATTTTTTTAGTTGGGTGTTTTTAATAGAAGCCAGATCTTGTTAAATGAAAGGCACTAAGAATAATAGTTACATGGAACTGAGACCTAAAATGAGCCATCTCAATTAACTACCATCACTACAAGAATTATTAATGTTGTCTTTGCTTTTTGCTTTTTAACTCTCTTCTTATTTTACATCCTTCGTTCTTCTCTGGAGAGGGAGGGGTGCTAAATAATTTGTGTGCTACTTGTCTTTGCCTGCTTTAGCCATGTGCAAGTTGCTTTTCACTACATTTCAGTTGTGGCTGTCCCAGTTCCATATTCTGAATGCGTATACATTTACATTTGGCTTATTTAAAATAAGTTTTTCCTTATTCTGTCTGAAAGCTCCTGTGTCAGTATTAAAGACAGCTTACTGTCAGAAATTAGCTACTAAGAGTAGCACAAATCCTGATGGACCGAAGTGATCATGAGCTAAGGCAGTGCTAGCATGAAGCAATACAATTCTGTTATTGATATTTAAAAATAATAGCTATATAGGTATCTGAGACTGAGCAATTCCAAGATGCTGTCTTAAAGAATGACTTCATTAGAAATGACCACCAGATGGTACCTCACTCACTTCAATTTTGTTATAAATTAACCTGTAAATGAATAAGCACATGGTGCTCACACAGACCTGGAAGCACCTTATTTTTGTGGTCCCAGATCTGCTACTTGCTATTCCAGTGTTTTTTCCTGCTGGACAATGAATGTTCTTGGCATGCTCTCCGTGCTGTCACTGTCTGAGTTGTGGTGGAGGTCAAGAGCTCCATTTGAAGTGTGCTTAAATAGGAATATGTGTATTTGTAATATTCTGAATTGAGCTGCTGCTGGTTAATGACAAGGGTAGATCACTGTTTGCATGGCACTTCTATTTAATTGTGGTGCATGCAGATGATTAAGCTGTTCTTCATGGGTACCCACTTGTCATGCACTCAAATAAGCCATAGTTGCAGAGTGTCTCCTTGAAGAATCCTTGCCAGAGCTGGCTCAGCAATTCAGACTCACTGCTTTCACCTTAACTACATCCATCCTCAGAATTAATGAAAAGAATGAAAGCCAAGAAACCTCATCACGCACCCATCTGCTCTTTTTTCTCTCCTGTCTCTGACCTTCTTCATCTCTTACAAGACAATTTGCGTTTCAGTTAGCTGGCACTCTCCTATAGAGAAGAGGTTCTCTTCCTGCCACAGTCAAGGTTAGAGTTAGACACTCCTGTTCTTTTGCAAGAGTTACTGGGAAATAGAGATTTTCTGGGTGGTACCTGGAAGCGTTTAAAGTTCAGTTTCATCCAGTGCAGCCACAAACTGTTTTTTCTTTTTCAGGGGAGATTGACATTATTTCATGCTAAAGTCATCTGAAATTGGCCAGGGCTTACAGAGGGCTCATAGACATCTTGTTGTAGCTGCTGACTCTCCTAGCTTTTATATATATATATTTTTTAAAATAAGTATTCTAGCTTTGAAAAAATATCAGATACAAAGGGGACACAGAGCATTTTAGGGCTAAGGGAGGCAGTAGACAGAATACTGAGGTAAGATGTTTTGGGAGGAAGTGTTGGGTTAGGAGAGACACTATGGTTCATCTCCTGCAGGATGAGATGATTACTCTGTCTGATCATTAGTGCTTTTGGTAGCTGTTCCATATTACTTATTTGCACAGTCCGTTCTTTGCAGTGCTCTGTTTGACCGCTAAGCTCCATTTATCCCCAAAGTCTTTGCTTGGCATTCCTTCATAGTGCTACTTCTATCAGCAATGCCCAAACCATGTTCCCAAAGACAGTCACCTTTTCTCGTTACAATGAGGTTTCTTATGCGCCATCCATAGGACTGACCCTCCCTCATGACTGTGAACTAGAAACAGATAGTTTAGAATCTCTCTCTCTGACACAGACATTTCTAAGTTTTAATGTTGATAAGTGTTTGGAATTCCTCTTACAATTTATGATGTTCTTGTTGCCTATCATACCAATTGCTAGTGACTATCGGGTTAACGGTCTCAAAAATCTTGTTGTTTGACACTATAGTTCTTGGTCTATTATTTATGTGCCAAAGGTAATGGTGGTGATGATTCATTTTAACAACACTAAGTATAGATATTGCAGTGGGTTCTGATAATATTTTAGAACTGAGGAAGCTTTTCCCGTCTGTTTTTAAGGTATAATGTTTTTTCTATTGACTCCATCTTGACTATTTACAAGACAGAACAGCTTATTCACTGTTAGAAAAAGATATTTTTCCTTTTAATTCTCAATGTTACTGCTTTTTTCTTGGTCTTAAGCATTGTTTTACTAAAAAGTCTTTCATTGGTATGTGCACTTGCGTACACACAGAGTGGCTGAGGGAGTCTGCTCCGGTCACTGGGGCTCTCCAGGGCGACTGATCACCCATCGCTGAGCTCACAGGCTAAGGGCAAAACACAAAGATGTTTTAGCTCATCCAACTGTGGGCAAGTGGGGGAGAGAGTTTGTGTCTATTTCTGTTGCTCGAAAATATTTTAGTTGAGAAGTATCCAAATACTGTTGTTCTTGATGTCAGAAAGTGTACATATGTATCCATAACAGCGTTTTTATATATGTGTGTGTATCTCCAGGATGGCTTGACTAGAGTCCGTGTGCTTACATTAGCTTATAGGCAGGTTTTCAGGTTTCTGTTGTCACAGTGGTTCTCTCTTGATAATGCAGTATGAGAAAGGAGATAAAATACAACATTGTTTCACACACAGAAACACATACCCAGGAGAGGCAGCTCATAAAAGACCATAAGCAATTTTGTTGCAATGTCAAGCATTTGCGTTCATGTCCTACTCTTTTACTTAAATCTATTTCTGGGGCACGGTACAGGAATTATTTCTGTTTGAATGCAAACTGTGATCACCACATCTAATGTTCAAATAAAATAATACTTAAACAGAGGACGTGGAACAATATGTTCAGTGTGACCTCCTCAAAAATGCATGTTGTAGGTGTTACAGAACCAAGGTATTAGTAACAATCAAGAAGATCCTTTGCAACGCAACTCCCTCAAAGCACGCATCATTAGGTTCTTCTCCTGGATATCAGGAATGGACCGCTTTGAGCATCTTCAAATAAGGCAATAAACGTATGTGCGCAAGAGCGCACATAGGTGTTTGTGTGTGGATCTGAAGCAAAGGCAGATGCAGTGTGGCGGCAGCGTTCTGTGCAGGTCTGCAATGTTTTAAATGGGGAATTTCACTTGAATTAATTCTTTTCTTTAAAGACGTGATTCATCCAGTAAAAGCATAAAACACACTTTGCTGACCTGGAGAATTGTATGATAACGTTATTATTATATGTAAAATTATCATTTGCCTGACCTACTACAGTAGTATTTTTGTATATTTTTAACAAACTTTGCTTTATGAAGGACTACAAACAATTTTTTTCAAATTCCTGTTTTCAAACGTGGAAAAATCTTTTCTAGGATGATGACTACTTTTGAATATTGCTAAATGTATTCATGAGAGCAGAACAAAAAAATTTTCAGTTAAAAAATATTTAATATATATTATGAAAACTGTAAACCACAAGAAAGTTGTTATGGATTTTTTTCCAATGCTTTAACATTATAGAATCCCCTGTAAACAGAAATTAATTAAATTCCTAACAGAAGGTAGACAGGTATGGATTGTTTCCCCCCAGAAACCTGCACTCAAGGCTTAGCCTTTAGGTTTCATTTTTCTGTTAGTGGTGTGAGAGCACGGCTATGAAGCATGCTTTGTTCACGTGGTGCTGACACCAAGCTGATACTGTCAGTTTAGAATGGACAATATAAAAGCTGGTGTGCCTGTCTGTGAAACTGCTGCTGTTGAGCAGACCCTCAGCATATTCTAACTCTTTTGAGTACTGTAGGGAAAGTCATTTCCCATGGAGTTGGAGAAGCTGAGGTTTTCTGCATGGTTTTTTGCTTGTCTCCTGCATCTATGTTAATCTGTTTGCTGATGGTGGTTCATATCTCACACTGAACTGTGTCACAGTAAATCTGAACAGAAGTAAAAGAGCATAGTAAGCGAGTCGAAATGCAGTTATTCAAGAGGGATGCTATTTATTTTTTTTCTGTAAAGAGTCTCAGCAAGGCTCATTTGTAGTTTTGCCTGAGATGATAACATATCAAACGCATGAATACCCAGACAGTTGCATGAATGTTTATCAGTGATTCTTGCCATCAGCAAGTGATTAATTTTGACCTAGTTATGCATCACCCTGCTGAGTCCATTGGAAATGAATTGACAAGTCTTCACCAGGGTCCGAATCAATAACTCTGTGATCGTTAGCTTAGCAGTTCTCTCTGAGGCTTTATTGAGGAAGGGGGATGGTTTTCTTCTGTTATTATATCCCATGCTCTGCATGTTATTCTGAGGATGGTGACCTGCTCATTTTGAAAGTATAGCAGGCAGGAGTGTGAGCCACATTCTCCTTTCCTAAGTAATAGTTATCCAGTCCTGAATTAATGCCACATGAAAGAGCATTTGGTTCTCTGCATCACAGACAAACGTATGTCACGTAGAGAAAGGGATAGCATGTAGCAGGACTTAAAAGAACTGATTAGAATAAATAACAAGGAATTTTTTTTCCTCTAATTCCTAATTTTTAAACCATCTTACTTATTAAGAAAGTGAATAACTTTAGACTGATGCTAGTTTAAGTTGACAGGATAATTTTAAGGCCTAAATAAGTTAAAATAAAGTAAATACTGTGAAGAAAATGTCATAATAGTCTCACAGCAACTCCCGGGTCACTGAGGTTGCCTAATATATTGTCTTTCCTGTACTGAAAGCAGAATATGGCCAGCCAACTAAAATGCTTTGAAATGTTAATGTTTTGTTTTCTAATTAGGAAACCTAATTTTGCTTTTTTTTTGGCAGAATCAAAATCTGGAAACAACATTTGCTAATATTGTTTACTGAAAATGCTTTCATAGAAAGTTACACACTGATTCTTTTTTTTTTTTTTCTAATGTCTTTTAAAAAACGTGCTCACTCGGGGTACTTCTAAATTTCTTTCTGTAATGTCAAAATCAAAGATTCCTGCCTGGCTCCCCCTGCACAGACAAATACCCAGATGGTTTAAAGAAGAACTGAGAATTACAAACTTGTGTGGTGGCCACAGTTTTTCTCCAGCACTTTCTGTGGTGTGTCATAAGGGTTTTTATGGAGGACTTAGAACAATTTCCCTTAAGAAAAAAAAAAAAGAGATCTATCCCACTCTCCATGAGTTATCTACCTTCCCTCCTCCTCTTCAGCTTACACCTCCTCTCTTCTGATTTTGGTCTGTTCCAGGAGGGGAGGTGATGAGAGATTTGCAGTGCTTTGCGTGGTATTATTTCCCTATGGGCATTTTTGTGCTGGAGAACAAACACATGGCTTAACATTCCCTTTATTAATTTTACACATTGCATGTTTTATAAAAAATGGTGGCGGGCAAGGGTACTGTGTGCCGAAAGGGATTGTGTGGTTCCTTTGGACCCTGCACATCGCTGTGCAGTTGAGTCTTCATCTACCAAATGTTTGCAGAGGCACTTTCTTAGGTAAATGCATGAAAAAGCAGCAAAACTCTTTGGCATGCTGCAGTTTTACTGTGTAGAGTCACTTGAACTATAATCACATTCTGATACACATCTTCATGTTCATAAGAATCATCCCATTGAAACACTGTAGTGATTCTGAAAAAGAAATTCTGAATATGAGTTCTCGACTGCTGAATGCAATTTTGTTGTAGCATTTCACTACTTGATTCTGTGCCATCCAGCTTCGTCTTTTTTTAAAAAAACAACATTAAAATTCTATTAACACTGAAATAGAATATTACAATGTGTCAGAAACTGTAATTTTAATTTCTAGGAACTTTGTTTTAAATTATGAATAAGGTAGCAATAAAAGTACAGCTAACTTAATTATTCACATTGTTACTTAATTTTAGAAACCCCGACTAAAACTACAATATTGTAGAACTTTCACACCTAATCAGTTTGTTCAGGGTACTTACCTACCCAGTCTTCCAGTGGTTAACAAAGAATTGCTATGGGAGTGAGTGACAGCACTGCCCTTAAAACCAGTTTTATTTATATCGTCCTGCAATAGTCTCCAAGCACAAGGCTGTCCCTAAAGCACGAGGCAGAAATTTTCACAATGGCGACTGATGTCTGTCTGTGTGGTTTCTGGGTTTTTATCTGTTTGTTTTTCCTTTAACTCGTAGAACCACATCACGGCCTTTGCAGAAGTCACATGATGTTGACGCTGATGTATATTCACTCCATTGGACTTCATCTCTTTTCACAGCCCACACACGATAATTGCAGTGATTCAAAAATAAGAAATTTTTAGAAGTCCTATCTCTGACTTGATTTTTACATCATTAAAATGATACCAACATTTTGAAGAATTCTTAAATATTAGAACGTCACTTTACTTTCTAGCAAAAATATTAACTGTTTACTTTTTGATGGAATGGGACAAACTGAACACTAATTAAATTTATCTGACAATACCCTCTATTTTGGCTTCTCATTGTTTTAATGGTTCATGTACCTATTCCAACAGTACTTCATATTTTGATTTGACTTTGGTTTTTAAAAGCTACATTTTTAATTCAGCATGAACATGTTTCCATTTGAGGCGATTTCAGTGTATAAAAACTAGACATATATTACGTTCTATATGAAAATGCTGTTTGCACATTGTATTACGCTGTATTCCATGTAAGATATCATTCAAACAGTATGTTATATGTAAGACTGGTGCTTCTGCTTTTAAAGAGAAAATGCCAATTTTTACTGTAATAAGTATTGTATCATAATTAAAAGTTTATTTATTTGGATATTTTCCTGACATAATTGTAGTTGAATTGTTGTTTTGTAGTTCTTGAATGTCTTGGATGATATATATGTATCTAGGTTAAAAGAAATGAAAATAATATAGAAAGTTTGATCATTGATATATTCTTTATTACTAATGATATCCCATGAAAGGTTAAGGGCTCCATTCTTAGCTCAGCATATCTGATGGGAGGCCATGCTATTCATAAATCATTTAAAAAAAATTATTCAAGGAAGCCTGCATCTTCTCATATTTGTTATACACCCTGATATTATGCTGGGAGAATGGGTGCTAAAATAAGAAGGTCACTGGTTTAGTGAGAAAAGTGCATATGAGCTTCTGCTCTCCATTTTCATGTCGGAGCACTCATGGAAAAAACAAAATGGTTTCATTAATTTTCTTCAGCCTATGTGACTAGGACAGGCAGACTTTCTGTCTACAGATCTTTCTGTCTCTGTGTTTCAGGGCCATATTTGTAAAAAATCCTCTGTCAGTTTGTGCAGTGTTGACAAATTGATTTTTCTTCAATATCAGGCAATGTTATTTCTCAATTATCATTTTGAATAATCAAATTGAGCATTCCCTTCAAAAGACAGCCTTGATAACTATTCACAGTGAAGTTGTCCTATAAAAGTTGAGCACCAAATGGATCTTAATATTGTAGATGCTGAAGATGCTCTTAACATCTGCCAGAAAATTTTCCTCTGGCAACAGCTGATAAAACACTAGACACACTGAGAATAGTAATGTTCAGTGCAGGCTGTTGAACATTCTAGGCCTTAAATTTTCCATAATGCAGTGTTATTTCCTGTGTATTAATCATTGTTAGAAGATGTTTGAAACATAAGGCTGTAGAATCAGGTATGTATTTTCTATGATGAATTCTAATGCATTCCCACATAGTCATCCAGGTAACACCTGCTTTTTACTTTTTGTATTAACCTGTGCTTTCATTAGAATATCACTACCTAAGTAGTGCTTGGCAAACAGGGCAAGGCCAAGTCGTCTTTGAGTGCAATAGAGCATATCTCACAAAGTCATTGTGCTAAACTGAGAATTAGAGAATAAAGAAATACGTAAGTGGGGAGAAAAGTCCTAGAATAGAGCCCTTAGCTATGACAACGTTACTTAGGTGATTGAAAATCCACCCTTATTAGACTATCAACTGTGTTTACAAAATTGTAGTAGGTCCAAAGTTTGTATCACCATGTTAGGCACAGTTACCCTTCTCTTAGTCTAGCTATTTAGGGTCCAAGGTACTAATGATTTCTCAGTGTGCAGATTTAAATGAAATCTTCACTCATTTTTGCATGGTAGCAAACCTGCGTTTTTTATATCTGATTTATAAGATTACCAAGAGATTCTTTTATGTTAAAAGAGATGACTCTTTTTCAGTGTACTGTATATCATCAGCTTGTAACTGGTCTCTTTCTCTCTCAGGATCTTTCCCAGTCAAATATTTGGGTTAAATTTATCATATTATCTCTGTGAACCAGCAGTGAGAAAACAAAGAGAGACACTCTGCTGTATAATGTATTTTTAAATAAAATAATTTTTCATTCATATGTAGTGTATTTTTTTAGATGCCTGCTGTAGATGTATTTTGGTTGATAAAGTACATATAACGAAATTATGATTTTTTTCAACTGCATTTGGTGATATATTTTCACAATTAAGCAGGAATCCCCGCAGTTAACTGCCTTCCCTTAAAGGTGGTTCTGGTGAAATTGAAAAGCAGGAGAGGAAGAGCTGTATTGCAGAAGAGTCCACAGCCTGTTGGTGAAGGACTCTCCCCAGGATGTGGACCGGCCAAGCTCCAGACCCTACTTTGATTGATTATCAGAAGTGGCAAGAAATTACCTCTCTCACACCTGTACCTCTCCACTGCCCTGGAGCTTGAGGCTTACGCTCTTCCCTTCTGGACCTGAAAAAGCTTTCAGTAGGAAGAGTTTGCCAAAACAAAAGTAAGTTGGTATTTTTTGACTAATATGGCTTTTTCTTGGCTGCTTTTAAAAAAAAATCTCAGTGAGGAGCCTAAGACAAACAAGCATCATCCCTCATCCAGGGAATATTCTAGTGCAGAGTGGTTCCCAATAAAAACACTGTGGTTGAACCACTTCTGTGGTTTTGAATGCAGCTGGTTTTATGATCCTTGTGGACCTTTTCTGTGTGTACTTCAGTGAAACAGCTCCACTCTATTTATAAATGAGATGTTTAAGAAGCGTCTCTAATGCTATATGCTGCTGTGTTCCTAAAAATAGGAATTCGTAAGGCATATGGGGACACCAGCTGGGCTTGTATCCATACCAGTTTAGATTCCCTTATATGTATTCTGCTGTTTGTTCGTAATTATGAACTGCATAAGACATACGGTGATAGCATCTGGGCTTACATCTCTTCAACTTTTAAAAATTTTCATTTTAACAATATGTATTAAAAGAGGGTAATGTTGGTATTTTTCAGCTGCAATTTTCTTTACTGTTTCTTGTTGCCTTCAAATTTTGTTGCTGTCCAAGATCACAGTGAGTGTAATGGTCCATTTGTACACTATGGTAACAGGGAGCTTTTTATACTCTTCTGAAGTCTGATTTTGGTATTTCTGAGGCTTGCCATGCAGAAAGCAGAGTGCACTACATTTTAGGAAGAGATAACCTGAGTCTGTTTTGATCAAATACATCCCTGGCCATCTGCACAGCTTTGGCCTTGGGGATATTCAGGAGCATTTGCAGGCGAAAGGGTGAGCAGACCTCCAGACCTCTCAGCCCTGCAGCACCGTCCTCTGAGCACACCAAGAGCATTTTCACCAGGCTCAGCCTCTGACAGCTGACTCGACCCCAACACACCAGACTTTCCTGCTCTATACCAGCACTTTTCATCTCCCCTTAAGTACCTTTAAGAAACTGGACAGGTCAGGCAGGATGCTATGCCCTTGCCATGAAGTATACTACAAGCACAACTGCAGCTGGAGCCAGCAGCTGCCTGGTTCTCACTTGGACATGTGGAAAGCCAAATGAACGAGGACCTATCGTGGCTTCAGCTTTTGGCCTTCTCCTAGGCCTTTTGGTTTTCAGTGGTTTCTACAAAGGAAAATAAGGGGCAGTCTCTCTACTCACTCAAACCTCTGCTGCATGTCTAGGGTTGTACGAGCTTTACTCTTGGTATTGGCTGCCAAGGACTTTCTGCTAAAACATAGCCTTGCCTTTTTGTCATCTTCTGCTATATGAGGATGGCTGAAAAAGCTCCTTAGGGTTTCTAGGCTTGACCTGATGCTCTGAGAAGAGGAAACTGAACACCCCAGAAAACTCCTGTCAGGGTGGGAATTGGAAGCCCTACTGTGACTGTATAATAACCCTGGTTGCTTTCTCAGCACTTGCTGAGGTGCCATACCATGGTACAACTAATAGGTTTCCTTTTGACACTAAACTGCCTATATTTCCCTCATCATGAAGCCCTGGTCCGCTTCCAACACAGAGGATTAGGTACTTGGTTCCCTGCTCAGTGCTGGAGCTTGTTCTCTCTCTGTAGGGAATCCTAGAAAGCGCAGCATATCTGCACGAAACCTGTCCCCAGCTTCTGATGAATACCATCCCAGACAAGTTGATGGTAAGATAGCTTTCATTAAGGCTAGATTCAGAGACACTCCGCTCCCCCTTGCCTGAAAGGATATCACGATCCAGACATGTATGATGGTCACCGTAGCTGGAAGGAATATAGCTGGCCAGTGCCCAGGCTCCAACTACTTTTTTCCTGAAAGTGATGATGACATCCAGTTCTCTACCTATCATGCCATTGAACTTAATTTCTTCCATTCCTGTTGTCAGTTCTTGATACTACGTGCTGCTGTGAGATGTAATATTCATGAGGCATAAGGGGAGAGCGGCAGTGTTCATCAGCAGACCATTTTAGATACCCTTACACATCTTCTGCTCTTGGTCTGTTATCACTAGACATGTTAAACATTTGGAAGGAAGTTAATCTAAATGAGTTAGGACAATTTAATTCTGAATAAACGTATACACCCAGAGGTTTATGTGACTCTAACTATTCCAAGCAAATCTGTAGACAATTCAGATAAACCGTCCTGAATTGTCCCCTGTGTGGACAAGACCTAAGCCTTTCTTTTTTCCCAGAGGAGCTCTGTTGTTATACTATCTTACCCTAGAGACTACAGCCAGAACAGCATATGGCAGCCAGCTTCTTTAAGTGATCACATCAGCAGAATAATCATCTCTAAATTATGCACGTAGTAGTGGCTTCATTAGTCAACTGGGTACAGAGCACTACTCTTACGCTATGAAAGTGATTAAGAATGGGAACAATAGTAATCTCCAACTGTGAAATTACTGAATTCAGCCTCTAAGATGAGTAGAAGAGTTCTAGTCCCCAAAACCAAATTCTTTGTACCAGTGTTCTCATCAGACAACATTCAGATCTAAATAAATAAATAAAAATAAGAAACCAAGCTTTTTTTTTTCCTGACCAATCGCTCCTTAAATAACAATGTTATACCCAAATATATACTTTCCGCAGCTACAGGGAACTTATAACCTTGCTGGCAATCTTTAATGTGTTTTTGAATGTGAGATCCTTGAGTTGTGAATTATTAGGATTGCTCTGAAGTAGACAAATAACCCTAAAAAAAAGAATTAACGTGTCTACAACTGTAAAATAAACACTGGAGACCTGCAAAATGAGAAGAGGATGAATTTCAGAAGCAGGGAAAATGCCTTCTTGCACCTTTTAGCTAATGTGCTAATTTGAGGTACATTTGCTATATTTTTCTGACTTAAAATGTCAATAATTTAGTGGATGGCATTTCTACGTTTTTAAAATACTGCAGTAGAAGAGAATGGCTGCTCTTAGTCTGCTGTTTCTGCTAGAAAATCATCTGCTGTTTCATCCTTTTTGCTACTGTTGCTTAAGGAAGCAGCTACTCTTCCTTCCTTAGCAACCTCTTATTTATACAGTGGCAACAGACAACTTAAAGATATTCTATTCAAATGTTCTAAAAATAAGTCTGATGTGATGAGAATGAAGTGCTTATTCAGGAAAACAAAAGAAAAGCCCCTTTGGCTCTCGTTAAAGACAGGGGACTTGAAGCTAATTGTAGTAGGAAACATCAGGAATAAAACAGGACCCTTGCCTTTTGGCTGTATTTTGCATCAAGACAAGTTGACAGATCTTTTTTGAGATTCATATGTGGGTTTTTTTTTTGAGCCATTAGAGATAACTTTGTAACAATGTAGTCTTGGAGCATATAGTCTTCCAGAGAGAAACAGGTAATGTCCTTGGTTTTGTATTATACTTATTCTATGGAGTCACACTCAAAGACAGTGAACAGCTGGACAGAAGAGGGGAAATAGAAAGACTAAACAAACTGTTTATAGTCAATGGATGGTGAGGGCTTTCGCATGCTGAGTCTTTTTAGGAAAGAAACCTAGTGAGTAGGGACTTGATGTGACAGAATTGTGTCATCCTGGGTCTCCTATGGGAATATTGCCTGCTTACAATATATATGTTTCAGTCAATTTTGTATAGAAGAATAGATAATCATGAGATACTGTCTGATCTTTAGTTCTTTGTCAGATTAAGAGAAGTCGGTACTCCTGTGGCATTGGATACTATGCTGCTGCTTTTTATTTGCTGCCTGATGACCTGCCTTCCCTGCATATTTAAGGTAAAAGGCTGTATTCTGTATTTTTGAATGAATAAAATGGAATTTTTCTTCAGAAATCTGGTGATCTACATGTAGCGGTTGAGAAAATCTCTCTCATGGATGTAATTTCTTTTGAAAATTTTGATTGTAAACTCACTTCTACCTGTATATATAGTACCTGTATACTGCTATAAATCTGAAACTAAAAGCTTGTCATAGTGGAAGGGGAGAGTCAGCTCTGCAGGCTCACTGGAAGAGCCAGCTTCTACAAGCCTTGAGCACTGCAGTGCGAGATGCCACAAGGTTTTTGTCACCTTTAAGGCTCTTTATGAGCTACTTGATCTCAAGTGTGTGATTTGATTTTCAAACGTACTGCTCACTTCACTGTGGTTGTGGTTTCAGTTGGAAGAAAGGTTGCTGAGAAACATACACGTCCACACAGAAGAGAACAGTACTAAAACTTTCATCTTCATGCTCCTCGGCCTTTAGCATACCTGCTCCTTTCATTATATGGCTCTGTGCTCTGTCTTCACTGGTTCACTCTGCTTCTGGCATTTGTCTTTCTCATTAGATGTTACATATTGCTGTGTCACATTGTGTAATAACCAGCAAGTGTAGTTGGACTTAGGCCTTTGCCAACATAAAATGGATCTTTCAGGTGCAGATATGAATATGAAATTAGGAAAATGTGGTGAGGTACCAATTATTTTAATGGGAGCAGTGCAACAGCAGAAAATTAGATTGTTTCAGGAAAAAAGGAGGGGTAAGGAGAATTTGATAATAAATGCAAATGAGATAATCTAAGCTAAAAGCTTCCACTGAATATAAGTAGAATTTCAAAGGATATAACGTACAATGACTTCGTAGACGGTGGATAAGAATTTCCTGTACAGCTGGTAAAGCAAACAGATCGTACTACATTAATTCATGACACTACAGATCTTACAGACAGTGGTCTGGCGGTCATGTTTACAGGCACAAGTATGGACTGAATTTGTGACAAGTCACAAACTAATGGGAAAGCAAAGGTGTGCAGGGCTATGTGTATCATGCCTCCTGCAATACAGCAGGAAAGAAAATTGGTTAAGAAAGGACTGGATACTGCTCCTGTCTATTCTGGTTTGTGTAACTCCAGGTGGGAGTCAGGGGACTTGTTCCAGATTTAAATAGGAGACATAGTGGAGGGTGGGAGTCGTGGTTTCGTATCTTTTTATCATTTACAAATCAGACCATATGTTTGTTAATTCTTTCAAATACATGTGATGTTTGGGAGCAGCACTCCCGTATGACAAATGGCCCTTTCCAAAGCAAGCCTCTTGTGTGGAGCTACTCAAAGAAAATCACTAGCAAAGATGTAAGGGAGGCAACAGGAAAATCCCAAACTTAATCACTCCCCTTCAGCCACCTTGTGTCCTTCTGCTTTAAGAGGTCCCCCTTCTGAAACTCATATCCCACCCTGAGCAGGCTTTGAATTAGACCTCAAATGCAGGCTACCCGGTGTGAATCCAGTACCTCCTCTCCTGTGCATCTCTCCTCTGCTCTCGCCCGCGCTCCAGCCTGCACTCACAGACCATTAGCAAAGCTTCAAACACAGCTTTTGCATTAGCTGTGAGGAGGACACAGGAGAGCTGCAGCTTCCCCTGTCACTGCTGTTCTGCAGCCAGAGCTGAGCTACACAGCTATGGTTCCTTCCTACTAGGTTAAAAGGATACCAAAAGTCTTCAGTGGGAAAGCATACTGTGGGAAACTGGGCCACGGTGTTAGTTGCTGATGAGCGTTTGCACATTTGTATTGTTATGTTGGTATCATTCTTCCTGACAGACTTAGTTGTGACAGGAGGCTGCAAGCTCACATAGATTGGTGGTTAGCCCTGGAACAAGGAAAGGCTCTTTTACCTGCCAGATGGAGACTGGAATTATCATGTGAATTTTTCAGTTGTGTCTCCCGGAAGCTTTAAGATGGCCTGGCATAGCCCTTTTTCAGGACAGTATGTTATCAGAATAGGCTTTCCGTTCGTTATTTCTTATTCCTTGAGTATGAGATAGATGTGATTTCCATTCATTCTCTGTAACAGATGCCGTCTTTTTTTTTCATATGCTAGTTTCTTATTCTTGATTACTTTTTGAACTTACTCACTCTTATATATTGGTCTTTTATTGCTTTTATTACCAGATGGCATAAAGAGCTTTGCAGCATACATTAATCTAGCTTAAAAAAATTTCCCTTTCCCTGCAGTGCCATTCCTCTCTGCTGAGTTTTACACTTCAGCAGTGTTTAAGCATGTCATCTGCCTCTGTTTGATGTTGGTTTTCCGTTTAGTATTTGGCTTAGAATATATCATAGACAAATAGATAGCTTTGCCTTGTATTTTTAAACACCTGGGTTCCCATCTCCCTATGGCTGTGGTGGAACTGTGACATTCCGCCAGTTTGTGGACATGAGTGCTGGTTTCAGTGCAGAGGTACAGGCAAGGAGAAACGTGAGATTTTCCAAAAGCAGGGAGAGAGCTCCTGGTCCGGGCAGTACTGTCTTCCTGGCTCTCCTGGCACAGTCAGTCATGAGAATGAGGAAGCTCTGTCACAAGCAGGTGTGGTCCTTCTGGAACCCTTCTCTCATGTTCAGTTCTATTGTCACAATAACAGCTGTACTTTGTTGTTTTGCCCATACACTTCTATTTCTGTATCGGCAGGGTCAAAGCGGATTAAATAATGCCAGAAACACACAGGCTCCCTGACGCTTTCATTTTCTGTTGTCTGCCTCTTCCTGCAAATGTGCAACATGCTGATATGTCAGTGCAAGTATCACCTCATCTGTTTTCACATCCATCCTTCTGATATGATTGACCATTTCTTTACCAAAGAAGCAGCACAAAATTGACTCTTCCCTTGTCTTACTCCCTTCTAGTGACTGCCCCACTACTGTTGGTCCCTTTTACTTTGGTTCTATTTTAACAAAGGCAAATACACAACAGAAGCAGCACTTTTTATGACCGTATTTGCTTTCTTACTACGTATCTGGCTACAAGTGTGACATAATTTATATCTGTTGGACTGTAGATTCTTTGCACTATGAATTGTCTGTGTCTGGGTCTGCAAGGCACCTCATCAAATGGAGTTTTCATCCCAAATGGGACCTTTAAAAGTATCCATAATCTTCTTTAAGCACTTCAATCTGTCTAGGATACATTTGAGATCCCACTGCTGAGCACAGTATCTGCAGACCCGGAACAGTGGACATAGCACTGACATGCTCCAGCCAGCCTGTCAACATGAAATAGTCCTTTATGCTGCTGATGACTTAAAAATGAAATTACTGTGAAAGGGGGAAGGCATAAAAACAAAAAAAAAAAAAAGGAGAGAGAAAGCAATTTAGCTAGATTTTAAGAGCTATATAGATATTAGGATTCTGAAGGGGGAAAGTTGCTTACTGAAGTAACTAAGCATATCAGATGAAAAATTAAAAAAAAAATAAATATCCTGCACCAAAAAAGGAGCTTTCCAAATATTTTATTGAAGAAGCCATGTAAACACATAGAAATGCAAATAGATTTCTGCCTTTTTTTCTGAGACTAAGCCTTTTGCTGTGCCGTCCGGTGCAGGAAATTGCAGCCTGTGATCAGTGTACAAAAGTATAAATTGACTATATTTACAGACTGTATTTACATAACAGGCATTTGTTTTCTGACCTGCTGTTCCCTGAATGGAGCTCATCATGATCACTATGCGCAATCAAGTGGAGTTTTGCTGAATATGGGTGTGCAGCCAGGACTTCTGATATCAGCTAGATAGAAAGCAGCTTATGAGCTGGAGGTGATGGCTGCTGAATCCATCATTCACTGATTCCCTTATCACACATCTATGCTCCTACAAAGAGAGATTATAACCAAATCACTCAATTTACAACCTTAGCAATAGAAACTGCCACTGTTGATAATAGCATTACAGTTCTAATTACAGCAGTTGAGAGGCTTCTAGACAAATGAAAGGCAATTTAGATGCAGTTTGACTCTAGGTATCAGAGTCCTGATGCCTCTCACTGCTCATTTATTTCTGGAGAGGTCTAGGAGAAGGATTTGTCAGGCAGAAGGTGAGGGGACATGAGGAAAGTAGTTCTACAAATGTGACAGTGCTAACTCAGCATTCTGAGTGACAACATAAGGCTCCTTTTATCAGTCCTGCCTGACAGGGCTCTGTAGCTATGAGAAGGTGCTGTAGGAGGTTTTG
Source organism: Tringa solitaria (assembly GCA_026413425.1). Lineage (NCBI taxonomy): Eukaryota > Metazoa > Chordata > Aves > Charadriiformes > Scolopacidae > Tringa > Tringa solitaria. The sequence continues at coordinate 13,946,926 of JAOXJM010000004.1, forward strand.
CAGTTGTCATTTATTAAAGTAATTGGTCATTGTGGTATGTAAAAGTAAAATTATGGTAAGAGACTTTTTTTTTTTCATCCTAGTATAGCACCTGTTCGCTGCTAGAGCAGCCTGGCATACAGATATTTCTGAAGCACTTGGGAAACTCCAGAGAAGGGAAAGTTCAGTTTGAAGGAACTGAGGGGGTTTTAAAAATTTTTTCTCCATCATAGTTGTATTGTGCATCTTGTAGCACCTTGCCTCAGAGTTAGCCTAATGAACCAAAGCTTGGGGAGTGGAAGTGCAAGATCCTGCCAATGGAAGACCTTGGCTTGAGCTGACAGATAAGTAAACTCTTGAGAATTAGTGGGAGACAGTGAAAATTGCTGGAGACACACTGAATTTTCTCAAAACTTAAAAAAAAAATGCTTTTCTCCTTTCTTTTGATTTACTAGGTACTCATGTGGCAAAGACTAGGAAATACTTAAAGCCATATTTCCTCAAAATAAAAATACAATTTAATAGTTATTTTATTTTCTTGTGTTCTTATTACTTTCACCTGACACAATCCTCAAACAATTGGAAAAAAACTCAAATACATGCTTGCTTATAAGATGCTCAACGAGATGTATAAAAACATGTCAAGTAACTTTGGCTTGCTGGATGTTGACCAATGTGGTCACCCAAGTGATTAAAACCCACTGCAGTTTGTCTAGTTTTTCAGCCAAAACAACCAGTTTGATTATTATGCATTAGATTTGATAGAAAAGGGCCTGGTCCCTTGGCTGGTCTTCCCTGACTCTAATTAAAAACTGCTTGTTGCCCTGGGGAATCCACTCCTCAGGAAACTTGCTCTTTTCAGCAGCAAAGAAGCAACTGTTAGAAATGAGCATTGCTCGTTTCCTTTTCTCTGTTCTTCTGGTCTTCATATCTCAGCTATTATCAAGTGGGGCGTTTCAGACAACAGCAAAAATAAGATCTGAGCCCGTCTTTTTCTTTCCCTATTCTTCACAAATGGTATTGTAAAGGTCACCTTTGCTGTAGATATAAGTTTGTAGCTATGTCTTTTTTCCTTTCCTAAATGAAGTTTAGTCTGAGTTGTAGTCCAAGATCTTAGCCATTTTGATGAGGAGATCTGTAGTACATTTTGTATTCTGGCTAACCTCCAAGTATATTCTGCCTGGCTTAATTTACTCAGTGCCACCAACAGACTGATGTAGTTTTCACTCCCTGTTTTTCAGTTTGGTATGGTATTGCTCTGCACCACTTAAACAGCCATTCCAAGATAGATAGTCACTGGGCAAAAATGGTAGTGGCCGAGAGGCTGGCTGTCCTAGAGCTAGGCACTCAGTACCCAGTGACACAGTGCTGGATGGTGGTCTGGGCTCACTAGCTTAGGGGTTATTGTTACCAAGGTCCTTAGACAACTTTCACAGGAATGACAGATTCATAAACTGTGTCCAGACTGTTCTTTGAGCATGAAATTTGCCTCCTGTTTGGAAACACTATCATGAACCGTGAAAGAGAACCGTGAGGAGAAATATTACAAGGAAAGCTCCATCTGTGGGCAAGGAGAGCCATAAATTCGTTTTGAAAGGCAGCTGGTAGTTTACTAGGTTTTATATTTGCATATTCTGTAGCCTACTTAGCGGTGCCTTTTAGGGTTCAGTTAAAGTCTCTGGCAGAGATTGGTGGTTAAGATTTCTCACACCTTGGTATCTGTCTTACTGTAGAAAAAGGAATTAACTGAAGGACAGTGAAATAAATGAAACATTATTGTAAAGTGTGAAAGCACAAAGGAAGAGATAGGGAGGACAGAGCTGGGAATATGGGAAGTGTGTTGTAAGCAGGACATTCAGTCTGGAAAGCACTGTATGTAAGAAATAGTAACCTATGCTTTGAAAGTCATTCTTCACAGAAAAATCACATTCTAATTTGTATTTTGTATAGAGTTGTTCTTTATTATTTTATAAACTCATAGAAATAATCTAAATGATTATTAGAAGTTCTATTACTTCTAAAAGAGCATGTTTTCGTTTGAAAGCTATTTTTATACTGATGGATCTATTTTTGGTTACTGTAATCTTGTATTTAGGCCTGAACAGATGCTAGTAGAGCTGTCTTAGTAGAGCTACCTGAGTAGACCTACAGCTGACTTGGGCTTCTCCAAACTATTGGTGGCAATTTTACTTTTCTCTGTCCCTGGGCCAAAGTTTTCAAATGCATTTTAACTTTCAAATGTTAGTATTTTTTCAAAGGTGTTAACTGCCCACATCTATATGAATGTGCCTATGTCTGGATGAAGCAGTCTGATATTAGGTTGAACATTTGGATTTAATGTACTGGCAGTTATGAGCTGATGCTGGAATGACCCTACAAGGGTCAGCTTGAACGTCTTAGTTTTTTGGCTCTATGCAGGAAAGTATGATTGCATAGGATGCTGAGCTGTGGAAATACATTACTGTGGGACAGACACAGCAAAGGGCTTCCAGACATGCTGAGAATCTCATCTTGAGATTTTGGATTTGTCTCAAGCTGTTGATAAGCTCATTGGGCACAGCCATCAGGGACTGAAAGCAATGAGTGCTTCATCACTGAGTTAGCTGAGGCAGAGGCGGCCCAAACAATCCGTGCAGAACAGATTAGCCTGGAAAGATTCCCAGGAATGAAAAATATAAAAGCAGAGATTATACCTCATTCCAGCAGGGTAGGAAAAGGCAGGACATGAGTTCACTCTTCTAACTTACACCCTAAGCATGGGCATGGCAAGAAATGCTCTCCCCATGGAGCGGCCTCACTTCCTCCTGCTGGGGCATTTGTGGTGGCCAAAGTGTCAGTGCTACCCAGCCAGCTCCCATTAGTCCGTAAAATAGTCTCTGCAATTTCTTTGGGCTAAGAAAATGTGCCTATATACCGTAGCTGAGGGATTTGCTAAAGAGTCTGTAGAAATCAAATGTCAAATGCTTTAGCTTGCGGTGGGAGTTCAGTGGATTAACTTTTGGGTGCCTTGGAAAAGCACAGTCTGTGCTATTCATTTGAGAATTTTAAGTGGCAGATTCATGGATTCTGAGGAACCCTGTCTTGAAATCATAGTTTCTGGATTTTTAAGTCCATTAAGCTCCATATTGAAATACTGCTTCTGAAGCAAAGAAATCTTCATTTTGCCTCTACTGAGTATTAAGAGATTTCTCACACTTGCAGGGCAGCAGGAAAGAGCTATGCAAAGTTCAAGCGGGGAGACCTAGTTCTGCAGCCTACAGCCATCATGAACTTAGCATGTGTTATTTAGTACTATTTCTGCCCCTACTTGTCTTCGAATAAACCAGAAGGAAAACAGCACAAGGGTTAATTTGCCAATACCTCTGATGTTGACTTGAAACTTCCAGTTTAGATGAACATCTTTTGGAAGGAGGAGAGGAGGGAGAAGAAGTTTAGAGAGCTGAATTGTTGTTTGGCATATAGGCTGAGGGCTGGGTTTCTGTTTTTTAACATAGGTTATCTGTGGAAATCTGGACAAGTCACTGGGAAGTGAAAGCCTGTGACTCATCCCATAGCTAGGGAGCAGGCGTCTAAGAGGAGTTACTGGAGGATGGATGGCCCTTCAGAGAACAGAAAGTTCTTTGTGCTTTAATGCTCCCACATTGTGGC
>JAOXJM010000004.1:13950652-13966414 GCA_026413425.1 Tringa solitaria
GTGGCATTGATAATAATTCGCGTTTTCCCAGTGCCAATAGTTTTCCTTAGCAGAGAAAGAAAGCAGTGGCTCCTACATGTAGGGATGGTGATTTTCAGCATCAGGTTGGTAGCTCTCATGCTGCTGAAAAGGTAGTATTTAATTTGCTCTAGAGCATAAACTGGATTTTGAACATCCTATCAGTTTCCTGTGCATCCTGGGTGGTTGTCACATGCCATCACGATTCAATCACAGAAAATGTTTTTTCACTGTTTTCAAAATACATACTTAAATGTGATTTGGTTAAATGAGGTCCCTACCATTAGTTCTTGAGAACCATGTTTTGGTCCAGGGTAAATTTATCAAGTTACAAACCACGGAAAAAACAAATTTTAAATGAAGATGCTATCAGGAATTAACTGTGAAAGCACCACTGGTTCTGCTGTAATAAATATATCTTTGTGCCTGCAAGCAGTCATCTAGTGAAAAAAAGGTATTAAATTGTGTTTATGACATATTATGGCATTTCCATCATTTCACAGAGGAATAATACTCCCATGTCAGAGAAAAATCTGCATGCTTGCATTTAAACATGAGAATGTTTCGCTGATGCTCAAGAGTTCATTTTAAAATGAAATTTTACAGCCCTCACCACCATTCATTCATAGAGCTTAGCAGGCTTTTATTAAAAATACTTCCTAAAGTATTTGTGGCAATTTATGCCTCTTTGTCCAAACAATTGAACACTTTATTTAATTTAGAGAAGCCTACAATGATTAAACTATAAAAGAAAATATCATGCAAAAGCTGAGCATCTTCTGTAATGCAACTAATATAATGAAATTCCTTCTGAGATGAAGAGTAGACTCTATATCTGTAGCTCATTTTTGTCATTTTTTCAGATAACAAATTAGACTCTATAAACTTTATTAAAATATTTTAACTACAGTTATTCTGGTTATCCTTTTCTAGTTTCTGTGCAACCTGCCCACTGTCCTGTAATATAATATCAATAATACGTGATATTTTTATTTTATTTGGTAATGTGTACACATTTAAAATAATGAAAGAACAGTTCTCCAGCACTCATTCGTGATTCAGTGCAGTGCTCCGAAGTATACTTGCAATTCAGTTCTCTTAATATCATCTGCAGCTGTTATAACGGTGCATTGTACATTTGCAGGCTGAGATCACTTGGAAATAAAAACAAGATTTAAAATACTTCTAAGTAGTAAATAAGCAAAGAATGATGTTCTTCGTGCTCTTTACTGCAGATGCTTTTTCCTTTTACAGACTTTCAGAACACCTCAGGGCCTACCTAGTAGTTTATAGATAATAATACCCAATTAAACTATGTAGTTTTCTTCCACACGTCACCTTCCTGAAGCAGTCTGGTGGGTGAGGAACCAAACAGAGCATGTGGAGGTTTTGGTTTTATTGACTCAGTGTCAATAAATTCTCTGTGGTACAGAATTGCTGCTAAGTAATTTTTTTCTTTTTTCCTTTTCCCCTTCAGGAGTTAGAAAACAAAACTCACTTTTTAAGGGGGCTGGGAATAGAAAGGGCCTTATGTGCAAGAAATGAGATGGGGAAATTATCCTTACTCAATCCTGCACCTTGCACACTTTTTACAGCTATTTCCGACATATTACCGAGAATTTATTTTAATGGTTATTGCTGACAATTGTGAGTACCATGTAAAGTTCATAACCACTTCTATGTCTGCAGTGCCCTCTGTGCCCACGGGTGTTACAACAGACATCTCTTCTGCGAAGGTCATTTTGGGCTTCTGAGAGCTAATTTTTCCACCCTGATGATTTCCCTCTGCCTCCCCTTCCCTCCTGCTGGGTTTGGAAGCAGCTGCATGCTGTGACTTGAGCTATTGCCCATCCGGCCGTCCCCTTCCCCTGTCACAGCAGTGCAAGGAGTGCTGTTCAAAGGACACTCTCTGACTGCTCCTCAGGGCTTGGAGCAGTTCTGGGACTGGACTGGCACTTCTGATGGAGAAGTAATCATTTTAGCAGGAATTGTGGCCCCCACGATGTTCATTAGATATTTTATTGGGTGGATGTGAGATACTGTATTGGAGAAGTCACATGTAGGGAGGAAGGATGGTTCATAAAGGTTTCTGGTGGAATTGCAAGCTGAGATTCTCCCTATTCATTTCTGAACTTGGAACTGGGCTCTTCATAGCTGCCACTCCCCCTTGTGTGCATTTCAGGGCAAACGTCATTGCTGTCTGAGGCTTTTCTCACAAGGGGCTTATTTTCATGTTTATCACACTGTGAAGGGCTCGGCACTTTGCGTATTTTCTAATAACTGCATTTCCTTTGGACAGGTCAGACAATATTGTTGAAATATATTTTTTTCCTCATGAGCAGCAGCATCTTCTATGTCCCCAGTTTTGGATAGATGATTAGTCAGGTATGTCAGATGTTCTGTACTGTGGCTCTGCACAGGACACTGGCTGATGCTGGAACTTGGCTCAAGTGAAAACAGAAAGCTCAGGACGGTGTTGAAGCAGGTCTGCAGCTCCTGGAAAACCCCAGTGTTAAAGCCAGGCTTTTAGCAGCACTGTGCTCAGTTTCACAGCTGTTATGTGACCACGGTGTTACCTGGTTTTGATGTTCATGCCTTGCTCGACAAATGAGGCTATGAAAAAAAAAAAGTCATCCCATTAGAGTGTTTGGGTTTTACTTTAAGGAAATAGAAGCAAAATGTTCCATCAAGAAACCTGAATATATCTTTATCAAAGAACAGGAAAAGTATCGAGAGAAACATGTGCGTATGCGTTGAGTAGTATTAATTTTGCAAAATAGACATTCTCTTCCAAAGGAAGCCTGAATCTAGTTCGGTGTGGCAACGAGAAAAAAAGCCTTTGGTGAAAGTAAGCAAGCGAGGAAAGGAGAAGCTCCAGCTACTCAGGAGCTGTTACCATGTGTACAAGGGATTTTTTCTGTGAGACAAACTTAAGATTATTGACTTTTTAAATTAACTCCAGGCATCTATTACCATGGGGTTTTGCTGAAGCTAAGGGCTTAGTAAGATTCAGAAGAAAAGAATTAGATGTATAGATGATGGAAAAATTCATGATTATTGTAGATAGGATTTCAAGCTATTTACAATATAATTAAACTATTAGGCTAAGGAAGCAATCTTAGTCCTGAAGAGAGAACTTCACCTATAGGATTGTTATGTCATATTTTCTCTTACCCAACCTCTTGTGAAAAATCCAGTGCTGATACCCACCAGGGACCACATGCTGGACTAAATGGATCTCTAGTCAAGTCTACACTTACAAATCCTCTCTCAACTATTTTGTATCTGTGAATTGCCTACAAATGACTTGATAAAAATGTTTCATATTTACAGTTTGAACTGTTCATATCCGAAGTGAGCTAATCAGTAACGTGTCATTGTTTCTGCTTTCTGCCTGGTTAAATATACAAACACTTCACAAAGACAGACCTTTAGTTTGGATTTTTTTGTTTAAGTGGTTTTGGTTAGTGAAGTGTCATTGTAACAGGGCAATGGTGTTGCAGGTTTGACAAACATGATTTGTGTAGCTAGCAAATGGTGTGTAGATCATAAACAGCTAAGGAAAATAAGATAAATCATAATAGGACTTAATGTAAGGAGTGGATGTTGGAGTCATTCCCATGGTGTTTCAGTAACCCCTTCCCCTTGACTTTTGTGACTGTTAAAGCAAACGATATATTTGCTCTACATATAGCAACAAGGCATGCAAATGTCCCTCTTGATTTCTATGTAAGAAATAATTCAACTATTCATTTAATAAGTAATAATAGGAAACTATTAATCTAAATATGAGGGGTCAGGAACAAACCTGTAAAGAAGTTGGATGTGGACATCATATCACATTTTGTACATTTTCCATAGTGTCGCATTCAACATTAGCTATTTTAACTCTGTCCAGTAGGATAAACAAGTGTGGGAGTGTGCTTGACATGGGCTTCTTTTTGTTTAGTGTTGCTACTTCTTAAGATTTTTCTTTCCCAGACAGAATTCCTTCCAGTATTAAAAACTGTGGAAGAATTCATCTTTTTTTTTTTTTTTTTTTCCCAATAGGAGTGCGAACAGTATTGAGTATTAAAGAAATTACAATACAGTGAAAAGACATTAATTATTGCAGTGCTAAACAGAGACACACAAGATAAAATTATATAGATTACAAGAATGTGAATCACTGTAAATATATCAAGACTGCGTGCAGTTAGTGAAGTGTGGTTTCTGGGCTAGAGGTGTTCAGCAGTTGCTAGAAATCCGCTCTAATCTTAATATTCTTTGCAGTGGTTTAATTTAAATTGTATAACATTTACACTTGCTCCAAAAGGAAGACGTGTGCTCTGGAAACAGACTGGATCAATGTTTCTATTGATCTGCAGCTTTCTCGGGGGTTTTGACTACACCAGGATCTGATGCTTTTCCAATAATTTGTAAATGAAAAGTAATAAATTGTAGTAAATCTGATTAACTTGAAACTTAGTTTTATGAGGATCAGCAGTATTTCAATAAAATAAATACATTGTTATCTCTTCCACTGGGGTTTTTCATTTGGAAAGACACAGCTGTCTGAATACACTGTGTGTGAACTGAGCAGATCTGACTCTCTAACATTTTAGGCTTATCTTATAACAGATAGTTTGCCACAAGACCCAAGAGAATGGTGTTTTGGGGCAAACTATTAAATTCCTATGGGTTATCATTTTACTGTGGTTAATTACATGTACAGTTGTAAGCTTAAGGAATTCTGTTCCTTTCGGCAAAGATTCATCAATGCATGAAATTGTACAAAACACCCTGGATTTTCATACATGAGATTTCCTTAGTTACTTGCTGCATTTCAAAAAACCTTCCTCACTTGTATTTCCCTTTGTAATTGTCTTTGCTATAGGAACAGTAGTGTGTTCAAAGACAGTCATTTAATTTTGATAACATCGGAGCTGTAATATTTTTGTTTCCTTGCGATCAGATCTGTCTGTTTCTCTTAGGTTTTCTATGAAGTACATTCCCATAACAAATGCCTCAGGCTACAGAATGCTTGATGTTACGATGTTGCTCTGATTGAGAGATAGGCAGCCAGCATATTAGAAATGCTGATCCTCAGATGCCGAGCTGGAACTTTGATTAGTCACTAGCAATAAATATAAAAGCCATATCAAAATATCTTCCTCACTTATAGATAAATATTATATGCCATACCTGGCTCTTTTGAAACGATCCCTCCTGCTCTCTGCAAAAACGACCAACAGCCAAAACGTGGCACAGTGGCAGCAGGCGGAGTGGTCTGTGAAATACCATGTCATTTATGTAAGGATGAAGGACATAAAATAATAGAAATATCAAGTGTCTTGCATAGACAGCAGTAGCTGCAGCTTACCCGGGCCGATCTAATTAATATTAATTTTTCTCATAGTGCATACTGTTTCATAATGGCTGATCTAGTCTATGTGGCTTCTCTAAAGCCCCATTCAGCTGTGGAATCTCTCTCAAAGGGTTGCGCAGGCCAATATCAGCATATCTTTCAGATGCTTTTGCAAGTGATCTCATTGCTACCAGACCCACAGGTGGTGCCTAGGGGCATGCCAGGTGGGAGCTGCGGCTTCAGGCTTCCCCTAGCGTTGCCAGAGCTGGAGCTCGAGATGTTCCCACACTGAGAGCTGAGGCAGGTCCATAGGAAGAGGCTTTAAAGTGCCAAACTGCCAGCCACCGTCCACCCCTAGTCCCCTGGGGAACACGCCTGGGTCCCACGCAGGGCTGCACTGATGCAGGGAGCCTTACAGAGCTTTGCAGGGTCCATCACACCTGGGAAGCCACCTGGACAAGAGATCACCAGGGTGTGAAGGCCATAGTAGCTGGGCCAAGATGCCTGTTTAAATGGCCTGTTGCTCTCCTCTGAGTTGGAGTGCTGTAGCGGGGAAAGCTGGAACCTGGGAGCGCTGTGGCAATGAGTGGCTGCGCTGGCAAGGAGGGATGATAGGCTGCGTAAGCTTTGGTGCTGTAATAGTCCCTGTAAGTATAAATGAGCTGTTGATCATAGCAATTATATAAACATTGATTAATTATTTTCATAGTGTTTTTCGGCTATTTTTTGTGTTGTATAACTGAATTCTAACAGTGGTAACAATGTGAAAAAAATCAGTAGTGTTGTGAACAAAATCTAATTTCATAAGGTATCTATTTTAAAGTTTAATTTTAACCCTTAACTGCTTGATTTGCTAGGTGTAGGAAATCCATCATGTACTTAATGCGCAAGTACTATAAATTTTGAGATGAGGAAAAAAAGAAAGGAAACCACGTCATCCACATAAATAATGAAGTTGAACCCCTGATTTAAATTCAAAGCTCAGTTCAGCCTTAACTGTAGAGCTGCAGCTGGCACCTCATCATCTAAACTCTTAAGTGGACTGTTGAATATCCTCAGTGTCCACAAACGAAGTTATAAACTTTCTTTAGAGCTTCACTTCTGCTTCAATGCCTGCCTATAGTGTTAGATCTTCTGCAAACTTCACAATAGCCTTCTGTTTCCCTGGCAAAGTTGGGTAGCAAACCTGCAAACATCCCGTGTATTTAACTCTCTGCAGCTGTGCAAACAGCACAATGCATTTTCAATATTCGGCTTTAAACATGCACATGGATAATTGAACTTCAAAGCAACAGCTCTGCTAATTCTTTTATGAAGATGCAAATTACTAGTGTGACTTTTCACCAGATTGGGAGCTTAATGGAACAATCAGTCTGATCTAAATCCGCCCCGAGGCATGAGCACAGTCGGGGGTATTTCTATGAGTCTAATCCATACTTTGCTCACTGGCAGGGCGCAAAACTAATAGTAGCCTGGAGTTAGCAAAGTTTTCACGTTCAAATCCCAATAGCTAATATAAAGGGTTACCTCCCCTTATAACCTACATTATTTCAGGAATAAGGTACCCGATTCTGGTATTATTTGCAGGGATCAAGCATGAAGAGAAAAGTTTAACTGAGGAAAAAACCTCAATGTCTTCTCGAAGATTTATAGGGAAAGATGGAGTATTTGTTAATTTCTTTCAGCAAAACCATACTCAATGGTTATTAAAATATGTGGCATATTTGGCTCCAGTACGTATACTTCCTGGTATATTTTTTTTAATGGGTCTTAACTTGATAAATGCTTGGCATCTTCTCCTCTGACCATTACCGTTGTACAGCCAGCTTTTAAATGATAGGCTGAAAAATACATTAGGTGCCTCAAAGGCAGCCAAAGCAATTTACCATCTTGCTTTCTAGTTCACAGAGACAGAACTGAAAGTTTAATTTATAGCTATAGGGAAGTCCAATCAGTATAGAAAATTAAGGCCCAAGAGGAATAAATGACTTTGAGTCATGCCTTGACACTTTTGCCTATCTCTACATATGCACCTAAAATGAGCTGAAATAACACTTTTTTTTTCCTTTTTTTTTTTTTGAAAAGAAAGATACTTTGAACACCTGAAAAATAAGTGCAAGCTTCAACTTTGAAATGCAGTTTGAATTTCCATGGAAGGCCTCTTATGGCTTATATTTCCAAGTAGCTGGTAATTTGTGATACAAGAAGAAATCTTTTTTTCAGTAAGTGCTAAGGATCTGTGGGCTGAAATTTTGCACCTTTTAAGGTCTCTCTGTCTGAAACACATGTGTCTAGAGGGAACTGTCTAGCTGTTCTTCAGTCCTAAACATGGCTGGGTTTTTTACATGTTTTGACAAGTTGCCGAGTTCTCAAAGTGAATACAAACAGGATGGCAAAGGGTAAAGCACAGAATGAGAATTCTTTTTCATTCCGTGGACGTAGCAACAGAGGTACCCCTGGCAACTCATTAGTTCATACCTTACTTGCAGTAATGCTGGGGGAGTAACAGGTTGTCCTGTATAATACCATTGTCCCCCTTGAAAGCTACTCAGATTTTACCAAGGAGAAGAAACCTCTCCTTGCTGTGCAGCACCAGTTCTGTGCATCAGAGCCAGAGTGCCACTGAGCTGGCACAGAAAGCAGACATGGAGCATGTAGCATTTACTTACTTATTCATTATCTCTTTTTTTCTCTTCTACTCTCTGATCAGAGCCTCTCTACATTTTTTATTCTACCTCCTTGTGCTCCATTTCCCCATCTTTTTTTCTCTACTGAGTTATTTCCTCTGAGTCTTTTTCCCTTTTCATTTTTTTTTCACAGCATTTTTGAAGCAGAAAATGCATCAAAGATGCTTCAAGTTTGAGCTGAACTTTAAAACCCACAGTCTTTGAGGGGCTTCAGGGCTTAGATGGATTTGCTTCCCTCCTTGGTGAGGAGGATGGGGGTGACCACAGGTCAGGCAGCCCTGGCAGGCAGGGCAGGTACTGTCCCCAAGAAGGACCAGAACAAAATAGGAGCACTCTGGTGGAAACCCGAGTGAAAAAATCACCACAACCTGCTACCTAATCATTGCCACCATTGCTCTGCCTCGTTGATGGAAGCAGAATAAATAGATAATAAAAATAGATAATCTGAAATTTTTCAAAGCCTCAATATTTGTTATGTGAACAAGAGAAATGCTGTGAGTGATAGAAAAAGCCCAAAAGCCCACAGCAACAGAGGTGCTCTTGTAGCGTCTTACTAGCAAGCAGCACGGAGGTGAGCAATAGTGACCTTCAAAAGCTGCATGGAAGCAGTGATGCAGCTTCCCAGCTAGGGCAATAGCATGAAAAGCAATTGTGGATCTAGGGAGAGGCAAGTTGGGAGGTGGTGATTCCCTGTGCTCTCCTTGAGTAGGAGCATGAGTGAGTGTCCCACTGCAAACACACATGCTCTCGCCCCTTCCAGGAGTATTGTGCCACCAAATTATCCTCTTAATAGAAAGGAAATGCTAAAAGCCAGTGCAGCTATGTGCAAGCACCCCTGAAAGACGTGGCCTGCTGGCACTTCTTTAAATCTGGCATTTAAAATTGCTCAGGCAGATGGAACAAAAGTATGTAATAAAATGTGACATTTTATTTTATCATCTATATTTGTTAAGTGAATTCTTCTGATCATTCCCACTGTCAGTAGCACTGAATACGAATCAGATTCTGACAATTTGCAGTTTATAAAAACCAGCTCCAGGGGTCAGACAGAAAAAGAATAAGTAATAATTAATTACAGGATACACGTTCATCCACAGAATCTGGCTACGGTGGGTGACAGCTCAGCCTAACAACAAAAAATTACATGATTTGAAAAAGTCACATTGTCTATAGTGAATAATTTACAGACTGCTTCTTAGTACCAATTGTCTGCTTGCAATCTTCCTTATATATATTTCTGTGTATCAAGGTTTTATTAGAAATTCAGAAAGAATATATTTGTTTTCCTCACTAATATATTTTGTCTCCCAAGGTAGTCCCGCTTGTTTGCTTTGATATGTAACAGAGCACGTTCTCTCCATCCTCTTCAAAGCACAGCTCCATTTGATACATGCTGTTTGTCCCTCTTGGTGTTTCACCCCTGCTGCCCTGAGCATGCTCCCAGAGCCACTGCAGGGCACAGGTACAGCTGGTGGCTCTCACAGACCACAGCAGATAGCCACACTAATTTAACTTCCAGTTTTTGTTCAAGAGAAGCTAACCCTGAGGGTCAGCACCCCCCTCTTAGTATTGCTAACAAAAGGAGGAGGTGGAAAATTGATGTAAGCACAGAGCAAGCCCTGATGCTTTGAAAGATTGCCCCCCACCCCTCCTTTTCCAATTTGGCTAGGGACTTCAGCAGCAATTATATCACTTAATGTTCATTTAGTGCTAAATTGGGAATATTAAGCAGTAAATGACTGAACTTTTAATTAGCAAGTAAATTAAAAGCAACCTCCTCACTACAAGAGAAATGTCATTGAGAACTAACTTTATAACTGACAGTATTTTGCAAACAAGCTTTACTGCATTTTATAGGTGACACTTTTCTGGGGCCTAACCCTGAGTTTCCAATGACTACTTGCTCCTACTACAAACGTGAATAGTTTGCTTCCCTAGGACTTACCAAAAATACATGTGCAGAGGTAAATATTAATTCCACTGTAGTAGCAAGTAGAAGTTCCAACTTCAGAGCAGAAACTTCTATGCTAGGTGCTTTATCAACAAAACTGAAACACACCCCAGCCTTGAAAGCTGCCAGTCTAAGGAACAGCAATATTTATATAGATGCTTATACAAATGCCTGGTGAAAGAACCCTTGTTACCACTAAAATTTGTTATCACTATTTATTTAAGGCACCAATTTTCTCTCCAAAGAAGCCAAATTAGCCAAGAAAGTACTGCCACCTGTTAGTAAGGTGCAGAAATGGGCTGGAAGCTGAGGATACAAGGTGTAGGTTTGTCCAAGGATCTTCCCTTGAGCATCTCATTAACAGAGGGATTTGTAGTCTGCGATGCTTGCTTGGAAATGGATGTTGCCCTGATGAGAGCAGACAGTGACTACAAACCCAGCTGCTGGCAGGTAGGCAACTGGGCACAGAACTTGCTGATCCCACCAGTTCTTGGACTCCTGAAAGCCCAGCCCCTCGCTTCCCAAAGTGTGGCATCCCTCATCCATGTAGACACAGTTCCCGTACCCTGACTGCCACAGATGGCTGAAAAATATGTAGCTGAATATAAGTGAAGCCCCTTGTTTGCATCCCTCCACTGTAGGACTGATGCTGACTTCTAGCTGCCGCCAGCATCCATGCTGAAAGGCAAACTCCCCAACTTTCATTGCTCTTAGTATCAGCGTTCTTATTCAGGCTTCCTGAAGGCTGGCTATGTAAATCATATGTATAGCATTTCACTTTTAAGGGACTTGTCACTTGGGGTAACTTATGCTCTTTGATGGTGCCAAGGAGCAAAGGGAGCGACTGGATGAAGACAGCGTGGGTAGCCCATTGGCTCACTGAATAAGCAGTGAGCTCCCTGTAGATAGCACTCTCACTGCTGAATGAGCTTCTTTTGACCACTGACTCTCATGTCCTTCCTTTCCAAGTAGTCTACAAATATGCACTTATTTAGTGGGCATTTTTTTTCTATATCAGAACTTTTAAGTGAACATTGAGGAGTATTTTCAGGAAGCCAGTTTCAAATGGAGATGTTTTCAGGAGGTGCACCAAACACTGGGTCAGAAGATGATCTTCCATCAGGGGACAGTTGGATGAAAGTGTTAAATCATTGCCACTTGGGTTTTTGGTTGCACCTCTGAATAATACACAGACCAAGAATTATTTGCAAAAATTATTCAGCAACACATTTCAAATAATGAGTATTTCAAGTAAATCATTGTGGGCCAAACTTGAATAGGAAAAGAGGCAAAATAGTTGATAAATTATTCATGCAGCTTTAGCACTAATGTAATAAATATTACATGGTGTTGGAGAGAAATGAAGAAAGAAATTAACTATGAAGGAAAAGCACCTGAAAATTGGAGAAGGTGGATACACCGATTTGAGATACGTGAATAATAATGAAGTGACTAACAGGAGAAAATAAAAAGCATGACAACTTTGAATCACTTTGAGGCAAAATATTCTTCCTCTTTAGTTCTTTCTCTACAAGGAATATACAAACTTTTCAAACTTCCTTCAGCTCTGTTTAAAAACAGACCAAAGAAAACAGAGGAGACCCTCTAGAGCTAGCCAGGTGGGAACATACCTACATCTACCCAAAGGGAATTACATGATCAGAAGTACTGTTTTACAAAAGGGCGGTAATATTTGGGGAAAAATACCATTTTGAATATCAAATAATGTGTTGCTTTTGTTTTGCAAAGTGACCTCCAACTTAATATTGAATTAGGACAATAGGATTGTGTATTTTTCAAGGCCAGAATCTATAAGGCTTCTGTTGTGCTTGGGGTAGGCATATTCAGCAACATTAGTTGCTGTGCCGTTAAGCTCGTCTCAGTGGCCAGTCAGATCTGCTCTGACATACTGCATCAAGTAACAACATCATTAATTCCTTGTTTGCTGTTTGCTCAAGTGTAGTGTGTACAGATTGTCACTAGTCTTATCAGTTGACTCTTCTTTTTAACATTTGAAAAATCAGTATTTTTTAAAATCTAATTTTTGTGTGAGAGGGACTTTTTTTTTCCTCTTCTAGTTCCTTTCCTGTTTACCTTCCTTTTCAACAGTAAGTAGAAAATGGGAGAGAAGAGAGGAAATAAGTTAGAAAACCCAACATATTCCAAACAGATTTTGAAAAACCTAATTTTTCTAAAAGTGGAAACAGAGACATATTAGGCTTTTTTTCCCCATTGACAATGGACGTGGGCTTCTTTTAACCTCAGGAATAACTTATTAAAATGAAATGGTTTATGTTCACCATTTCCGTAAATGTCTCATTTACAAAATCTGTCATGGGCACACCAGTCTCTTCCTCATTGGACATCTACCAGCCTTGGCATATCAATCCATCTTTTGCACATCTGCTCAGAAAATGTAATTAGTTATACCCATATGCTGCAGAAGTACATGATAAAACTTAAGAAACAGAAAGGCCAAGAGACTTGACAGCCTTTCTCCTTCCTGCTATGTATATCTTGTTAAAGACTTAGAAAAGTGAGAAGCTCTTCTTGCGCTCTGCCACAGGGTGGGGATGTCACTGTGTCCTACTCAATTTCAAGAGATTAGGCAAAAGCAATTTATAGTTTATTCTAATACTTTCCATTCTGTCCAGCTAAGAACAGTAATTTATACTGTAAAAAGACATAATACTCTCCAAATAGACATACCTACTTTCCTTGGTCATTAACATACTTATGAATTTGTCCTTGAACTTGAACTTGTCCACTTCAGTGGCCGTGTCTCTGCAAAATGGCCAAGCAGAGGAGTGGTGTAACTCCCTTGGACTTTACTCAGCCACAGGATCCTCTAAAATTTGCTTTTTTCACTAGGCAACATTAATTACCTTGCATTCATATTAGGCCCTTCTTATGACACCATAGTTTAAGGCTAAAATAGAGCTGTCATGAATATGATTTATCCATTAATCCCATCTTCTTCAAAGTTAACCCCAAAGGATGAAATGTGCTCCAGATACACCATAGATCCATCTCCATGGCAAGGACGTTGCAGCTGTTCTCCAAGTCTGCTGTAATGAAACATCATTTTCGTTTTTTTTCCTGGATAGCACATTGTCAGCCTCAGTTGGTGGTATGTTTAACACCCAAGATTACAATTCAATTCACAAGGGACTTGAGCTTACAACAGGACCTCACCATCACAGTGTGCAGCAGAAGCCACTGGCCACTTGTTAAAAGATATGGTACCAAAAAAAAAAGATCTGAAAATGCTGAATTCTGTCAACTCTGTTTTCTTACTGAAATCCAAAACAATGTGTCACTGTTCACTATCTGAACTAATTCATGGTGATTCAGCCTTACAGAAACACCATTTTAAGTCCATCTCTGACAGACCACATTTAGTTGTTGTGGATGTTATTTAATGGCTGCATATTTTTCTGAAAAAAAGCCCAAACAAAACAAAACCAACTTTCAAATTATTAGCATTCTTTTACTTCAGTAGGGGGTTCAAAATCAAAGCTGCTGTACCTCCATCCTCCCACTTTTCTTTTAGGGTTAATTTGGAAAAAAGAAAAGCTCTTCTAATTATAGGGATTTAGCTTTCTTTATAAACTGGCTATTTTAAGATCTGATTACAAGATCACAATATGAAACATCCTTCAAAAACAGTGTGAATTGATTACATCCTTCTGAAGAACACATTGCAGTAGAATATGCATTTTTAGCTGTTACATGGCCCTATAATTAAGGCTTTATTGCTTCCCCTCTAAACACATGTTGCTGCTGCTGGAGAACAGCTGAGATGCTTAAGATGAGACAATGGAAAATGCCCCCCTTCCAAAAGAAAAAATCACCTCCCAACCTTTCAGAAACAAATGGCAGAAGCGCTGTGGTCACTACCAAATACAAAAGTAAAGTCAAGATACTGATTATATGTTTCTGCTCCCCTTTCTTTTAAATGAGCACATTTTCCCCAAATACTATTAATAATTTGAATGTTGCTTAATTGGGAGACGTTGTATTAGAAGAGCTGAGCACAATCTTTGGTCTTTTCATTCATTTCCATGGATTCTGGATCACAGCATAATGATGGGGTGGTCAGCAATCACATCAGGAATATTCATATGTCCCAGAATAAATGAACAGACTAAAAAAAAAACACAAGAGGCGCCATAAAATACATTTGCATGTTTAGAATTACTCAGGGTACTCAATTCTACTCTAAACTGATCTCAGATGTTTTAAAAACTAAAATTAATACTGAAATGTTCCTTGCACTGAGCAGCTCTCCACACTCAAGTGAGCTAAATGTCAGCTGCCAGCTTTATGGGCACATGGCTGTGCCATGTGACACTGTGCTGGTCTTTTTATGAAGTCATACATACGTTCCTACATCCTTCCTATAAAATAGCTGTATGACAAATAATGAATTAGAATGATCTAACATCTGGATCTGTGCTATTGGAGAGAGACTCCCACGGAAAATCTCAACAGCCTTGCAGTTTATTTGTCCCAAATAAATACTTTTGATAAATAAGATGACATTAAAAGGCAGATATGAAGTAATATTATTTTCCATAAAGGTCATCCATAAAACAAATGTTTCTAAGGGCAGATGAACATATATAGCAGTAACGTTGATCAGCTTTGTCAAGTTGCAGACAATGACTTACTGAATAGTGAAGCCAGAATTCCCATGGCAACCTTCACAAACTTCAGACGCAACACACATCCGGTGTAGGTAGCAAGCCGTATAAGGTAGGAAGAGGAACATTTTGAGTTAAGGGTTAAAAACTAACCTAAATACAGTTTAAATCATGAAAGCAGATATCCTTCTAATTGTATCCAAGGTATTTTTTTTCCTTCCATACTATTTTTTGATCTATATTCTGAAGTCTATGTATAGACTACAATCCAAGTGACAGATGACAGTTATCTTTGTACCACTCCCAGAATCTTTTTTGAGTAACAAGACAAAGTACAGTAGCTCCTTTTGCTCCTCAGCATCTCCCTTGGCCCTGGGGCAGTGCTGTGGCCAAGAGAACCAGGGTTACCTTTCCCCAGCCAGTGCCTGGCTCCCAGCCCCCCATACCCTGCTCCTTGCCAGCCCCTCCGTCAGGGGACTGTGTACCCTGTCCTGATGTGGCTGTAAAAGCCCTTATTAAATCTGGGTGAGGTGCTGAGCGGGTCAGCAGGAACCAGTGTGGGACCTGTAGGAGATGTCTTTGCGGCTCTCATGGAAAAGGAAAAAATAAATAAATTGTTTTTTTTTTTTTTTCTGTTGTGACCTCTGCATTTTAGCTATGGCTTTTTTTTCCTTGGTTAAAAGAAGGTGGCAAAGACTTGCTGGGTTGACCCAGTGCTGCCTTTCTGTGTTAGATATTCTGGATAGGGCCGATGCTGCTCTGTACTGAGAGTCTCTCTACTTCAGGAAAAACACAGAAATGAAGAAAAGGCTAATATAAAAAAAATAGTTCAGTCTTCAGCAGAAGAAATGTATTTCTTCATTTGCTGTACCTATATGTGACAAAATGAGGCACAACTGTGTTTGTATAATATTTTAAAATTCTTTTAACAATTCTGTGCTATAGTGTACAATCTTCATCACAGAAGTTTAAAAATTAGTTGCTTTTTCTGCTTTTGTGCCTCCCCTTTTATATTTCTCCATTATTTTTCTTCCCCACAGTGAGATGCTAACAAAATACGTGCAATCACAAAAAGGAACGTGCTGGAAGGCACCAATAAATATTGAACAACTT
>JAOXJM010000004.1:13977483-14002459 GCA_026413425.1 Tringa solitaria
ATTTTATGAAAAAATTCGTAAATGTTTAATTGCTCTTTGAAGCCAGAGTTCAACATTGCCTGGTTTGGTTTTGCTAATTTGTACCAGGAACACTTCAGACATGCTCGCTTAATGATACTAATACCATCGCCACCAGTAACTTTGGATCTTACTCTGGTTTTGGTAATGCTGCATCTTTAGGGCTCTACAGAATATCTGTACCTAACTTAATGAAAATACTCCTGGTGATAATCAGCCTTCTTAGCTATATACTCCACCCTGTGGACAGGTTGTGATTTCAGATATATTTGGCATATACTTCTTCTGGACTAAGGTGTGCTGTTTCAACCAACAGTGACACAACTAAGGCATGGGGAAAAGGAGTAAAATAAATGGTATGATGTTAACACTTCATTCAGCAACCTTTCTCTGTAGGACAAATTAGTGCTCTTTGCTTCAGAAATAGGAGTAAAGTTCTGAATGTTTAAAAATTAAAACCTGTACATATTGTTTCAGAAAAACCTCTCTAGTTTAGCAATGCATTTATGGTCATTATTAATGCAGTATGTTATTGCCTTTAAACCTTTGTGGAATACAGAGACTTAAGCATGTATTCAACTCTTTTCCAGAAGCAAAGTAAAGGAAGTAGAGAAGCCTGTGAACTCTTGAGACCAGCTACAGGAATACCAAATGATTGCTCAGTCATGGTAATTCTTGGCTACTAAATGGCATTATATTTAAATGTATTGTAACATAGCTTGTACATTATCACAGGAAAGCCTTCATTGTCACAGGTCTGTAGAGAAGCATCCTGTAAATTTGCAACACTGGACTTTAATTACAGTCTTTGTTACCACAGCATTGAGAGACCAAAGAGTTTGGTGATTCCACAGCTGTAGAAACAAAGAACACTTCTTACTCAACTATATTAAATGTAGATAGTCAGTAAACTGGAAGACTACAGGAATACCTCTATCTGTTTTGAGTTAGTAAATCCAGAGAAATATATTATTACAGGTAACGCTTTAAAATAGCACTTCATGTAACAAGAACATTAATTCAGCTTAAGGGAGTCATACTCTTTTATGCTAGCTAAGTGATGGCTGACAAGTTGACAGCAGAATCCCTAGGCAATTACAGTTAAGGAAAAACCCAAACAAATGTGAGGTCGTACTCTTTCCCCATATTGTGACAAAGAGGAAATATTTTTTTAGAAATTTTAAGAAATTCTAGCGTATTTTGACACACTGCTGTGTTGTGCTTGATCACACTGGTTTTAGTTCTATACAGTCTTGAAAGACTGGATTCTCTCCTGCAAGAGCCACCAGAAAACATGAGATGTCTGTCTCTTGTTACTCTGTAGTTCTCAGAAATTTAAGAGATGCAGAGAGTGGCCACTAACAGGAATGACTCCTGCATAGGTTGTGTGCCTGGGAAATGAAGTCAGCAAGACTGGGGAACAATGAGGAAACGCTGCCGTGGAGAAGGGAATGGGACAGTCCTTATGGAGAGGCAAGAATAGGAGTTGAACTGGTGAGGGGAAAAAGCTGTGGAAAGGAGGAGAAGTAGGTAGTGAATGAGTTAGAAAGTAGGAGATGATTCCTATTAGGAGATGGACAGAAGAGCTGGGCAACTGAATCATCCATGGCATCCATGGTGCCTGGGAGCATGCACAGAACTTGCTTGGGGAAAAAAAAAGGCAAGAATTAAGATGAGGGATGCTACAGCAAGAAAAGGCTTAGTGAGAATCAAATGGCGCATCAAAAGCATGAACGAGTAATTTAACTTCAGACGTGAAAGAAGGGTAATGATGCAAGTAATGACTGAACAAGTGAAAACCACTGTAACAGGCGTGGTGTTTGTGCATGAGTTTAATGAGTGAGACTCAAACGATAATCGTTAAGGTAGCATTTTGTTTTCTACTTAAAGCATAAAAATCATATTCTGATTCTTAGGTTTCTGAGATTCCCTTCCTGAAGTTTCACTTCCAAACAGTGAAAGCAGATGCCAAGGCTGCTGCTTCTGCTGTTTTCAGGGGTGCATTGCACACCTCTAGTTTGTAATATAAGAGCCTCTGACAGTAATCACTTCTCCAATAATTAACCATCAGCATTTATGGAAGGACTCAAACAAACATGCACATTTTAGATCAAAACTCCCAATCTAATATTAATTTTATCAAATTCTCTTGAATGTCAGGATTAAGATAATGATTTCCTGATAAAACAAAAAAAATTGGTAAGCCCTCACTTTGCAAACAAAAACATTCTATGCAGATTTCAATATTCAAGAAAATTAAAATTATGAATAATGTCTCAGTATAAACCAATTTCTCCAGTATTTCAGAAGCTATTTAAGAAGAACCACTGGCAGTTACAGAGATAGCTGAACTATTTTCTGCAGTCTGTGACTTAATGTTAGTAATTTCCTGTACAGTATGAGCTTTGCCATGCTGAATTAAAATTCTAATTCAGCAAAAAGCATTTTTAGACAGTAAAGAGAACCAAAGAATTATTTTTGTGTTTTAATTTAGCTAATCATTCATGAAGAAAATAATCCAATATATTTAGCATCATTTTAACAGACATATTGCTGATATAGAAGTCAGAGATCATTAATAACTGAAGAAAATGTGAGAGGATGCCAAGAGCTTGCTGCCTGATTCCAGAAAATATTTTGATCTTAATATCTAACAACAGATTGTCAATGTCCATGCATCTCACAGAATGTATGTTAATTAATTAGACTTGATGATCAAGAGCTCTGTCTTTTCAATTATGTTTCAACAAAATGATTTGTAAAATCAGGACACTGTCATTGGCTAACGGGCAATCCATAAAAAGTTCAAAATACAGGATCAACATATATCTGTGAAATTTACTAGTTTATGATTATTAGATGGCTTAGTGTATTCCAATGTCTTCCAAAAATATGGATAAATTCTTTTAAAAAATACAAGACATCTGGGATATTTTCAAAATGCGCGCTTCAATCAACAATGTCTTCCTCATGAAGAAACTTCACAGAATGTTTAATATATTTTGTTATATATTTTCAAGTTATCTTTCTTAGTATATATTCTTGTAAAAGGGAATTCTTACCTAGAATATTAACTGTGGTATTTGAGTTGAAAAGGAAAATCTAATTTCAATTACTTTTCAATCTTTCTGAACTAGTAATTAAGGCAATTTATCAATTTTATACACTTGCAGCAGTGGTATTTTTTTGAAAAGTGCAATAAGCTTTTTATATTGTCTTCTCAGAATTGTATTGTTCTTCTTTATCCTTGTAAAGTCAGATTATTTCACAAAAGACAATTCCTTAGAAAAATAGCAACAAGGACTTCCTGAATGTGCTATCTGAAATAGAACCACATTTAAACGTTTTCCTCATACATGACCAAGTCTGAGCTTTCCAGAGGGCTTCTTCATGCACTTATAGCAAGATTTCCAAACTGAAATATAGCAGCTGACATTGAACCAAAAAATACGTTCCAAATTGCTGTGGTTAGTAAAACAAGAGTGCCCTCTGTCGATGAGGAACCCAGGATCAACCACGTGGACACAAATATACATTTGCTTGAAACATATCAAATTAAGGATAACTGCCTCCTTCTTCCTGCAAAAACGGGTTCTGAAGGTTAACACAGGATTGAACTGAAATGCAAAAAATTCCTCCTTAAAGACAACCCATGGAATTCTCCACTGAAATAATCAATGAAAAAATAACACTGCTGTGGGAAAGTGTTTTACCTCTTCATAATAATGGAGATTATTCTCAGCCACATTAGTGAACGTTGATCTCATATCATACTGCATGTTTTGCTTCCACCTGTCCCAATCTGCTTTCAGAGCATTATTGGCACATTCGACTTTGTCTTCAAGTTTCCCAATCTCTTCTGAGAACTAAATATGAATTGGAAACATTAAAAAATATTAGTAGAGTCACCATTTCAAAAGTGATCGAAATCAAGTGATTGTAGTGCAGACAAACAGAACTACAGAATCAAGCTTGGCATTTAACTTTGCCCAGAAAATTATTTCCCAGGGATATATTTAAATTTTAGTCTTAATTAATAACTGGGTAAAGTTTCTGAAATATTAATAACACAAATTCTAGACAAGAATTGAAGTGTTGCTGAAGATATTTTTATTGACTGAGAAGTTACAGACTCTGGCACCTCTTCACTAGCACCTGACAGCAATGCATATAAAAAAGAAAATATAGAGGGCTCTACTGAAGCAGAATTGACTATACAAATTAGATAGAAAAACTGTGAAAACCCTGAGAGAACCTTTGATAACCTCAGGAGAAACCAGAACGAGGAGAAGACAGCAGAAAGCAAAAGCACAAACTTCCTGATTTCTTGCCTGTCACCTTGCCATCTTTTCTTGTGGAACTAATATCTGTGTGACCATGTGAGGGAGAGAGAAGTTCAGAAGCAGAGAAAGAAATTAAAGCAAAGGACTTCTGCAGAGAATAAACTCTTTCACAGTGATCCAGGATCAAAAACCTTGAGGGCTACTCTACAGACATAATTTTCTTCTAATTACTGTAGATGCACAGTGACTTTTCAGCTAATGGGAATGAGTAAGTGGACAGAAGCCCTCTCTTTAATGAGCCTTCTAGTCCTCTCAATAATTTTGTTACCTATTATCATTTTCTAATCAGCTGTGTCAACTCTGGCTGGCACCCAGTCACAGAAGGAGGTACATCTTCTGCAGCCACAGTGCAAATTCATCTGCTGGGACTGCACACCACCTGTCTGCAGCAGGAGGGAGGTCAGGGAGAAACACCACCAACAAAGAACGTCAAGCAGGAAAAGTTAATTTCTTTGTATTGTTGCCATTGCAACCCAAGTCCCATACACCTTCCTCTTCTTCCTTGTATTCTGCTGTCAGGCAAATTGCTGTTTCCTCATACAACACCCCCGTAACGTCGAATGGCTCCTCGTGCTCTGGTGCAGGGCTGGTGCTTTCATTGATAGGAACTTCAGGATTCCAGGATTAACTTCCAGGATTTTCAAGGAACGCTTAGGCTATTGGCAGAATGCAGATATGCCTAAATTCAGAGGAGGATGCGGAAAATCTTGGTGCACTGCCTCCACCTTAAACCACGCAGGGAGGACAGCGTCCCAGCGCAACAGCCGCCAGTGCGGCTGCCATCAGACAGGCCTAAGGAAGCAGCGCTGCCTGGAACGGTGACAGAACCTGAGCCCAGCGCCTAATTCACAAACTCCCAATCCAGTTTGACATACTAGAATCCTTCAGCTCTTGAACTAGCCAAAAACTCCTTAGCTAGTAAAACTGAAAATTTCATCTGAATGGATTTTCTCCACATTCCACAATATACAGATGAATAAACATTTTTAGCTAGACTTGATTTCTACACTGGTTTTCCTTGCCACACTTCTAGATTAATAAAATACTATTAATCAAGAACAAAAGGCAAAATATTATTTCTACTTTACTGAAAAGCCCAAGTTCACTTATCTAGCTGGACCAGTAATCAAATTACGGACAAGGGTAATTTCAACTACCAACACTGTATTCAATACGAAAAGGTTAATCCAAAATTTAAATGTGGGGAAATTACCTGTAAAGGATTTACAGGCAGCTGGATTTGGTATCTTGGGCATGTCCCAAGTTAATTGCCTTTCCTCCAAATACCAAAAATGAATGCACACAGAATACTGAAAACAGTAAATATTTTTAGATTATTTAAAGCAGGAAAGGCAGTTGAAAACCATTTTCTGCTTTTGCAAGAAAAAGGTCCCCATATGGGAATGAGCGAGGCTACACACATAAAGAACTTCTCCAAGTTAGAAGTCCTGGCAGCAGCAGCAGCTTCCCTTTGTCTCGTTCTTCATATCTTTAAGACGTTTATTTTACAGTTTGTTTTTGTCTTGCCTTTTCTAGGAACTACGAATTTCTTCCACGGTGTAGTCACAACATGATGTGGACAGGCAGACTGTTCTACATCCCTGCCTGGATACGCGGTTTAAACATCACCTCTAAAGCCCAAAAGAAACAGTGTGTTGTATCAAGCCAAGAGTTGGACTTAAGGCCTAAAGACAGCATTAGGCCACACTTCATCTCAAGTAGAGAGGTTTAAGACCTACTTCTTCGCAACTGAAAAGAAACATAAATGCCACCCTTTTCAGCTGCCACTACAGCAGAAATGAAAGACGAATGGCTTGGTCTCAACAAAAACATCTACCTAGTCTGTTCCTCGTTTACAAGGTGTAAATTGTTACAATTTATCCTGCAAATTAAATATGCTTCCGGATCTATTTTCTTACATTGATCTCACTTGGTGTGATACATTGAATCTCACATCAGTGATCCCCAGAGGACAGCGCGGTGCTAAACAGACATCGGACCACGGGACAGGAAGGTGGGAGCCAGACACGCTAGGGCAGAGCCCTACCAGAGGTGAACCAGTGCCACCTGTAGCCAAAGAGCCTTGGCTCAATAGCCAGATTACCTAGTAAGTGACACAGCGGTTTACACGATCTCACTATGCAAAATAGCATGCTATTTCTATCTGCTACATTAATTAATCCTACAGCTTGGTGATAATAACCATTTTTGCCTGGAGTTAAAAAATAAGATATATTTGGAATGTTATAGATTCAGCATTTCATCTCTTTACTACTCAGTTTCAAGCCTGAACACTAGAATCCTTAAGTTAGCATTTAATGCTTATCTGGTTCTGTCAGAGCACATTATACCAATCTTTTGTCAGAATTACTATTATCACTAGTGGCAGTACCAAAACTGTTAAAAACTCACAACCACAAAGGGATGCACTAGCACTGCTGTGTATGCCTTCAGAATGGAGCATGGGAGCAATGGAGCCCCAGACTCCGGCATCTTTACAGCCAGGGGTCTGGAGGTAAGAATGGTATAGATAAGCAGGAGGACACCAAAGTCCTCCCAAATATCTCCGTCAGAGCCTGCATCCAAAATCAGTCATCAAACCTTCCATACACGAAACAACTATCTTCTTCGTGGACTAAATGTTGGAGTCGGGGAGAAGGTTTTGGCTTTTTAGCAGCACCACAAGGAGCTTTCTAAAAGTCCAGTGGCAGAAGCACAGCTCAAGAAATCATGGCGTTTTTTTTTCCAGCCAATGAGCCTAAGATCTTGTAAGGTTTAATTTGCAATTCCAGCCTATCTCAGCTGCACTGACCTTGGGGATGTTTTGTATTCTCCTGCTGTATAACCTCCTGTTTGTTAAATCATTTAATGTTTGCCGTGACCAATGCTAAAGATCTCACAGCCTTTTATCGGCTCTAATGACAGTCTGAGATTCCTTATCTATGGTGGAAATGTACTTCAAATGAGATTAGAGTTCATGCCACTCATTGTCAGCAGAATTTCTGGCTCCTAGATTACACTGACAAGTTCAATCTGACATCTATGAGATCATTAGAAGCTACATGAAATTCTGCTTAGGAATAGAAATGTGGAAATACAGCCAAACTCAGTGTTTGACATCAATTCCAATAACAGCACCAGTGTTATGACCACCTCTTATTCTGAAATCAATCTGGTGAGAAATGTCAGCAAAATATTTCAATACATAAGAAAAATTAAAACATAGTAAAAAAACTGAGTAAGAAAACAGTTAAAAGTTACTTGAATGTTTAAAAATAGCAGTACACCATTCTCTGTGGCCAAATTATCATTAATAGAAAAAAGCTTCAAATTCTAATTAAGAAAAGTCTTCAGGATACAGCTGTCACTCAATTAGAGAACAGAGGATTTTATGATCAGATTAGACTAACAGACATCTGTTTACTGCTCTTATGAGACTGCAAGGAAAATCAGGCTCCCAGAAACAGGATTTTTTTAAATGAGTAAGAAATAGAGGGGTTGGAAAGATAAAGCAAAGATCCAAACACCTGGGTAATCAGACTGTCCAGACTGTAAACACAATTTTGGAAACACTGAAACAGTGAAAAAAGACCACATTGTGGAAACTGATCTCAAAATTTACTGGAAGCAAATACAAACATCTCATTATGGAGTAAAACATTGTCAATATCTAATCAACATGGTGTGATCAATACTGTGCTAAGGGGAAAAATATTTCTTTTTGTCTGTAACAGTTCAGGAAAAGAGAGTGCATGCACCTTGTCTGAGGACTCCATCAGATTATAACAGAAATACATTCTGAAAAGACCACATCCTGCCAGGCAATGTTCCCTTCCCTGCAGTGGAGAGCAATAAGACTAGCTGCTAAACAAGCTGTATGAAATTGGAATTCATCACTGAATTGCTCTGTGCAAATGTAACTGTCTTGAGCAGGTTGCCAACAAACCATACAAATGGGAAGTACTGATTAAAAGGGATGTTGAGAAGTTGTTGGAACTAGCTGCATATGAAGTAACTTACGCAATGACCTACAACACTCCTTTCTGCCAGAATAAATTCTTAGAATCATAGAATCACCGAATATCTCAAGTTGGAAGGGACCCATAAAGATCATTCTTAATATATACCGTGCTTTCACATGCGGTGCAGCTAATGCGTGCTGCTGGCCTGGGGGGCACCCATGGTGTGGGGTGCTGGGGACACGGGCAGGCTATGGGAGGAGCAGGCTATGGCCTGTGCCCTCACAAGGAATATGGTGGCCGCAGCCAGCAGGGGGGTAGGACCTGCCATCGCTACCCCAACTCCCAGCCTGGGGGCCTTCTCCAACTCACCGTCCTCTGTGCATTTTGTAACAGCTTCAAACTTTATACGTAAACTAAGGACAAAGGACAGAAGAAGCAGCAGAGGAAGCAGAGAGACAAAAACAGACTAGAGAACGCAAAAGCAGTGAAATGAGAGGACAATATAAGATTTAAGTAAACAGAATTTCTACTTCAGGAAAAAACAAATCCAGAGGTATGCATTTACTGTCCCACTGCAGTGCACAGAGGTAAATTGTTACAAAATATACCATAGCCATGGTAGATATCAGACAGTGGTAATATATTCTTATTTATGCATCTCAGTGACAAGAAATCACATAAAAATATGCATTTCAAGTGCCAAAGCTATCTAAAGAGCTCATCTTTACATAAAAGCTAATTATGACAACCCTAATAAAAAGTATTTGAAATGTCAAGGACTTTCTCCTTTGATGTACTAAAAAGTTACAGTGATTACTATTTAGTCATTTTTATATGATATTTACACTGTATAACACTTTGTGATAACAATGTACTTAAAGGATATTATTTAGGCTGGAGAGTTAAACAATCAAAAATTTAAAAAATTCCAATAACCATCCCAGAATTTCCTTTTAATTGGCCCACTGAGCCTCGCTGATGGGTTTGGGGATGCCTGCCCCCATGGGGATGCCCATGCCCCCCATGCATGACTGTAATACCAGTTACAGTCTGACCTCGCTAGAGTGAATGAAGGTGTCATAACGGAAGGAAAAAATTTATCCCTGGGCCCAACCAAATAAACCAGAAACCTGAAGAAGCAGAATCCAGAACTTTTTATTTTAAATAAGTTTAATGAACAGTTTCCTGCTTCTAACCACCTCCTCTCCCTTTCCTACACCAATGGAACAGCAGCTACAAAAGCACTGCAGCAAATCTTACTTTCCTTTAACTCCCAGCCTGGAAGTAAACAGAAACACTAAAAATAAGCCACGGTACAGCCTGTGTTGACAAAACACAGTGGTCACCCACTATTACCAGTCCTTTGCTCCAGCAGCCTCTCTACTTAAGTTTTGCATCTTTCTTGTGATTGCCTTTGAGTGGCATGCAAAGCTACAGAGACCAAACATTTTCAGAATAAGTATGAGAATTATAAAGACACCATCCAGTTACAAAGCATGGCTTCAGAGGACAAGCTTTCTTCAGGGGATCATCTTTTGCAGTTAGAATAAGGCCTGGAAGATTTCGGCTTTCTGTACATACTCACCAGATCCTTTTCTGTTTTTTTATTGGCTAAAGCATCAATTTTGGAGTCAAGCTCGCCTTGAATTTGGTCTCTCCTTTTCAAAACACCCTTAATAGAAGATGAAAAAAAAAAGAAGTAAACTGCACCAAATTTTAGCCATCTATTCAGAAAACCATCAAACAACTCAGCTATGTAATAAATTAAGCAAGATCACAGAATAATGCCATTTAATAATTTTGACATGATACATATACTTGCCTCAAAAAAAAGAAATCTTAAAATCAGGCAGTGAAGACTTATTTTTCAATACCTGTATTTTATCTTACATGTTTTTCAAGAATATGAGTAAATCCAAAATCAGTGTTGCGAGAATCTGCCATACAGTACAATTGCTATTTTATGACAAAAACCGCAACAGCAATTTACTTAGTAACAGCTCAACTTACTATATATTCATACTTTAAAACAGCAACACAAGTTTGCCAAATCTCATGACAAAAGTATCTTTGAGTAAAGGTTACAAAATATAGTAGAATAAATGACAAAAAATGGTATACAATGCATTATTGAAATCGTGACTTTAGCCTTCAATATTATTTTGTAAGTGCCAAACGTAGCTCAGTAAAAACAGATAAAATTATCATAAAAATGATAGATGTTCTAGCATTGACATATGTGCTTATTTTCAGTATATGTAATTATTTCCTCCTTCAAAACTGTCTTACCAGGTATTGGATTTTTTAGCATAATGTCAGAAAATAATTAGAAAGGGCAAGGAATGTTACTTCTTAAACTACAAAACAGGAATGGTATTACAGATTAAATTTCCATTCACAATCTTTAATTGCTCTGTGACCTTGAGGAAGCCTTACAAATTTCTCTTTGCCTTAGTTTCCTCATCTATAAGAGCACACTCAGGTGTGCTTATCTTGCAGAAATGTTGCGAGGCTTTAGTCCTTTTAAAAAAAATCAGAAGCAGGACCTATATAATTACAAATCTTACAACCTTCTTTTACGTTTCCTTGCCACAACTGGTTTTACTGCTTCTTCAGTATATACTAAAGAGATTTTCAGTATTCACCTCTAGCACAGGGCATGTTGAAACAGCACAGGGCACAAGCAGCTCTACCTTCTCTAGCTGTCTTGTTTGACTGAGTTCCCTTTGAAATCTTGTCACTTTAACAAACATAATAGAATCATTTAGGCGGTTAACTTAAAAATAATCTTTCAAGGTTTCTTTTTGAACAAGTACTCACTAGAAAAATTTGGTAAACTTGACTGGACAATTCTGAGGAACAGATTAGCAATACATACTAATGCTCATAAATCTATGTTTCAATAGCTCAGAATGTCTTTTGGTTAGATAAATACAGAAAATGTTTAGCTGTTAACAACAGAAGCAAAACAAATACATCTGGAACAGTTTTTCTTTGTATTAGAAATGCTTTCTCCTTTTTAATCTTTCTTTTGCCTCTTTTAAAACTATTTTAATGACTTTGTCACAAATAGTATTTTGTCACAAATTGTGACAAAAAAATGACTATTTATCACAAATCCTCCCTAAATTACAAGATAAAACAAATTATTTTAATATTAATGTGCCACAACTATAGACAAGGTCTGACTTTTAATGGCAAACAGAGCCACTGTGTTTTTAGAACACATCATTATACTTCTACAATTTTTTTGTGTAATACTTAATAGCACCCTGCCACAAAACCCTCAAATAATTGTATGTGGGCCCATAACCAATTTATTGCTGCAATTTGTACCCTGAGGCACAGCACTACTCTGCACTCCCCAGATTTGTTCAGTGAGTCAGTTCGGAAGGAGCTAGTCCAGATGTAAATATTTTAGCTATGAATTCATCTCTGTCCCCAGTTGAAGGCTGAGCTCCCAAGAGTGGAATACACAAGGATTGTATTGTATTGTATTGTATTGTATTGTATTGACCACACCTTCTGCTGCACTTTTGCGCATGATCTTGGCAGCACCGCACAAAGGTCCCTCTGATGAGGGGTTAAACACACCTCTGAAAGCAGGTTTTACTAGTGTGTGACTTCTATTGTATTTTCACCGTGACTAGTAGCTCCCTCTCCAAATTGCAAGAGGGAAGTAAACTATAGGAAAAATAAAAATCAGTGGCAAATGAAAGGAAAAGAACAGTTGTAGAACAGGAATGATCTATTGGAGGAGAATTCTCCTCTGGACAAGACCTGAAGGCAGCCTAATGCTGCATTGCAAGTGTTGCATGAAGAACACTTCAGGCAGAAAAAAAAAAGGAATGGGCAAAAGCTACTTGTAAAGCATGCATGAAGAGCCAGGTCATCACCCTGGGGTTTGTCCACAGAAACCTCTCTGTGCTCTGGATGAAAGAGAGCACCTGGGAAAGGGTGAGCCAGGCTGCAGACTAGAAGGCAATGGGCAGGCTCTCTTCAACAGCATGACGGCTGGGACCACTCATGGGTAACAGACTAGGAAATTCTGAAATACAACTTCAGAAGTCGGGGAGAGGAAGACCACCTGGAATTGCCAGGACGTTTTAGCAAACCGGTACTCACCTCCATCTACCTGTGCGTACATGTCAATATTGAGGCCTGTGAGATACAGGACATTTTGTATGGCCCCTCTTTCAGTGAACTGCTTTAAAGACAGCAGTCATTTCAGCAGTAATTCTTAACCTGTCAGTAGCTAAGCCTTACTGAGAAACTGGCAGCGCCCTGCACAGTGCTGGCAGAGGCTGTTAACTTGGGTCTTGCTCTGCCCATGGCCTGTAACACACTCTCAGCCCCTACTCAGAAACCACTGCAGAAGGAGCTGGGTTCCCAGCAGAGAGGCAAGAACAGATACTGCAGCTTGCATTGCTCAAAACCTAGACAAAGAGGGGTTTGTACACACTTTCTCCTTTCTGGAGGCAGCAGAGTGGGAACTATGACATGCTGAATTCAGTTACTTAATTATGTTGTTTATTCATCAGCACTGAGGAATCAGTTCTGAAGACTGATTTTTTACATTCTCTCAAAGTGTAAGAAAAATCCTTACATAAAGGGAACATGGCAAAGACTAACACGTGCTTACATAATGGCACAGGAACTGGAAGTTCCCTGCTGTTCTAAAAAAAGAAAACATAGTTTAGGAACATCTCCTAGAAAAGGAAAAACCTCTCCACTCCTTTTCCCCCACACAATCTGCTACTCGATGAGTTCATATTTCAGCAGTGTCAGAGGAGGCTGTTCTGAGCTGCTGTTCCCCAAACCTTTCTGTGTTCCCACCTTTCTGCTACAATACAGAGCTCTCTGAAGATGGCCCAACAAGACACTCTTTAGCCCAGCTACTAAGGGCGGCCGGCCATGCAAAACTATCAACCTCTCTCAGCTGGAAGGGGTGCCTCTTGCCTGATCAACAAGGGAAACAGGACAAACCGGATTCCCTGCTATGGGACAGCTATCCTACGCTGGGCACGTTTAGTAACAACAGCAAATAAAGGGACTGCAAAATCATTTCCATCATTTGCAAACCCTCTTCCAGTGTTTGTCACTGGACTAAGCCAAACTTTAAATACAGCCATAAGCAATCCTTTAGGAAACCTTACCATCAGAATTTCACTGTAGAGACCGTATTCATGTAAAATGGGCAGCAGGTTTTCGGAGAGCCCTGCCATTCGCTTCTCCGTAGCCTTGCAACACTTGTCGATGCAGCTGGCAACACCTTTTAGGGAGTCTGCTATATCTTCTTCTGACGCTGACCAGAGTGTGTGGATGGGGCCATATTCCTTCATTTCATTAAAATACTCTTAACGGGAACATATTCACATATTAGTCTTTTGTTCATTATAGATGTTTAAGTGATAGTAATTGCAACCTCATATTTACTGTAACAAAGCAAGAGACTAAAGCTAATGTTTAAATTTGCTCAAATGACCACAATAAGTAAACTGCAGTTTATGAATCAACTAATCAATTAATGTATTGTAATTAAGTAGTTCCTGGAAACCTACCAGCAAAAATACCCCAGTCGTTTTAAAAGGATATCTACACTCTTAGACCTGGTGGTTTGTATTCCGTTCACCCAATGATCTGAATTACTTCATGTTGTCTTCATACAGAGAGACATGAGCCATAGCAGCCCTGGGCAGTAGTCGGTCTGACTTGCTTCTACTGCCCTAAATTCTTCTACAGTAATGTTCCAAATCCCATTATTAAAACTAGTAACCTTGGTATATCCCAAAAACTGCAGAAGCCACACTGAAGTTCACTCCAGTTCTCCAGGTGCTATCTCCTTGAGTAGTTTTTATTAATCTAAATACATGGATACCCTGTGAATTATTTCTCTTGTGTCTCCAGGCCAAGTGATAATCTGTAAGCAGAAAGAAAAAGGTCCAGAATTTACTGTGGCATTGGGGGGAACTAAACTTGGGCAAGGTTAGGTATGACCTGGAAGTTGCATGTTCACAGGAGGGTACTGTGAACACAATGGTTGTGTACTGAAAACACAATTTTATTGCAACTGAGTTTATACTGAAGAAATGTCCAAGAAAAGATAAAAGGCAGATGTGTGCCATGAAAAGTATAATGTTTACTTTGAGATGAACTGGACCGAAAAAACCTCCATGGGAGATATAATTAAGAGTCCCATGTTAAGCTATGCTAAGCAGGAATGTTCTCTGAATCACAGCTATCAACAGTTCATATCCACAACAGTGTGGCCCTGCACACAAGCCTTCTACCAAGTGCTATTCAGAAAATCTAGAAAGAGGATATAACCTACAGCATTTGGGAGCATGTCAAAATTCATAGGGTTTTCCATGAAATATTTTGGCACTGGTGCCTTGAACCTACAGACCTTAGCCAGCTATTTCCACTGAAATAGCCGATATCAAAAGAAACACTTTTCACCAATGTGTATTTTCCTTTTATAAGACCCCTCCAATTTAGTGAGGACATGCTGAGATCTGGTGCTGCACAAGAAAGCATAAAGGCTTAGTTATTAAAGAACAAAGTGCAGCTCTTCAAATCATATTATATAGACAATAAAATCCCTCAAGTGCTGACTAGTGGAAATTGTACCGAACAGGCAGAACACAGGAAAAAAGGTACATAATGAAACCAAAAAAGAGATCTGGAACCTAGACAGCATTATGCTAATATGAGACAGCACAGAAAACTGACTATTTAGATTCCACTGAAAGTACAAACCAAAGTCAGGCAACTTTCCAAAAGCACAAGTAACAAGATAACCACACTTGCTACATTTTCTTCTTTCTAACTTCCTTATCAAGTCGTTCAATGACATGTTCAAACTCTTTGTATTAACTAGTTACTCAAACTAACTTGAAAGTCGCCAAAACAATGACCATTATGAAAAGCACAATATAAGCACAGATTTCCCCTTTCTCCTGCTTGCTGGAAAGAGAATTTTGCCTGGCACAATGAAAAATAATTCACTTTTCCAATATATGAATTTCTTAAATCAATAAAACCAATACTTGTTTTCTACTTACCCCTTTCTTCCTTGTAAATTCTATGAGCTATTTTGTCTAGTACGTTTATTTTCTGACTAAATGTTTCCATGTAATCGTTCATTTCTGTAAACATTTCAGGACGATTTTTAACTCCTCCTCTTACTGAGGATGCTACAGCTCTGACGGTCTGTCCCATCCTGCTCAGCAAACCAGGACCCTGCTTCTTGTGTGAGGAGAGCTCCTGTAGACAGAACAAGCTGTGTTTACTTCCATGTACTTTTTAAAATTCTCTGAAAATAATGCATAATTTAAAGCTTTTTTTTAAAAAAAAAAAAAACAACCCAAAACTACCTAGATAGGCCTCTGTGTGTCTTTTTACTGTATAAATCTTACTTTAAAATTATTAGACCTATGTCAGAACCATACCTGTCATGTGTACTTATTAGCTAAGCCTTTCTGGGCAAACACAAGCGTGTCATGTATCATTCTC
Source organism: Tringa solitaria (assembly GCA_026413425.1). Classification (NCBI taxonomy): domain Eukaryota; kingdom Metazoa; phylum Chordata; class Aves; order Charadriiformes; family Scolopacidae; genus Tringa; species Tringa solitaria. Next base: position 13,993,322 of record JAOXJM010000004.1, read on the forward strand.
ACAAGAATGATTAAAGATGGCAGAGAACCTTTACCCTTTCATTCCTTAGGATGACTTAGTTAGTTTGCAATTTAGCCTTCGAACAGGAAACCAGAGGAAATGATTGCAGAACTATGTCATTGAGAAAAGCAAACAATGTTCCTACTGGAAGAAGTAATCCATCTTTTTATGGCAAGTCTTTTAATACGCTGCTGGAATAACCTTTGCTGAAGTTGAGAGGCAGGCTTTTCTGAGTACAAAACCCCAATTTTCAGCTGGACTCATCTTGCAAAAATACAACAGGAAATTCAAAGGCTGTATTTTTCTGAGACTAGTATAACTTAAAAAAAAAAAGATGAAAAAGACAGTGCCATGCTTAAACAATAATTAATTTAAAATACTACTTTCCATATAATCTTGGAAGCTTATAAGTATACTAAAAAGCATGCAGTTGAATTTTGAGAATTTGCCACAAAAATTAAAAATGCAGCAATAAAAACTGCCATGGAAGGTACAGTGGTATGTATGGCCACACGCATGATTACCAAAGGCATACAAGAAGAGGTTATCTCGGGGGATGAATATTCCATAAATCCCCTGCCTTCTTCTGACACTTCTGTAACAGGCTGTGAGTGGACTCTACTGAATAATGAACTAGGGAGACTCCTGATATACTCTGCTAACACAAGACGTGGGTTCACATAACTGGAAATAAAAATAAAGTCATTTTACCCAGGCCTGCGCAGTAAGAAAAATTTTGAAGTCTTCATTAAAAGTTAAAGTTGGATGATCAGCAATACGGTTCAAAAATTTATGTAAAGCTTTTCTTCGAGTTTCAATGAATTCATCATTAAACCGTTCCACCATTCCTTTCATTATGAATTTTTCAGGCAATGGCTAAGGAAAAAAGAAAAAATATTTTGTATAATTTGCATAATATTAACGCTATTATAATAGTTCTTCTACTTACTAAAAACCATTGGTATATCTTGGTTTAGACCAAAAAACATAGCTATACCTTGTAGAACCAACCATTGTGGGTTCTATACCTTGCAAAATCCAAAGTGTTATAAAGTTATCACACTCAACAGTGGTATAAAATGGTTCTTGTAGCACACAGTGCAGAAGAATACAGATACAACTAAGAAAAAAGGAAATAAATTACTGCAAATGGCACAATTACAAACATAAGAATACCTTTATGGGATTTCTAATTAACACATATGTATAAAGCTAATGAAACTAGGTTGGTTTAATGTTTGTGAGATTTCAGAAACTGAAGAAAGATCTCAAACATCTTTGTATAAGATTGGAGCCAACTTGTAAACAAATAAAAATAACTTAAGTTTTAGCAAACGAACAGGAATAATCAATGTTGGATGTGCTTCTTCAAGTTTGCTCTTCAACCAAAGGAAATCCTGATACCGTCTTCGAACTTCATATTCACTGGAGTCAAATTCACCACGAGATGTCTGAAAACCAGAAGGAGAAAAAACAGGCCCAGGTTAGAAAATCAGAAAAAAAGAACAAAATAGTTTTAGATGTTGGAGAAAACTGAATACTTTAAAGGGGGTGCATACATGCTTCTATTTTGCCCATGTTATTTGCTTGCTGTTTTTTAAAGTGCAATCATCAATCACTTGAAGAGATAAAACACATCCCATTTTAGCAAAAAATCAAAGTTCTATTGTAAAAAACAAACAAACAAACAAACAAAAAGCAAGCACTAAACTGCAAACAGAGTGACTTATAAGAACTAGCCTACCACAATGTTTCCAAGATTTCAATCCTAATTTTAGTGTGGCATTTTCCTTTTAGAAATCATAGTTATGTTCATTACTTTTAGGGCACTTATTTTAAAGTTATTAGTAATCTATGAGTAAGGAAAGTCCATTTTTTAGCATTCTGGAAAAAAAACCAAATAGCTGACATACGTCCTTGGGACCTGCTGACACTAGTCAACAATCCCCACATTCAAAACATGAAAACTTCAGCATATCATAGCAATAACGCTTCTTGTGCTGCTTAATGGATTCTGAATTCCATTATCATTTCCAGTTTTGTAGCCTTTTGTTAGAACTTGCCAACAAACCATTAATGCCTGGAAAAAATGCTTATTACAGTGTTGCAAATTTGTCAGACTGTGAGATTTATTTTATCACTGCTCTATCTTCTAGAATCAAGCCACAAAGAGCCCATGTTGTCACTGAAGTAATATGTGCTGTTTAGCATTCATTGTTGCACAGAGATTTATAATGTGATGCGAGTAAATTCTAAAAACCTCAAAACATGCTTATGTAATCTAAACATTTTTGACGGTTGAATGAAAATTTTTCAAGGTATGTGGGAGGAATGCTATTACTTTATCATCAACAACCAGCACTTCAAATTAAACATGATAAGAAAGGATAGAGTAGATAAAAAAGCAATCCACCTTATAGCACTTCCATACTTGCCTGAAGAAAAAATGTTTTCTCGTCTACAAAAACATGCAGAGAATGAAAATTATTGCTAGCAACCTAATGAAGATAGCTCTCTTCCTACTCTTTAAATATTTTATGAGGAATTGATATCTCCTCTTATTTAAGGACGAATAATTCCCATTTGAAAATTTGGTTGTAAATGAATCTTTTTAAAAGGACTCAAAGTAAAATAAATTAACAGTGCAATTCTCAAAACGCAGCCTGCAGAATATTTGCCGGTAACCCCAGAAGAGCTGGCTAGTCTCACAAGGCTTAGTTTCTTCCTTATTTCCAGCAAATAATTTGTATTCTGGACAGCTAAAAATACACTTAGTTTTCTCCTAATTCTGCTTTTTAACTGGAGAATTGTGGCAGTTTTCCCAGAAATCAAATGCAACTGTAAATGTGAAACAAATGTCCGTGTGATAGTGGATGTTGCAATTAGAAAAGAATGCAATTGAAAGACTTTGTAGCAGGTAATACTTATGCAAGACAAAAGACTGCTAGCCAAATGATCCAAAAGTCATAAATACTTGGGCTAATATAGTGTCTTTGAACTGAATCACTCCTTCTGCTGTTTCATATTCCTGCTGAAGATCACAATAGAAAATGTTTTTCTCATATAGAACTGGCTGTTCAGTTGGCTGTTGAACGATTATTAGCTATTTTCTCAGCTTAAAAGATCTAAGCACCTGTATGTGTAGACTTATACTGATTTTTTTTCCCAGAATGTAATGCACAGTTTTTACAGTTTTAGTGGTCTGTAAGTCATGGCAAAATCAGAGTATAATTTAAATTTAGTAATATCCCAGAGAATGGCATGCAAGAAGAGTGAAAATGCTACTACGGTTATCAATGTAAGCCGTTATAGGCATGAGTAGATGCTTACCTTTGTGACTACTCTGTATGTGATAAATGTTTCAATGGCTGTAATGTGACTTTCAGGATCATCGACGGTAATGAAGAGATCTCTTAATTCTGGTTCATCTTCAAATTTATACTGGTTTATCATTGATGAGGGGGATATTGGCATTGAAGGACTGAATGAGTTTACCTCAGCCAGTGATGTATCCTACAGATAAGACATGAGAACATCCATATCAATACATCTGTGTATACAAACACAGACATGCAAACACCTCAGAAGATAAAATAACAGGCTTTTAAATAGTCTGGTAAAACAGATAAAACGTATAGCAGATGAAAGAATTATATAGTACATGGCAAATCTATTGTCCTTCTCAGTATTTGCTTCTGTGAGGATGTAAGAAACAAGAACGAGATTTATTCTAAGACTGATGAAAGAGCAAAATGCTACCATTTGACAAGAATGTTATGCATAGCTAGAGAGAGAACTTGCCTATGAATGCTAAAATTAGTTATGAATCCAAGAACTCAGTAATTGTGTAGGATACTTACCAGCTTTATTAAAATTGTTAGAAGCCAGTTACTCGGGACTTACGAAGTTTGAATTATCTCTAATAACCTGAACAGGGTGGATAAAAAGTGGTGATTTTAAAGGAAAACAAGACAAAATCCAAATGAGAATTTTTATTGGAATTGGATATCTAGGTTTGCCTACATTTTAAAATGAAGTTTGAAATGGAAAACTTTTACAGAGATATAAATTCAGTCTTTTTAAAAACAGTTAAGTAAGGATGCGGTACAAATTTGTTGCTTAATTTCTAAGTCAAACCACTGTTTTGCTGAAGTGGGAAACCACTTTTTGATAGCGTCAACCACTTCCATCACAGTTCTCTAAGAATATTGCCCATAGCAGCTGCTTCTGCTCAGTGCATTCAATGGTGATCACTCAAACGCTGAGAAACTGCGGGGAAATTAGAAACAGGCGAAAAAATCTCATTTCATTCAAGTCTGGATGAAATCTACTCATCTAAAATCTTGAAGGATACGGTGGCTAGGAAAATCAATTAAATTCACTAGCACTATAAAAGAGCACAATAAATTAATAAATCAGTAAAAATAATAAATTTGGGCAATTAAAACCAATCACTATGTTTTAAATATCAAACATTTTATACACTTTTTCTAATACATCCAATGCAATGAAGTATTTTTATAACAAACTTTAATTTGTTTTCTAGAAGTTTTCTAAAACTGTAGGCTACAGTAACCTACCAAGTGGCAAAGAACTGCCCTTTCTGGTGCCTCGCTACCTATGGAACAAGGAGAAAAGTGATGTTGCTAAAGAGAAAACTGCTCAAAAGACAGGAGTGGAAATGTGGGAGTGCACAGAAACTAGGCACAGCATCATCCCAAGGCGGATGACGCGGGAGAGACGAGCACACCACCGCAGTGCTGCTGAGCTGGGGGAGAGTTGCTGCTTCTTTCTTGTATTCAACTGGATCAAAACTTTCTCTGGAACACATTCTCCTCTCTTGGTCTTTTGCTGCCTTAAACCTCATTGCCTACTTTCATCCCTCTCCTTTGGATTTATCAGCCTACTCCCACAAATATGGAGTAGGAATTTATATTGAGAATTACGCATGGAAAGCACTGATATACAAATTCTCCTCGCGTCACTTAACTACAGTTCTTTGAACAGGGAGACAAAAGCAGGACGGAAGACTAAAGGCAGTGCTTTAAATATTATAGAGCTACTCACTCTTACACCTGTAAGTCATTTTATGTTTACTCCAGTGTGTTCCCACGCGTGATTTCTTTACTGGTATCCAGCCAGCCCTGTCCCGAGTGCTGGAGGATAAACAGAGCAGCTGTTCTCACTGGCTGCCCGTGCTCTACCACGAAGGGTGAGGACCGCTGGTTCAGAGCAGCCCCTGGGAGTCAAAGTGCTGAGACAATGGGAAATTTCCACGGAAAGAAAAATGCATGTGAGTGCGTAAGGGACTTGAACGGCCATATAACTTGAGGAATAATGACTCTGCAAGGCCTAAATTGGATCAAGGCAAATGTGTTTCATATTTTCTCATTTTCCATGGGTCATTAATACTTTAATGTTTTGTTCCTCCTTCTAGGTTGCTACTAAAAATTGCGCTGTACAGGCAGGTTTCTGAAAGTATATTTTTATATGAAAGGGCTTATGAATATGTGGTTTGTGAAACAAAACAAGGGCAATAAAAATCCATAGAATTAGCAGGTCTTCACTTCTGTTCTAATACAGGTCTAGTGTTCATCTGCACATGAATGAATACATGTGACTTTTAAAAAAGCATCTGTTTCTTCTTCTTTATCCTCATGATACTTAAGGTTTACTTCCAGCAGTTCTTGAAGTTTGTGTGACGCAAGTCTGAAGTCATCATAGAAACATGGTTAAAAAAATATGATAATTTTCTATACAGTTGTAATTTTGTGGTTGGGACTATATTTTTGTGTGCATACAGATGAGGGCAGAAGTTTTGCAGCACAGGAAATAGAGACAATTCTTCTAGCTCTTGGGTTGTATAACATTTTTTTAGAAAAATGTCACATTTTTCCTCTTCAGCCATGCAAAGAGAACCAAGGTCCTGTCCCAGATAACGATGCCCTTTCCCACACCTCCCCGGCCCACCTTCCTGCAGTTCCCCTTCTCCCTTCCAAGCCCTTTCACTGCTGAGAGCAGTCGGCAGAGCTGCCTCCGCCGAGCAGCAAATGGGTTCATGCATTTTGATTTACTGGTCAGGAGACCAAACGGATAGAAAATCAGTGCACTCCTGGCAGCTTGAGGGCCTTGTTCTGGGTCTCCTTCCTCTACTACTTTGTAGCTACCCTGTTGCATTCTCACATTTGGCTGCAATGGGTCAGTAAGACTCCAAGATAAATAAGGGAAGGAAAACACACATAGAGCAGGAGCGGCCTCAAAGGCTGCGCACACAGCTGAGCCTGCAGCTCTTGGTAGAAGACATTAAGTCCAGGGGTTTGCCTAGACACCATTTTCCCCCAGACAATAGGTCCTTGACCCAGGATGGCCTTCATTCCTTGTTCATCCATCCCTCCCTCCCAGCAAGGATCCAGAGCTTGCAGTCTTCTGAGGCCAGGGACCCGAAGCAGGTCTCGAGATAAATGACATGGTGGCAGAGTTTATTTTATAAGAAAATAGCTTAGTTGTTGGAGCATTCTTCAAAGAAGCAAAGATTCAGAAAGACAGAATAGTTCCTTGGCTGAAAATTTCACTTATAAATTAGTCTCAAATCCTTGATCAACTTGTTTTGGAAGAAAAATTATCCTCTATGCAATTCTGAAGTGACATGTACATTTTTTCCAGAAATACCATTAATTAAGTTTTCTGAAATTATGAAATGGAGACAAACACTGTAAAACAGAGTGGAGACAAACACTGTAAAACAGAGCCTGAAAGAAGAGCTGCTGGAGATTTTAAGTATTAACCAAGGCGCTGACAGCTTTGTCAATGCTAGGTCGCCAAATCAGTTAACAAGGAAGGCAAAGATTAACTGAATGGGTATTGCGATACCTGCAGTACTCTATACTTTGAAGCTGATGGAAGAAAGCAGGTTGAAAACATTGTCTTTGTGTGACTCATAACCCAGCCCCCAGAAGTCGTCTCTGCTGAAAAGACCTCAGAACTTTTTCCATGGTAACGGAAACTAGGATAAAGTGAAATGCACGTCACATCATGAAATGCTTCATCCGAGTTGCCGGAGAAGATGCTAGTCTGTAATATTTGAGGTATGTCATGGGATACTGGGTCAATGGTTTATGACACTATCAGGTTAGATGTCTATGAATTTTCATAAAATAAAAGCCCTGCGTTTACATCTTGAGTAATAACTTAGGGTATTGAGGTTGACAATTTTTAAGAATCTCATTTTTCACCATTTTGGTAGCTGGTACGTTCCATTGACTAAACTGAGAAAAATGAAGTCGATGGCGGTGTCAGGCACCGAGCGCTGCACTGCTGCTGCTGTCCCACTTGGACTGCAAATGCTACACCACTGCCTTAAAGACGGTGGCGTGAGAAACCCCGTTAAGATACAATTTAAAACAAGGTCATCCTGGAACAGTACGTTATGGAAAAATTGGTTTTACAAAACTTGGTCTGAAGCTACATTTAGCCTGTCAGTTTCCCTTCAATATACAGAACATGAACAAATGGGGCGTAATCCCCAATCAACCCTACAGATTTTCATCAGTGCAAAAGATCAGCCCTCAAATTGCACCTGAAAGGAAACCATGAATTTCTGTTCTATATATAACCACTAAATGCAGGTGTCCAAGCTTTGGAAGAATTCTGTATTTTCACACAGTATGACAAATTTTCTTGTTTGCAGGAGTAAGTTACGTGGCATGCATTAATAGTAGTTAAGAAGTAAGAAATATTTGGCTTGAATCCAGGTAGCAGAAATGTAAAGATATAGATATTTGCCATATAGCAGCAGTAACTCGTATCAACTACATTTGCTTTTACTTTTTATTCCCAAGGAGCATCGCTCTTGACAAGCAAGCAGCATAACTGTGGATACGCTGTACTGATAGGCAGGTACCTGCATGCAGAACTGCCTGAGCTTACCTAGTAAAAGCAAAAGGGTCCCAAGTAAGAAACAAACAACTCAAATTATATTTTAGCACTGCTTTCTCATGCAAGCTCAGGGAATCATTCACCTCCTTATGTCAAATCAAGACTGGTGCTTTTCTAGAAAATATGATTTAGTTAGACCCTTGTCATGCTTCAGAAAAACACAGATAACTCGGTGAAATTTAGCCTGACCTCTCACATATTACAGACCATTAAATCACCTAATAGTCCCTTCTGGCCTTAAAAATCCATGAATTTAAAGAATTTTACTACAGTCAAAGTTTAAATACATAGCTCCAAAGAATTAAGCTGTTATTCGAATGTTTTTATTCATGCACAGCAGAAAATGTATCTTGATTACAGAAATATAAAAACTACACATTTAATTCACGTGTCAATCAATCTTACTGAAATTACATTTAGTGTCACATTTTCAAATAGGAAGCGTATCGGCTGTTTCTCTCCCGTGTCACACATCCTGTCACACAGCAGCTCACAAGTCTCAGAAGGTAAGCTGGGCCTTGCCCCCCTATATATATATATATATATTTTCCACCTTAGCTATCTGTATGTCCTTATGTTCTATTTTAGATGCTGCCTTGGTAAGGCCAATAGATCCACGCCATGCTCTCCTCTTTAATGGCTGAAGAGGTAAGTCTTACCTTAACCGAATCCGTACAAAATGAGAAACAATACACGTGGTAGCCATACCACAATTCATTGGTTTAGTTAAAATCAGCAATATTGGCAAGAGGTACCCGTGTACCTCGCCACCTCTGTTGCTTTCAGAACGCCATCGTCGGTTACATTCCTTTTATTCCCTTCATCAAACCACAGGCGTTACCTTGTCAAACCTCCTAGGCAAAGGTGCTGGACTTCCCTTCATCTTATAAAACTCAAACTGAAACTTGGAAATATTTACTTACATTTAAATACAACCGCAATTACTAAATACAAGTGTTTATTTGATTCACAGATACATATGTGGTACACGACAAGTGTAGGCGATGACAAGGTTACAGCGAGCCCAGGCAAATGTAAGGTAAGAGCAGTTAGACTTGCAGGGCTCGTCCCCAGCACCGAACCCCGCTCTTCGTGCCCGCGGAACACCCGCCCGGGGCTCGGCCGAGCGGGCCGGGCTGCTCGGGGCTGCCCCGGGTGACCCCGGCTCACGGCGGGAGCTGCCCCCCGCCCGGGCGCAGGGAG
>JAOXJM010000004.1:14002958-14030966 GCA_026413425.1 Tringa solitaria
CGGCCCGGCCCGGCCCGGCCCGCCCCGGGGGGCGCGCCCAGTGCGCAGGGCTGGAAGCGGCGGCGGGAGGGCCGGGCCGCCCTGGCGGGCACGGAAGAAGCGGGAAGTGGAGCCTCGTAGGGCGGTGGGGCCGCAGCCTCTCTGCGGAGGCTGGTCGTGAGGGAAGGGGGGCGGAGGCGGCGGCTCCTCACACCGCCCACAGACGGTTTCGTGGAGGCGTCGGTCTCGGTGACGCGTCGGCAGCTCCCCGCTTCGGCCGCCCGCGGGGCTGCCGAGGGACTGGGCGGGCCGGCCGGGCTGGGGTTAGCCGCCCTTGGCGAGCCACCCGCGGGGGCGGGCTCGGGGCGCGTTGCTGGCCCGGGTCGCTGGCAGGGGCGCGTTAAAGAGCCGAGCGGAGCCGGACGGCCCTCGGCACCCGGGCCCTCTCCCCGCACCCCGTGTGTCCCCGCCGGCGCGGCGGCAGGCGGTAAGCACGGCTGCCTTCCCGCCTCCCGCAGCCCTGCCGCCCTTTGTTACCGGAGCCTTCCTCCCTCACGGTGGGGGTCTGGCGGGGTTTGGGGTGTTGAGGACGGAGGTTACCACCCTGGGGTCAGAGATTTACTTGTGAGGACGAATTGGCGCCACGTTACAGCTGAAAAGGAGCCGGGAGAGGGGCACCCGGCATTCGAAAATGGTAAAGTTGCAGAAAGTAAAAGCGTCAGAATTGAGGTATTTTGAAGTGGCCGGTGTTGGACAGGAAGCGGCGAGCGGTGCGGTGCGCTGCGGGAGCCGGGGAGGTGCGGTACCGAGCAGGCAGGGGAGGGGATGGCCTCCCCCTGAGCCCCTCTGCGGGGCTGGGCATCTCACCACACGGTTGCACCCTGTAGAACAAGGCGCCTCTTTACAGGCTCCATCTGAAGTCAATGGGAACTGTGTTATTAACAGGGGCTTCGAGAGCCCTGGGCGGGTACTTGGGCAGATACAACATAATCTTTGTGTACCTTGGTTCCTTTGCTGTCAAATTAGGAAAGGCGAACCCCATAATCAAATGAAAGTGTTTTGAAAAGCATTCATCTGTGAAACGCTCCTGGCAGTTGATGAGGAAGTTCATCTGGTGTTTCATGCTTCTCAGTGAAGTCTTGAGCCACAGCTTGAAAGAAAGAGATAAACACTAAATTTTCACTGAACTGTGCAAAGAGAAAAGGAGCATGCCTGTGTAATTAGAGAATATAAACTAAGACATTTTCATGTTTGTTTAAAAAAAAAAAAAAACACCTAAAATTCAGAGGGAGCTGTGGGTTGGGGATGGTGGGCCTTTACCCAGCAGGGATCCCACACGTTTTGGCTAACAGAGCAGCGTTTGCCGTTGCAGGTTGCTTTATTCCGAGGACCATCCACCAGAGGGAGATGGGATGCACCTTTCCTGGGTACTCGGATACTCGCTGATGGCAGGGTGTGTTTCAGTAAGTTAAAATAGGCACTTTCTGTAGTTTTAAAATAATAACTGGCCCTGGTACAAGATCCTCAGGCTTCTTTTCCTTCTGACCCCGTGTAGACTGTCCCTGCCCTGCTGTTGTTTGCTGTGCCCCAGCTCTGTGCCTCTGAGGAACCTCAGGTTTCTCTGGTGCACTACCTTCCCCTCAGGCTGCCACCAGCCCTTGTCCAGGTGTTGCTCACTTCCAGGCTCTGCAAGGTGCAGGCTGGACTTCCTTGTGGTGCAGGTGCTTCTCATCAAGCACCAAATCTGTGGCTTTTCCCACCTCTGCATTTTTTACAGTTCCTTTCCAGTGTCCTTGCTGCTCATGTAGCCTCTGGTTACCCTCGGTGTCACGGTTTCACCCCAGCCGGCAACTTGGACCATGCAGCCATCCCCAAGTTGGGATGGAGAGAGAATTGGAAAAGTGAAAACTCATGGGTTGAGATAGGCAGTTTAATAGGTAGAGCAAAAGGTACACACGCAAGCAAAGCAAAACAAGAAATTCATCAGCAGGCAGGTGTTCGGCTGTCTCCAGGAAAGCAGGGCTCCGTCACGCATAATGGTTACCTGGGAATACAAACCACCCCCTCTTTCTTCTTTTTCCCCCAGCTTTACATACTGAACGTGACATCACATGGTATGGAATATCCCTTTGGTCAGTTGGGATCAGCTGTCCTGGCTGTGTCCCCTCCCAAATTCTTGTGCACCTGCAGCCTGCTCGCTGGCAGCATGGTGTTAGGAGTAGAAAAAGCCTTGAGAGTTTAACAACAACCAAAACCACCAGTGCGCTATTGACACAATTCCCCATCCCCAATCCAAAACACAGCACCTACCAGCTGCTAGTAAGAAAGTTAACTCTGTCCCAACGGATTCTGTGACACTTGAGTATCAGATACTGATGAAAAGTGAATGTCAGAATATACATCTTCTACTCTGTTGTTTGTACATTAATGATAAGACAAGTGTGGCTAGTTTGTTTTTTGACTTTATAGAAGGTGATAGATGAGTTCTGGTTCCTCTGGTTTTGCCTTTACTTCCGTGTTTCTAAGTACCACATGTTGTACCAGAGGCCTACAGGTTTTCTGAATAGAGTAGCTATGACCCATATAATGCCTGAGTTTTTAGTATGTCTGTATTTAAATTCAGATGTTATACTTGTGAGACAATAACAAAATAAAAGAACTCGTCAAGGATCAGAATTCCTGACAGCGCACATCAGAAATGATAAATAAAAGACAGGCAGTCAAAGAAAATATACAACTGGTGTACTGTAGGCTTGAATACTAAGGTTGTCATCTGGATCATACTAATTTTTCAAAGTTTTACCGTTCTCTTGGGTTCTTTATTTCTGTTTGAGAGAAATCTCACAAGATGCTTTAATTGGATTTTTTCTTATTATAGCTTTTTATTAGCTCATTAATCAAGCTTAACAAGACATATTTTTAGATTCCTCGCTGGCAGTGCTTATCTTCTGTGCTTTATATTTGAAGTACCAATCTGTGAGGAAAAGGTATTCATTGTCCTTCCCTCTAGGAAAACATGCATTACATTTAACAGTTATTTGGAGTTTTAATCATCACAAGGACCTGTGCTAAAACAAAATAGGAGGCCATTTTGCCATCACTTTCACCTGCCCTCCCCACCCTCTACCCTGGTTGTCCCTAATCTCTATTGAAAGGGCCCAGGGTATCTGGGCATCTTCAGGGCATCTTTCTCCCATGCCGAGTGCCAGTGGGATTGCCAGCACCTCTCCCCCTGCGGTATTTAGCAAAAAGAGCTTTTTACAGACTCAAGAATTTGTTGCTTATTTTCTGTGGGACCGGAGATGACTATAAACAGCTCGATAATTGTGCTGTTCAGAGATATTGGAGGTAGCATAAATACAGAGCTGTGCTTACCAGAGGGGATTTACAGGTTTCTCTTGTATTGTTGTTTCAGAAGTACATTGCTGTAGGTCTTGGTTATTCTTCATTTCAGTGTATGTATATGCACATATATGCCAGCAGGCTCTGTCTTTGCTGAGTGCCTGGGGTTTACACATATAACCACAGGTATCCTTCCCTGAACCTGTGGAATTAGATCTTGGCAATAAAGAGAAGAGTCGGTGTGTAAGATGTTGTTATGCCATGAATGTTATTGCCCCACTAATTTAAAGAAATAGCTATTGTACTGAGACAATACTCGATAATATTTTGCTAAATAAAGTTTAACATCTTGTTAAATACGGTGTTTTCTAAATGCCTATATGATTTTCATGAAATACTCAACCTTTCTGGGCCCTCCCACTCAGGAACAGCAAGTGGAGTATTCACATATGTCAGGGCTGAGCGGCAGTTGCCTCCAACTTCTATTTATTCACTTAAGCCCAAAAAGCTATTTTGTGTTACAAAAATGTCAATATTATTCCTGCTTGCATTTTCCCTTTTTCTTTGGTAAGAGTGTTGATCCTAGCTAGTAATCCCTTCCAGAGTTGCTTTTTCTTGAACAAATTAAATTTACAAACACCGAAGCAGAACCAAGCTATTCCTTCGCTCTCATGTGCAGGCTGCATGTGATCCCTTTAGGCCACAATACCACTTTGAATACTTAATGTTGACTTGTCGAGTTTCACCAACTGCACAGCGATATGGACAGGATTAAATCTTGTTTTATTTCATCGGCTCCCTAGCCAGGCAGGAGCAGGGTATGGAGGGCTCATGGTGGTTTACTCTGTTCCACCGCTGCAGTGCAAATAATAAGCATATTAGTGAATCTGCTGACATTTGGCACCTTGACGTAAATGAGAACGTTTTTCTAGGTCTGAAAGGCATTGTCAAGTAGCATTCTTGTCAGGGTTGTATAGTGTATAAGGAGAAGTCATTATGTTTACAGCCAGAAGATATTTTGATGGTGAATTAAGGGCTGACCTTCATATCATACCATTTATTAGAGCAAGCTTTATAGTAAGCTCCATATAATGGCTCAAAATAAGTTTAACTATTTGTGTTCCCTGCCTGAACTGGCAAAGTAGTGGGAGCATTAAAGCTCCCAGAGAAGTTGCGAGCTGCGTAGTTTTTCAGCTTCCCATTGTGTTTATATTGAAAGGTAACTTTGATTGTTAAGCTCGTCTGTTATTTTTGTTGTTGTTATTAGTTTAAGTTTCAAAGGTGCTTTAATTGTAAATACTGTATTGTAAAGTGATTTATTTGTCACAGTGGATATCCTCCGAGCTTATATTTTTTCAGAGACTATCAGACTGTCTTTGCTTTCTGACGGCCCAAAGGAAATTGCAATGTAGTGTACTCGTAATCACGTTATGTCTTTTATAGCTGCAGATCATTTTTATGACATTGTAGATGTACAAAGCCCTGATCGATATCTAGAGATTTGCTATCATTTTAAGTTATGTGACTCTGCCAAATTTTAGATGTGAAAATATTCCTGTTGAAGCATTATTTGGTTTGATAATTTTTACAATATCTAAAAACAGTTGCCAAGCTTCATTGGATATGAAAGCATTGATTATTTTTTTTTTTTTGGTAGCACTTTGCACTGTTGTCAGATAGAGTCCATCTGTTCTAATCTAGCATTGTCTCTTCTGCTGAAGGAATGGTTTCCTGTTTCCAAATAATTGCTACTATTCTTGTTTTTTGATGACAAGTATATTTAGCAATCTGTACTTCATGGCATGAAATATTAGATTATCTCCCAGTCCAAAGGTATGCAATGAATATATTAATTTGATGTATGAATCTGAGTTCTTTTTATTTTTCTTGATGCCTAGTTTGGGAACTCTGAACTTTAGGTGAAGGAAACAGACTAATACTGGACTTCAGTTAGGCTGTTTATCAGTGACCAGGTGTGGTTCTGTCTGTTAACTAACTGGAAAGAAATGACAGTGACTGATGTGAATGTTACTCATTTACAGATGTCTGTTTACAACCCATTTAAATTGAATACTGTATTTCAGATGTTGCAGTGTAATGAATGGGCTCTGAAAATACTGTGCAAACCTGTGATTATTTGACATTTTAAGCACAGGGCTTGCCATTGTTTAAAAGATTACTAGCCTTTACAGATTGCTTTATAAGAATTTAGCAATCTTTTCTTTTTCACACAGGCTTTCAGTGACCCTAAAAAACTTGACTAAAGGGAGCTGGCAGGTAGGTGAGCCTGCTTAAACCAGTCCAGGAGGCATGTTATGGTTGAATTAACCCTCGGTGTTCATGATGTTTTGAATAGTTTTATTTTATTTTAGACAGAACCTTTGTGTGCTTCTTGCCTCAGTTTATTACTACCAGGATGACTACTAAGAAAGTTCTTATGTGAAAGGTTTTTTTTAGTCCTCAAATTCACACCTGAACTATTGACATAAAATTGGGATCTACATAGGTCCTAATTAACACTTTAACATTTATTGATAGAAAATTATATGTATATAGTCATTCATAAAACCTGTAGAAGATTCATTCTACAGCTACGCTGCCACAGAATCTCTCACTTCTATCTTGTGTCGCTGAGCTCTTTTCTTCCATAAAACTGTACAATACAAATGGTAAAGGACAGTGGTTCAAGGTCATTCTTGCTAAAAACTGCCCCTTTTTGTTCTACAGAGATCAGAAAACATATAAAATAAGCCCCACATCATAATGCAGAAATAAAAGTATGGTCATGGATAGTAGATTATGACCCAGAGGAAAGAATGTGAACAATGTGGCTGCAGAGAGGAATTTTAAGTGACGTATGTGAAACTGCCAAAATGAGAATTGCAGCCGAAGGAAGCGAGCCAGCAGTCTAACTACAATCAATATCCAGGTTAAGTAAACAATTACATTCTGCCAGAACTGGAAGGAAATCCACACAGCCTGACAGGATAACTGCAGCGTCTTCAGGTGTAAATTCTGAATTTACTTCATGGATACCTTTCTTGCCATTTGCACAGAGTGTAACTGATTTTTTCACAACCTATCAGGCAAAGGCTGCTCTCAGTTGTGAAGAGCTGTTGTTAAGTCCTTGGAAGCACATGATGCATGACAATTAATAGTGGAGGTTGTTCTAAAAATCTGGAAATTGATAAGACTCAGAAGTGACCAAAAGAACAATGTATGTTATCAGACAGTATGATTTGACAGGGAAGCAGACTTATGAATAAGCGAAAAAATACAAAGGAGTAATACTAGGGTACTTTGTGAGCACTGAGCTTGCCTGACATAGAAGAAATCAATCCTAGAATGGAAACAGCTGTGTTTACAACATTTTAGGATAGTTTCCTTATCAAATATTAATATGTGGAAAAGCCCTTGTGTGAAAACTTGGCAGTTGGTCTACCAGAAGATTATTATTCTTGCAGTATCTGCTATAAAGTTGCTAAATAGCTCAGAATAGTTTCAACAGCATTAAAAGAGAGCCTAAACCCCAAAAAGAGCTGAGATAGATTGATAGAATATATTTTACATTTTGACTTGATCTTTTACCCCTTCCTTGAGCAAAAGTTCTTGGGAAACCTCAAAATTTTCCTGATGTCATACATACACATGGAACTGATAGTATAGTAGACAGCTGTTCCACTATTATCCCCTTATATTTACACACACACCCCCCAAAGTATCTTTATGCTTGAAAAATATCAGCTGTTTCTAGTTTACAGTAAAAGTGCCAGAGACTGTTTGTTCCTCTGTGCTCAGAACAGATGAAATGCAATGGACCAGCTCTTGCCTGTTCTCTCACCACTGCATGTCTTGCTTAGGATCAGCTCAGGCATATAAGATATGTGGTGTGAATGTTATATAGAGAACATGGCAGAGGAGTGGCACAAGTGCACAGGAGAGTAGACTTGATTAATTTTGTAGCCCAAAGAAGGAATTTATTTTTTTTTCATTTTATTTCCTCTTAGCATGTGTTGGTATATGTGCACTGGGTACAATTTTGGAGACTCTTTGTCTTCAAAATTGAGAAGTATTTGTCTCCAAATACTGAGAAGAATCATCGCCAAATTCTAGAAAGGAATAGCTGAGGAAGCAATTTAAATTTCAAGACTTCATACCAAGACATAATCCAAGACAAACAGTGACTTTGGACAGTCCAGTCAGACTGCAGCTGCACGAGCTCTAGATCAGACAGGGAAGGGAGTCTTCCAACAGATGTGATTTACAGTAGCGGCACAAGCAGTCATATGCTTCCTGCAGTTTTCTCTTATTTAACAACTATTAGTAGTTTTGTTTTGTGTTGTGAGAAAATGAGAAAGACCAGATTGGTCTGTATCTTAGAGGGGAAACAATGGGACTAATTAGGTCCCTATTTTATTGAACTGATTCTGCACTTAGGGATGGTGTGATAGTAGAGCACTTAAGACATTGACCCAATGGATTTGCAAGAGAACTTGTGTTTAAAATGAGGTTTGTGGATGAACTGGGCACTGAAATACTGTATTCTGGTGAGTTACAATGAGCTCTGTAGTTAGGCAGCACTGGCACTTGTTTTCCACTGAGAGAAAGATAAAAGTTGTTAAGCAAGATGAAACTGCAGGGAAGAGTAGGTGTACCTCCCCAGCTGCTAGGAATTAAATCCCTGTCATATGAGATGAAAGCTTAAATATTTGAAATGTCTCTTCTTTATTCATCTTTCTGATAAGCAACTGCTACAAGGATGCTGTAGACTTAACAAAATGGAAGGAACAGAGGAGAACTTGAGAGGTGTGTAGTACAGTATTTACACTTAACCTGCTCCATACTGTGAAAAAGTTTGGAAATCAGGGAGTTCAGTTCCTTCTGCTTGAAGTGTATTACTGTGCTATCCTTACCTGTGAAGCAAAACTGCGTGCTATTTTTGGCTTTACCGAACTTAACAGAATAATACGGGGTTTTTTCTGTTTCATATCACTTAAGACCTCAATCTGATAGATTGCATTTTTCAGCCTGTGGCCATGTATGCTGCAGTAGTTGATGTTCTGTAAGAATTCCTCTTTAAATTGACTTAATGAATTATGCTAACAAATTGCTCACATTTTTGAACTGTATATGAAACTAACGAAACAGGCTAGAATTTTAGATCGGTGACTTTTCTTGTTATCGTGTGATATACACAAGGGAAACAGCAATGAACAGAAAACAACTAGTGGAAAGGGTTCATTTTCCATATACAACACCTCTGAGAAGACCTTTGGGTTTGCTCAAGAAGAAACTCCAGTTTAACCATTCTAGCCTCTCTTAGACTGCCTCAGAGACAGGCAGGCTCTGTTGATGCCGGACCCAATGGCTGAGTGTAGGGGAAAGGGTCTCAGTGGTAAACTCAACTGGTTTTGAATCAGCTGAGAATTACTTCAGCTCTTTAGCAGGTTGGAATAGCTTCAGAGTGCCTTCCTGTGAATTTGCATCTCTTTGTTTCAGAAAGCCATTCATGCTGCCAGGAGGAATAAGATACGATGTGGGAGACTTTGATTTGGTTCCCACTCTGCCAAAAATCTCTAATAAAATTCCCAATAAGCTGTATGATTTCTATCTGAAGCCCTGTGCTGATAAGGCAAGACAAGTGTTTTGGACATAGTGCTGGAGTGTGAAAAGGCCGTTCTTACATTCAGCTATCCTCTCTGCTTGGTAAGAGTTATTGGGTAGATTGGAGCAAATCACCTTTGATACCTATGTGCCTTTTAGGGTTTTTAGGAGCATTCCCGAAGAAGATTCATGGTACCCGGGCCCTAGCAGAACCAATGCAAATTACTCATAAGGCAACAAAGAAATTGGACTATGGGTCCCATGAAAATGTGCTGCTGGTATGTGTATGCCTTTTAACTTTATCCTTAATTTTACATGCACACCTTAGTGCAAATACATGCCTGACAGGAGTGAGCAAAGGAGGCAAAAGGAAACAATAAAAGCAAACATCATAGCTATCGACTTAAACCCAGATGAAAAAATGTTTGAATATCCCCTGGTTACTCAACATATTTTAAAGTATAATCTAGTTAATAAAGCATTTTTTCTCATTATTATTTTTATAGTACAAAAAAGCAAGTAATGTACATAATCAGTACAGAAGCTGAAGGAGTGAGTCTCCAGTAAAAGTATGGCCTAAATTGCTAATAGCTTTAAAACAAAATTTCGCCTATTTACAAGAGAATCAGCCAATTTTTAGGTAACCAAAGCGCAGAGTGGAATGGATACAAATTATCTCACAATTGATCAAAAGGTAAATAATGACATGTACTGCTGCATACTGAGGAAGCTGAAAATAAGGAAATAGCATTGGTAATCTGCCCCTGGGGACTGAGATTGGCATAATTGGTAAAATGAGTCTGAAACTAAGAAATGAGGGATAAGGCTGCGAGACTTTTGGACTGCCCAGCCTGTCTCCTGTAAACAGAAAAAGTGAGTTCAGGTGTCTTCCAATGATGATGGAGTTGGCAATGAGCAGAAACACAGAGAAAATAATGATTTGCATAATACCAGTCAGGTAGGCCAGCCGGGTCCAGCTTCTGCGGTGTGAGGGAAGGAGTCCCCGTTGGGGCTTGTTCTATCAGCCCTCCTCCGATGGATGTGCTCCTTTGGGAGATGCTTTGTGCCACCGCTGCCTGCCTCTCCTCCACGGCTGGGCAGGGGTAGCCATTTGTCCAGCTGGGAGGAAAGGGTCGGATGTTTGGGAAGGGAAGTGCAGCCCACCCTGCTGGAGGGAAAAGCAACAGGCCAGAGCAGTTCTTCAGGATTATAGTTAGGTGCCATAGTCAGCAGAAGGATTTTGATTGATCTGGGTAAAAACTGATGGTCAGGAAAGAGTAATTAAAATGTTTGTGTGCAAATACAATGAGGTGGACCAGGAAAACGTGGGATGTTATCAGGATTACAAGAATGTAGTGGAAAAACAAGTGTGGACAAAAACGATAGAATTGCACATTGATTTATGAGGTAGATTAAAGAAAGAAGTAGCAATAGTGTAGCTATGTTGTTTGAATCAAAAGCGCTTCAGAATCAGGGAATGACAGAAAAATTCTGTTAATTGTGTGAGTCTGTAAGATACTGTAGGGTTGGATTTGGTTACTAAAAGGGTTTTTTTTTATATGTTTTAACATTTTGTGCGTGGTTAAAGCTTTAAGTACTACCAGCAGTTGTGACCATATGGGTGGGCAGGCCCACATATGGAAGTATTTAACTTCTTCAGTATAGTTTGGAGAACAAATGCTAATAATACTGGTTATTTCTGCTGGTAATAGCTGACAGTTTTTTCACTTCATTGATAAGAGGCCAACTTTAAGGTTTCATTTAGGTAGAGAAGATATTCTAGATGAGATGATTGAAGAATGTATGATGTGTGATTCAGATAAAATTAAATGACAAGAGTAAAACAAATAAGTATGTAACCGAAGAATTCAAAGTTCAATACTCTATGGATGTGATTAAATCAATCTACCAAAGAAGGTCAGAAACTCAAATGTGAAGGAGGTCGGGAACTCTCTTACTCAAAAGTTTTTCAACTATCTGGAATCAATATCCAGAACAAAGAATGAAACATTGTAGAAAGAATCTAACTGAATGGATAGCCCCATAATTAAAAATAAATGAGCAGAATGAAAAAAAGTTTGCAGAAAGGACTGACAGGCAAAGAAATCTATGCAAAATAGGTAAAGAAGTATAGGAATAAGGAGAATTGAACAAAAGTCAAGCAGAGCTAGACCTTGCACTGGCCATTAAACGTGATAAAATTACCCAGCTTTAACCAAGCACTTCCAGAAAAAAACACCACTAAGAAGAACATGGTGTCACTGTATATTTAATGTATGACCCTAAAAGTAAGAAAATGCTTTATTCTGTCTTCATTAGAAATGCTGCTGCTGACTGTGGTAGGAAATGAAGTTGCCTAGCAGGAATGAGTCCACAGACTTTAAAACAAAAATCATTGCAACTGAGATACAAGCAAAACACAAGCAGTTTGACATAGTGAAAGATGGTGATCAACAGTTTCCTGACCAGAAAAAGACTGGCTCATGAACTTTCATATCGGATACCATATGACAGCAAATACACGGGGTTTAGGGAGAAGGAAAAATGATTCAGGTGGTTAGGGGTGCGTAAGTCCAACCTTGAGGTTTTAGAAGAAATTTTTAAAAGATACTTTCCTGCAAATGTTTGGCTGATACCAGCTTTGGTTAATAAGTGTTGGACCATCGCAGGATTGCTGGTGTTGGCAGCATGCTGTGGGCAATGGACACACACTTACCCTCATCAGGGACTAGGCATTCTTAGGGGCCAGTTTACCCCACCTGTGGGCTGAAATGCTTCTTCTGAACAAATCGTATCTTTAGGTAATATTGGACATCTTTTTTTAAGGTGTCTGAGCATGGGTCAGTCTAGTATTTCATCTTAATTTCTTGCCTGTAGCTTAATTTTGATACATAATGGGCAGATCAAGATTTGCACAAACGTGGATTTCAGTTGTAGGCTATAATTTTGTCATACAAAGTACCAAAACTTAATATAGGTGCAGAACACAGGTTATGGAGTTTCTGTGAGACTCTCCTCCAACTGGCTTATGAACGCAGCTAACTCTGTGAAATGATCCTAAGTTTCTTCTTGAGGATGAAAGAGAGAGATTGTGAAGAACACACTTGAGTCTACAAAGCTTTTTGCATAAGAATCACGTTCACTAGATGAATTTCAAGTTTCGTACTGGAAGGTAAGTGCTTTAGACCTCTTATTAGCCCTATGCATAAATTAAGTTGTAAATTGTAATTTGTTTAGGAAAAATAAATTTCTTTCTAAGTTGTATTTAAGCAATGGTGTTGTGAATGAAGTGAAAAACTGCAACAGACCTTTCTCAATAGGCTCCCTAATAAAGGAATTTCCTTCTTGACCACCAGAACTGGACAAAAAGCATCCTAAGTACCACATTTTCTGTACTACATCTGAAGGGACTGTGAGAAAAATAGGCTCAACCCAAGTATTGGAGAGCAAATGACTTACAGTTTACAACCTATGCTCTTCCTCACCCTTTGGGACTGTTGGACTGAGATTTGAGCAGTTCTTCCCAGAACTAAGATGATGAGGTGGTGGGCATTTTTACAACACAGGTCATTTTAGTATTAAAATTAGTGCTTTGAGTGCTTATCCTGTTAAAAATAGTGCTGGACAAGGACTGCGCAACAAATATTAAGCTTAGGCAATGCTGATAAATTAAAAATAAAACATGGCTTTAGAAGTTGCTCAGAGGAGCTTGTTTAATCTTCAAGTTTTCCCAAAATTAAATATCAAATTATGAGTAATGCCAGGCACCCTTTGTAGGAATGTAGTTCAGATACACCCATCAAAAGAGCTTATATCATTAGAGGGGTGATGGTGTCATCTACGGCAGAATTATTCCACACCATTGGTATTTCTTGGCAGACTGACATGTTTTCACTTGACATTGCTGTAACCCCTGGGAAAGAAAGCGAGTCCTACCTTTCCGTGAATAATTCATTAGTGAGCCATCGCACATTCCAAAGAAGTATTCCCTTCTTTTGAGGGAGGAGGGGAGGGGATACCAAAGCTACTTAATTTTGTGGGGTTTTTTTAAACTTTATTTACTGCTTCCATGCAGTCATGCTGCTTCCTAAACATTCTTCCATAGCAAGCTTCTCTCCCAGCAAAGAGCTGGCTCTCAGCTCTGATCTTTTGGTCTGTAAATTAATCCATGTTATTTTTCCAGAGGGTTCTGGAGCAGTGGGAAGCTGCTGACGCAGTGTAGCCTTTCTGAGAGTGCCGGATTGTCTGGAACTGGACAAAAAAGCCGGTAAATCAAACTTTCTCTCAGAAACCCAGCCAAGAAGCATGGCTGGCTGTTTAGTAAAAGGTGCTAAAATATATTTTCTAATGACTGCGTTGACTGACGTTGTGAGCAGTGAGCGTGCAGACCACATATTAGACATCTGGCAGAACCAGAGAACTGGGGTCTTTCGTATTTGATCAGAGAACGGAGGGCTCAGCATTCACAGGCATGTTTAAAGCAGGAGTGACAATGTTTATACAGAGTCAGTTTGTCTTTCTTTTGAAGTGTAAAAGGCCTGGATTTTCCATTTACCTGGATAAATCTTCCTTTAGCTAGTAACAAGTTTAAGGAGCATAAGTTGAAACAGAAGACCCCGTATGGCATATTTTTCTTATTTTAGGTGAGCCTTTCTTAGGTGTCCTGTTTGAAGGCTCTACCACTGACAATTTTTTTCTAAAATTGTATCAATAGCAGGTGTTCACTTTATTCTTTACTTTTTCACTTCTAATATGTGTTTTTTCATGTCTACTAGAAAAGCTTGGCTATCAGTTTAAAGCATGTGCTTGATAACAGGCAGGCAAGGGCTGGATGAGCCGTTCTTTTATTCTTATGTGCAATATCTTGGGTATTTGAAGGGCTCTTTAGTGATCCCTTCCTCTAAGAAGCTCAAATAATTCCTGGTATTTTATTAATCTGTCAGAGCAGGGGTTGCTTCTGAATTTATCTTGGTATTTCTGTCTGAAACAGCTGTGCAGCCTATGCTTCAAATTGCCAGCATTAAATCAACATAGTTTTCCTCCTCATTCTTCATCAATTTGTCATATAGATAAGCCCACTACCTGCACTAGCACTCTTCCATTATCCACTGTTCTTGCTGGTTTCTTCCATATACTTCCATCAACACCCACAAAGGCTTTTTACCCTCAGATACATTCTGTCTTTTTCTCTTTAGGTTTTTTAACTCCACTGTTTAAGACGATGTCTGCAGAAAGCTAATGACTCTAAAAATTGAGCGAGTCATTGGACTTATTTTGCTGGTGATATAGGTGGTTTGGACTTTAATCTCTTGAGATCACAAAAAGGAAATAAAAATATATATATGTCAGATTAAAAGAAAAAAAAGCTGCACAAGAGAAAAATGCATCTTGATGATTTTTGTTAGTTATTGAAACTCTAGCATCCAAATTTATTTTCTAATTACTGAAAATGTACACACTGAAAATTACACATTTAAGGAAGGTAAATGGGTACACTGTTCCCTCCATTGTGCACTATGCATATGATTGAATTTTTACCCCATGAAATTTAATTATCATTCAGATTCTTCTGGGTTTTTTCATATATTTGCTTGTCCTTAAATGTCCTTCTGACGTGTATACGTAACCTCCTCTAAGATGTTCTTATTTGCATCATAGAAGAGTAAAGCATTTCCAATGCCAGTATTATAATGCATACTGTATTTAAAAGATCATGCCTCATTTTTCTATGTGCAGTATCGGCAGCAGAGTGTTATAGTCTGCCCTGGTATTTCACTGTGTAAATTAGACAGCTAAGGAAGGACAAAGAAAAACAGCAAATACAGATTAAGTGACCTGTTCTAGATCACAGTACACAACTTTGCATGAGGAGCAGATTCCCAGCCCAAACTACCCAATTTGCAGTCATCAGAAACGTAATCCAGATTTTTAGGAAAAGGTGAGGGGTTTGGAATTGGCATTGGCTTGAATTTTATTTTTATCTTTTTTGTGCTTCTCTACAAAAATAATTCTGTTTGCAGTGGCTGTTGTAAACATCATTGAAAACGTTTTCAGAAACTACTGTTTCCAGTTGTCATTTCAGTAATGTTTTTCTAAAATGGAAAAAATTAAAACAAGGTTTTTGCATAGGAAGACAGACATTTCAAAGATTTGCTACTTTTCCTCCATTAGAGCACAAGAGCAAGTTGAAAAGGGGCATATGTTTTTCAGTGTGTAACCTCCATGTGTGGGCATGTTGGATACTAAAAAAAGAACTGCTAGACTTTTTTACAAGGAACAGATTTATTTGCAAAGGAAAAGATTAACAAAATCATCAAAACACCTGAAGAAAAAATAATTCAGAAATAAAACAAATAGGAGACTCCTCTAGAAATCTCTAGAAATCTCTGTAATTGTGCAAAGCATTTGCAAATAAATACTTTCAAAGAGATGTTTCCTCTTTCAAATCAGACAGAAGCTGCTGATTCCCTCTGCTTCCCTGTTGCTGCTGCGGGTGCCCCAGGCTTTTTCCTCCAGTGCAGCTGTGCTCCACTGAAATAAATGGCACTTCCTGGGGACTATATCTTTAGTTACTAGTACAAGAGTCATCATAATGGGCAATGAGATATTTCAGTAATGCTTTCAAATGGCTATTAAAACACAACACTGCATAATAAAATCACAACTGCGTGATGGCAGATAGAGCCACCGGTGACACAGCTACCTGCATATTATCCCCTTCAAAGAGGAGCTACTAGAAAAATTGTAGGGCAGCAAGGAAAGGTGTAAAAAGCCCTAGATGCTCAGCGGTGTAGTCTCACTGCTGTCTGTCTTTTCTTCCCTCCCAGTTTTCTGTTTTGGTTTATAATCTCCAAAGTACTGAGTTTTCATAGCTCAACTTATTTATTGCCTCACATCACAGGGAATAATAATTCATGCCTAACAGTGTGAAATCTGGAAAAGTGTATTCAAAGTATGCCTATGTCTTCAAGGAGATCCCAGTTATTTCTCATACAAAGTTAATATCTTGCTTGGGAGAGTGGAAGATGTTGTGCATTAACAGAAATGCTTTCCCTTTTCTATAAGAAAGGTCTCTTAATTTGGAATTTGTGCATTATAGAAGAAGTAAACCCAAATGATGTTGCTGTGTTGTAAAGCTCGCAGCTGGTTCTGCAGAATAGAAATCAGGCGGGTGAAGAAAAAACTTAAACAATGAAGAATTGTAGCAAGAAGTTCCCTTATCTTTCCTACTCCTCACCTGTAAATATTAAAAATGAACCACATTTAAGTTGGTTCTTATGCAGCACATATTGCTGGCTTCCCAGAACCTCACCTGGGACATGCAGGATTGATCTGCCAAAGGCTTTGCAATGTTGAGGCTGTTTATCTCAAAATGGTTAAGGACTCATTGCCTAACTCCAAGCTCTTTTGTCTCCCGGTGTATCAAGGCATTGAGATTTTCAGTAAAGAGCAATGCACACCTCTTGGGGCAACTAAATAGGGACTCTAAGTTCTGCTGGGTGCTTAGAAACTGAGCCCCACAACAGCTAATGGTATCTGTCCCTGGGCATTTTTCTTTCCTTATTTTTGTGCCTTTGGTTTTGGTCATTAGTTTATTCTGCCCTTAAATACAGTTTGCAGCTTGTGACTTTTTTTTTCATGTGAGGAGCTAAGCTTGTCATTGTGGACCCATGAAGTTGTATCTATAATACAAGCAGGAAAATAGTAGCACTTCAAACGGCAGCATGTATTTCAAGTGGATCGTATATACTTATAAAATATCAGAATTTAACATCTTTCTAGTGACAGCCATGACTGCCTTGTTTAATGTCAGGCTTCTGGAAGATCCTTTCCTAGCTGATGCTATTTAGCCATCTGTACCTTAAAGAGAAAGGAGACACGGGTCTTGCGTTTAAGTTGCTCCCTCTCCAGCAGGACACACGGTGTATTATATTCTTCACTGCATTTATTGCAGAGTAGATGGTACCTGTTTGAATATACAAAGACCACATACTTATATTGCTTTGTTTGTATGGTTCATGATGTTTGCCCAGTGGTGGATAATCGGATCTTTTTGAAATCTGTTATTTTTACAAAAGAATTTCAGTCTCATCTTGTATTCTGTATTATTTATTTTGTCATCAGAACTGTTAAAATTCCTAGTAAGTACTTTGGCATTCTGTCTATTTGTTAGCCAGTTTATTTGGGAACAGTTACGGTTATCTTATAGATATTTCCAGCATGTTGGGTTTTTTTTTTTTCCCCCAAATGAAAACCTTTGTCTCTGCACTGTTTGAGAAAATCAGTAATTGAAATTTGAACTGTGTGCTGCTTTGACAGAAAGTATATTCTGGTTTTGTTTTCTGCTTGGGGAGGAATTGGGTTTCAGCTCGAATGGTCATGTATTCTCCCTCTATATTTTATTTCTGGTAGGTTGTTCTACAAGCCTACAGAGTAGTGTTACAGGATAAAAACCTCCTGAACACATCCTAAATACATTTACATGTATATGCTCTATAGATACGTAGATTTGCCAGATTGGAATATTTGTAATTTAAAGGGTTTTAATTTCCTTATATTTTGGATAAGATTTTGGAGTGTCAGAAAAGAAATGTCTGTCTTAAGCTTCAACTGATTCTTTGAATTAGTGTAAGTAAATTAACCTTATAAAGATGTTTAGGAAGAATAGTCTCATTTGATTCTTTAGTAGCTTAATTTCGCCTTTTTCTTTATATATATATGTGAATACAAAGACTGAAGATTAACATGTTTTGAAAGTTAAGAGCTACTGGAAAAGGGGCACTGGACAGTTATTCAAATTCAGCATAATTGAGACTAGAGATGTAAACAACTGCTCTTAATATTGATAGCTGTACCTAGTTTTCTTTTGATGATTAGTGTCATTTCAAAAATATGTGATAGTAAAGATGAAGCTTTCTATCTCCTGTCGAAATCTTACAGTTCACGTTTCTGAAATAATCAAATTACACCTCCTTATACTTAACTAGAGAAACCAAAGTGCTTTTCACATGCAATATTGCGCTTAGCACAAAAACAAATGCTAATGCGACTATCGGTACAGGACCAAACTTTATCTGAGATCTGGGGTGTTGCCATGGCAATTCCAATTGTTGGAAAAAATTTCCCTTTTGTGCTTCATTCTGACATTATATTGCAAAATGATGATTATGAAGAAACATGCAACCCAAAAGGGGAAAAAAAAATCTGGTTTTGAAGATGTAAAACATACTTCCTATCCCATTTACTTTTTGTGAAACACCGAGTGTCTGCCCAGATTGTTATGAGCTGCATTTTTTGCAGATTCAGATACATTTTTATTTCTCAAACTGCTATAATACTACTGGATGTTATTTCTCCCAAATGTAGTAATCAACATAATAAGGAACTTGGAGACATATATCCCATTTCCTATGCAAAATATCGATTTCTAGTATGTTATACTGCTATATGGACCTTTTGCTTTTAACAATACTGCCTATGTTATTTGAAGCATATCTAAAATACAAAACTTGCCTATGCTATTTATATATATCACCTATATCATCTGTGTATAATATGATCAGAATAGCTCATAATAGCCAATAGATCAGTCATTTCTGTTTCTAGTTATAAAATTGTTTTTCTACCAATACATCTCACTGTGAGAAAATGGATATGGCTTATTACCTATCCCTTGCTAAATCAATATACAACAAGCTTTAGATAAAAAAACCCACACAATACTTCCAAAAGAGAAAAAAATGAAGTGGTAAAGTTAAAACGTGGTTTGCGCTGCAATTCATGCTCAAGTTTATTGTGCATTCTTTTACGTAGGAAATGCATAAAATGGGAAACATTTCCAGAAGAGAACTAATTCTTGCAGTGCTGCATTGCTGCTTTATAAATAAATCATTGTCCTTTCTCTATTGATCACTGGAACAATCCAGTCGAAGAATGCTGACTTAGTGTAGCCCTTCTCAGGAGTGCTGGATTGAGAGAAAAAGCCGGGTGAGTGGGATACAGCAGCAGGGAATAGGGAAAACCCCATACTGGTTAGAGATCAGGCTTGGTGCATAAATTCCAGCCCTTGATTTATTTCTTACCTCCCCACAAAAACTTCACAAAGAAGCAAATTTCAATAAGATTTTCTCTCTCTCTCTTCTTTCTCTCTTCTTTCTCTCTTCTTTCTCTCTTCTTTCTCTCTTCTTTCTCCTTTCTCTTTTCTTTCTTTCTTCTTTCTCTTTATCTCTTCTCGTATTGTGAAAATTTTGTGGAACATACTCAAAAAGACCTTCCAAATTTAACCCAGTGTTTTAATGATCCCAATTATGATATTTATTTGTCAAGAAATAAGGGCCCAAGTCTTCTAGGAATATGTTTGAATTAGTAGACTCTTGGAAATGGTACTGCGTTGCTGTGAATTGAGGTGGAATCTGAATTTTATTTGGTTATCTCAAAGATCACAGATTGCCAATCTGACAATTTTGCAATGTCTAATTTGTCAAGATTGCTGGTATCAGGCCCCAAGGCTTTTCTGGGAAGAGGACTAGCCTGTTACAGAAGGCAGCTGAGAAATACTGTCTGGGTTTGCATGTCTGACCATTTTGATCAGTATTGGATCTCAGAGGCATATACCTTAGAAAACATGGCTTTCATGGAAGCCTGCAGTAGGTGTCTCTGTCAAGACTGTACACTCACAATGTTGTTATCCAGAACTTCCAGCTAGTCCTAGAATATAAAGTTTGTCTTTTTCATAAAATGAGATTTACTGCTAGATAAAGGGCTCAGCTGATGGCAGGTTATTCAGGGCCATAGCAATGCATTGCTTTTAGGCATGTTGTCATCACATCATTTTTTTTTCTGTTTTCCATTAATTACAAATGCTTCCAGGATGCAGGTCTGTAAAATGTAATTATTTATTCCACTGGGTGTTTTGTCTGTAGTCTCGCAATCGGAGGCAGCACAGGCTCGCCGTGTTCTGACCCAGCGCAGTTCGCTGGCTGATAGGAAGAGAAGTATTAGCAAGCTTTCTGGAATACAATAGCAGAAAAGCTCAGTGCGAGGGACTGCGGACCCGAACGGATGAATTGGTCTGAATTGCTTCAGTCATGCGGGGGGCGGCCGGGGGGGTTCTGCTCCCCACTTGGTGTCGGTGAGGTGAGGCTGTGGAGGAGCCGGGGGCTGTGCGCCGGCACGGACCTGCCAGCATCGCTCCCTGCCCAATGCACGCAGTCGACAGCAAAATTTCCCTGAACTTAAACTAGAAATCTGCACCAAATGGACTAGAAGGAACAAATCTGGAGGCAGAGAAAGAGGGTAAACGTGTCGTTGTTGCTAACGGGGGAGAAAGCACCTGGCACAGCCCCAGTCGCCGTTGCACTGGTGCTGTTTGGCTTTCCGAGTTATCAGTCCGTTCGTGCCTTGTGCTCGAAAGGACTGTCATTAACACGAACATAATAAACCGTGAAGTATTTTGTTATATGAAATAGTGCAATCTATTAAACAAACAAAAAACCCCGTGGTGTTACTACTTCTCTTATTGACCATCTCCCTCTTCCAGCCAAAGCAGAGCCTGGTCTGACCGCTGACCACTAGATGACACTGTTGTATAAGGACATCTTGGGCATAATGGCTTAGACAATAACTAATTTACTTAGAGAACATGTATGTGTATAATTAGGAGTCATCAATGTCTTTCTTTTAAAATAAAATAAGTTTACCATATCTAATTAGATATTTCTTATAAGATGGATTTCATTCTAATTGGGTAAAGCTATGCCACTGGTTTAAAATATAGCAAAGGATATATCTGCATTCACTTTCTCACAGTTTCCATATTTTTTTAGTCCTTGCAATAAATGGATCTGATTACACCTTTTAAATCGATGTTCTCTCAAAATGGTATGACATAAATGATTGTTCTGTCATTGTGATTTTACTGCCATTGTTTTCAGTGTGTGAGGTTTGTTAGTGATCTCTCTCTTAATCTCATTCTGTCTTTCCCCATCCTCCTGATGGTGAGCTTGAATTTGCATGTTCTTTCCATCCAAACCGAAGTAATCTATTTAAAGAGCCAACAACTGCCACCACGCACAGCTCTAGCTTGACCATGACACTGCAGGCTTTCCAGCAGCAGCGAGCTCAGTAATCCCCAGCTAATGAACGAGAGCTCCAAAATGTCCGTTATGTGAGGGGTTTCTTTGAAAGCTCAGATTTCCTGTAGCTGAGTGTTGCCAGTGGAAAATCCAGTTTTTGCTGGCGTCAGCCTAGGTAAAATTCAAATTCGGAAGTTTTCTGTAGGGAAAATTTATGCCTTTAAGTTTCTGCGTGAATTCAGAAGGCACTGGCTAATCAGTGCCACAACCGGAGTGGACAAGGCTTCCATCCCATCCCAAAGAAATTTCATTAATGCCTGAAATCACTTCAGGTGACTTCTGGATATTCCCACCAAATCGCTGTGTAAAGACTGTGCTCGATTTACAGTTCTTTCAGATCTGTGAGAGCTTTGATAGAGGTGATCTTCCTCAGATCCGCTCTGGTGATGCCAGGCTGGGACACCCACCACTGTCACCTTGTGAGTGTTCCGGCAGCTGTCTGACATGTGAGTCACTCCTAACTGTGTTTCCCAATTATGACTGGAACTTGTCTATTAGATCTTGATGGCATCTTCTAAATGAATTTGAATTCTCTTCTGAAAAAAAGCTACTCCTGCAACAAAATAATGGTGAAGTAATTTTAGAATAATTTTCAAAACGTGGTCTATATCTCACCTCAGAAATAGCTTGTCTAACTATCCCAGTGGTGCATGGCTTTCTCTGCTATCCCTGTACCTCATATACAAAATTCTTGGCTATTATACAGAAGTCATATCTCTGTCTTATTTACTGAAGTGTTCGTTCACTAAATAAAGGATCTCAACACTGATTTGAGCTGGCTGAAAACCTGCTTGAAAATTATGTATTTCAGCAAAAGGTTTTCAACAAGCTCTATTTTTGAAGCTAAAGTACTTCAATTCCCAATGACCAAATTCATTAAAATATAAATTAGCTTAAAGAAACAGATGAATTACAATGGTGTATCTGCATATCATATATCTGGTGTGAATATAACAGTTTCTTCATGTAGACTAACAGCTACTGCAATCTTCACAACCCCATAGTTGAGTAAATGACTGCGGGGCAAATAAGGAAGCAAAGAGGACAAGGATGAAAATTATTTGTACCGAATGGGAAAGGATACTGCAGAATTTTGCAGTCTGAAATAAAACCTATGGTAAACCAGTTTCCTCCACTAAGACATATCTTAGCTAATCAATTAGCATAGGAGGTATATGCATGTCTCAGTATTCTAATGCTAGAAAGGGATTTAAGGAAATGCCATGTTTCAGTTGTATTTCCAGAATTGTAGGTAATAATTATCGCAACAAGGA
Organism: Tringa solitaria; assembly: GCA_026413425.1. NCBI lineage: Eukaryota > Metazoa > Chordata > Aves > Charadriiformes > Scolopacidae > Tringa > Tringa solitaria. The sequence continues at coordinate 14,025,292 of JAOXJM010000004.1, forward strand.
TGAGTATGATCTAAGAAATAAAGGCAAAGAGCGATCATGCTGGATGGAATTAGAGTGTCTTATCTCAGGGGAGTTAAATGATCCACCTGCGGTAAAGACCTTTGCATCCGCAAAAGGCAGCCACAGAAATTTCTCATAAAGTTTGACCTGTTGTTCTGTAAGTAATATAGCAGAGGCTCCAATACAGAGTATCTTGTCAATTCCTTTTAATAAATGAAGCTGAACTGATACAGCGGCTTGTGTAGTTTCTCTGATCTGTACCAATTCTCTGCTCTATGCCTTCATGTGTGTTTCCGTGAATTGCTGATGCACTTGGCCAGTGAGTTTTCTGTGACTTCAAAGCCAAGCTTTCATTTTGCCTCGTATAAAATATGCCCAGAAGCTGGGTACTGAAGAAAATAAGTAGGGAGAAAAATATTGATTTTAGATGTTAGGATAATCTAAGAAAAATGGTTCAAAAAGAAAAGGCGGGGAGGGAGCCCCTCTGTTTTTCATTTTGGATTTTTTAGCTTTCTCATTTGTTGCCAGTACTTTGCCGAAAATTCTGTTGTAGACAAACAACTAGCTCCATATAAACACAAACAACAACTGCGAATATTGCATTTGTAACTTCTAGGAAGTCTGGATATATATACCAGCTAGATATTCTAGGATATATTCTTAGGAGACATTATTCTGCATCAGTTCATCCTTCCAGAGGAGAGGATGAAGAATGGCTTGGTTACTCTTCAAGAATGATGAGCATCAGGTTCATCAGTGGCTTTCTGAAAAGTCTTATGGTTGACATCACAGTGTACAAACTTGATTAGCTCTAATGTAATTATCTTTTTTAGCTTTTGTGATGTAACTCAATGTATGTCATTATGCATCACTTTGACGAAGTAATGTTAGGAGGACAGTAAAAATAGAGAGCCAAATAGTTCCAGGTTTACATTCTTTTTAGAAGTGACTGAGACATTTTGAATCTTATAGGTCAATAGACCTTTCTACTTCTAAATCACCTAGAATATCTTTGAAAATATGACCTTTGATACAATTCCATCTTTCTAAACAGCTTCAGGCATCAACCCAGAGTTTCGAGGTAAATTTGGAGTCAAATAAAATGAGGAACTGTGGAGTTCAGCTTTAAACTGAGAAAGAATAATTCACAAGATGTAAAGAAAAGAAAGTTCCAGGACTAAAGCTTTTCTAAACAATGTGATTTTACTGTATTGTCATATCCCACGAGTTCTTCAGTCACGTGAGAACTTGAAGCATATAAGTAATCTAACTGACTAAGTGTGATTATTGCTGCTCTTTAGGAAATGTTTCAATAACTCGTTGACCTGCAACTATGTTAATTTATTATCTAAAATATCTTCTTCCTTTTTCCTCATATTGTCAATTTTTTTTGTAAGTGAAAGAATTTTTAATACTAAACTTTGTAGCATTTGAAACCAGCCCGAAATAGATCATTTTATGAGCACTTTATAAACTTCATTTAAACTGAATCCAAGGAAATGAGAAAAAGAAAAAGTATTGCAGATGAGTAATTTTTAAGGGATTGGGAGGAAGAGACACCATTATGTAAAGGAATGTTTAGTATCAAAGCATATAAATAGCTTTAGCTGACAGCAGAACAATAACTTCAAAAGATCACAAATTATTCTCAAATTTTAATAAAAAAGGAAGCTAGATTTATTCCATTTTGAAGATAAGAAAGGATGGCTTAATTCTGTTCTTTAAGCATTTTTCAGGCATGCCTAACTTTTGATTTCAATGTTTTTAATCTGATTTGCACTAATAAAAACTAGGTGCAAATGAGTGCTGATGAGTCTGTATTGAAGTTAAAGGAATAGTTAAAAATGTCTATGAATATTCATTTAAATTCAGAAATTAACTCCAAATTGATCATGTCTGTGACTCTTTGAGAATTTGCTCTCTATGAGCATACAAGCACTTGAAATTATCTTTCATGAATATTTGCAAAAGCAAATTTTCAATTAGACTTTTCTGATACTTTCAGAAAATAAATTTTAGCGACATATTTAATTGTGAGATTTGGATTTCACATCGTGTTGCCTGGTATTTGCAATTTAGTCCATGAGCCTTCATACCTGAAGGACTTCAGGAAAGTTTGAGCTGGATGGAGCGCCTTGGAGAACCTTTACCTTGTGAATTGCAATATTCATCGAGAAGCAGAAACAAATTAGAAGATATAAGAAAATAAGAAACTGTGCAGATTTCAAATTTCTATTTGAGGATTTTTATATTTTTTTTAAGTGCATTGAAGATTGTACTTTGGCATAAAGTGAATTTTAGAGGCCAGTTTCTCCTCATTTGTGCTGCCAGGACATTGGCAAGTTCAGCAACTATGTCCAAGCAGAATGATTTTAAGAAAGTGGCTGGGTTTTGTTTTTTTTAAACCATTTAAGACAGAGAATCATGATAGAATGGAATGGCTGATAGCTTAGGGTAACCTAGGAAAAGCAGTGTACATGCAACGACTGTCCTTGGAACTCCAAAATGTGATGTGGAATTTCAACCAGAAGCTAACTTCAAGTAAGAAGCCCTAACTCTAACAAGAGGCTTGTATAAAACAGTTCTCGTGGTATATCCAGTTTAAGCTTAGTCTTAAGCGTGTTGTGACTTGCAGGAGGACCCAAAGCCGAAAAGAATATTTTTACTAAGGAATACAATAGAAATTACAGTTCAGCAGATCTTCCATAGCAGGGGAAGAAATTCCTCCCAGTGGGCAAGGTAGGAGGATGGGACATGTCCTGTTTGGCACTTACACATCTCTATTTCCAGAAAAAAAGGAGAGGAAGGAAGGATCCCTGACCCCTCTGTGTACCCAGCGGGATCAGTTCTAACCTGAGCTGCAGTGGACAGGGGCGCTGGGAGCAGAAGCTGCTGGCAGCCCACAGAGGTGCCCCCAGGAAGCCCTGGGCTAGCCCTCAGGAGGTGAGCTCATCCTCCTCAAACGAGGGAAAGGTGCTGCTCAGGGTGAACAGCCTCGGCCAGGTTTGGACCCATAATTGCCATCCCACCATGCTGCTGATCTTGTGGGGGCTAGGAGAGGTCCTTATTGATAACTGCAGTGTAGAAATAAACTTTTAAATTTTAGTTTATTTTTTATTTTGTGTGTTTATCCAATGTTGTGCACAAGAGCCTAACCACTTATTTTGTTGGAATAAATGTGTCCTGATTCTTGTCGAGTGAAAGGCACGTTCCTTATGGCTAATTGAGGACACTTTTTTGCTTGGAAAACAAAGAACCGAACACAATAGCACAGAGGTATTCCCTCAGAGCAGGGGAGTGGTTTCCCACCTAGTCATGAGAGTCACCTTAAGGGCAGGTAACAGGCAGTGCTGGGTCAGTCTCAGCAGGCACAGCCAGTGTCTCTAACAAGCAGCAGGCATGGGCGAGATTGTTTATGATGCGTAAGGTACCCTAAGAGGGTTGTACAGCTCAAAAGAAATCAGAGCAGGTTTCTGAAACTGAGACAACTAAATTATTCAGCATGAACAGTCTTCTCATGCAAAGGTGCTGAGTACCTTGAGTCCCTCATTCAAATATTCTGCAAGTTAAAATACTACTTATTGGAAGAATTTGTGATCAATTTAAAGCTGCATATTATTTGGGAAGTTTTCAAAGTGGTTTGAAGACAATGTATAAAAAAGACAAAAAATACGAATTCATTGTTTTGTTACATATTGCTTCTTCATCTATAGTTTTGATACTGAGGGAATCCAGCCCCAGTGGCTAGAAGGCATACATGCCAAGGATTGGATTTCCTGTGTAAAAGCTATACAATGTGATAACACAGTTGTACTGCATATTCAGTTTTGATATGTAACCTTTTAAATAAATTGGAATACTCTTTGTGCCTATGCTGGCACACACGGAGAGATCATAAACAATAATTTCATAAAGGTCACTTCCTCACTAAGCACTTAGAGCTCATGGCATGAGCCACATAGGGCTATTAAAGGACCTTTATTCTTGTGGGTTTTGGTGGGTGTTAATATTTTTGCAGCTTTGAAGCTCTGTGTAATATAAAGGCTCTGTAGTCTTTCACGCCATGGGTCTGTCCATGCAGCCCTGTGCCCCGGGCCCCTGTGCCACCTCCCCGTGCTGCAGGGCTGGCTGGGGTGTTACTGGAGGTGGCAGCATGTGGTGCAGCATGACCAAGGCTGGCAGCATCCTTCCTGCTGCGAATGAGGGGGAACCTGGCAAGATCCAAAGCGTGGAAGGCTGCTGACCTTTTGTGTCAGCAGCATCTCAAATCAACCAGGTATGTCACCAGTTTAGTGTCCTCAGGAACCTGGGCAATGAGTGCCAACAGCAGCTGAGGGACCTGCACAAGGCAAGTGGTACCAGGTGCCTGCTGAGCTCAGTCCAGCTGCTTAGCACATTGCTCATCTCTTCCTGCTGTTGCCTTTGAAGGTGCTAATGAAGTTGTTGTTGGAGCCATTTTATTTTGGTCTAGTGGAAAACTTGTTCTCTTGGTCTTGCTTGTCTCCAGCAAAATATGTTGTCTCAGAGGAAATATTTAGAGGCTTGTAGTCTGCCTAATCAACATTAAAACCAGCTACATCTTCTGGTCTTTAGAAACAAAGGCACATTTTATTACAAACTCCCCTTATATTATACCTGCTGGGCTGTTCCTCTTTCCTGTGATTGACAAGATAGCCGAAATCAATATCCTTTTATTTTCAGACCTCTATTATTTTAAGGAAAACCACATCTTTCTTGCTGACAGTTAGTGTAGGGGAAAGTTATTCCCCACTGTGGTGGCATCAGAGGACACCCTCAGCCAAGTAATGGGAGTCTATCTGGTGTCATTAAAATAGTCCCTGGCCGTTGGCTGTGTGGGACGTATGGGGGCCTCTGCCCCACGGGAGAGGCAAGCAGGGGTCTGAGATGGTGTGTTTTAATTCCAAGGAGATGTTTTCTCTCCGAATCTGCCTGCTGGTGTAAGGCAGGAAGGTGTGGCTCACAGAAAGAACAGGGTGTTTCTAGGGATATTGGCAATACGCAGAGGTGTGATAATTAGCAAACACCACGGTGAGCCCAGGGAGAGGATGCTTGGTGTTGCAGGCACAGCCTCTCCATCGGGCAGAGGCCGGTGGTGCCTGCTGGGGGGAGGCAGCTCGTCCCTCTCCTGTTGGGGATGCTCCTGCACCTCCTCTGCCGCAGCTGGAATTGCCCCCGTCACAGACACAGTGCTAGGCAGAGCCGGGGACGGAGCTGGGAGGGCAGCTCGGGTACCTGCCAGCTGCTGCTGTCAGCAGCCATGCTGCTGTGGTGTTTATTCAGTGCCTAGGAATTTTATTTAAAATTATTTTGGTTCTCTCTCAGTGAGAAGCCCTTGAATGTATGATTCAAAGCTTTGATTTTCTCTTCTGTGGAAGACCCGTGCCTAGCATCAGTCTGTGATCTCAGGGAGGTTACGTGTGCTCAACAACAGAGATGTGTCGGCCCGAAAGTTTAAATTACCCAGGTGACTTTTATCCTGGAAAATCTCTTCACTATTTGTGTGGGCAAACGGATAAAAATAAGTATTTCCTGAATTTAAAGTGTCAGTGAGACTCTTTTGCTAGGAGCATGGACAATCCTTTTAATAGAAGGTCTATTTCATGGGATTCTTAATGGCTCACCTAAATTGTAACTCATTGGCATGACAGAATTTT
>JAOXJM010000004.1:14037195-14071483 GCA_026413425.1 Tringa solitaria
AAATAAAATAAAATAAAATAAAATAAAATAAAATAAAATAAAATAATAAAATAAAGCTGAGTAAAATTTTTCAGCTTAAAAAATTCAGAAAACAATCTCAGTTTTTCAACATAGCGTGCTATTAGTTTCTTACATTGCAGAACCTGAAAGCCAGCTGTTGTGGCTAGCTCTAGTTTAAAAGGTAGCTCCTTTTGCTCAGAAGATTGATTTTTATAGTCATAGCGGTGTATAAAAGCACATCTTCTGTAGATAGTGATAAGACTTCTGGATCCATCCTTTCGCTCAGCCAAATGGTAGCAGGAGAAAATTTGACAGGAAGCCACTTTATTCAGCTGTCCCTTGCAGTCGTGGCCTCCCTCTTCCCCTGGAGAGCAATGAGTCTGCTTTGCTTTTCCAAGAACAGCTTTACAACCCCATGTTGGAGGAGAATAAGGAGCCGATCAGGCTGGGCCTGGCTGCCCAGAGGTTATTCTCCCTAGGAGTCGGTGTGACTCCTGTCACACCGAAGGCTGTGCCAGAAGTCAACATGAGGGAAAGCAGATGTAAATTAAGAGCCAGGGAACACCCTCTTCCTGGGAGAAAAACAGACCCTCTTTTAGAGGACAAAAATGTCAGGTTTTGCTTTAGGGTCAGCAGGTAGCACAATGCCTTCAGGAGTTGCCCCCCACGGTGCCGTGGCAGGCGATGCTCGCACCCAGGGCCTGGGGCAGGCATGACCCCACACGGCTCCTGAGCACAGGCACCCCAACGCCGCCGCCTCCGGCAGCCCTCACTCTAATGTGAAATGAAGCCATCTTTCCGTATGGAATGGCTATATGAACTTTTTACTAGGCCGCCTGTCAGCAGGGGAGGGTGGCTAGGCTGGGAGGCCTTTAGCAGCCTGCACCTCATATGTTTACCAAGGAGGGAAACCTTGTAAAATTTGCTAGGGTGGATGTAATGATTACAAATTGCAAATGCTGTCTAAATAAGATCTGTATACAAAATACCATAATTTGTGTCTTGACTTCCCTTGTTTTAGAGGTTGAAATTTTGAAGCTGAGCCCCCTGTGTGGGATTTTAGTCCATCTTCCTCCTGTCAGGGTTTGGGCAGCATGGCCCTGGGCTCTGGTTCACTGAGGAGAGGACAGATGGACAGCTTCTGCCAGGCAGAAGTGGGAACAGTGTTCAGAGGCTTTGAAAAATGTTTTCTCTGCTAAGGAAAGCTTCAGCACCTTTCTTCCCAATGGTGTTAGCTTTGCTGCTGAACACAAGGGCGGGGAGCATTGCGCCATGTATATGGCTGGGCTTCCTGGTATCTCAGAGCCCCAAGATCGTTTGCTCGATATGTTTCCAAAACAGCTTTATGTAAGTTAATCCAGATGCCTCTCACAAATAACTACTAAATAGTTATTTAAAACTTTATTGTAGTACTTGACTCCCTGCTTGATTCTCTACAACCATTCTGCTGGTAACTGCAGCAAATTTTGCTCTCAATTTCATTAGTGTAAACATGAGGTAACCTCACTGAAGTCCACTCAGGGAATTTCAGCTCTGTATGTTACTTTGAGTCTGCAGTCTTGTACATAGGAGCTGTGCATGTGGACTGAATTCAGTATAAAGCATTAAACACTGCCTCTTTTGTAATTAACATGAGAGCTGTATGAAGTCTTGAAGTTAAGAAATCCCACAAGCCCTGTAGAAAACGTTTCTTTTTACAGATCTGAAGAGTTATTCAGGGGAATTGACCCTAAAAGCTGGAGAACTGCTGGGCCATGAAGAATGTAAAGCTTTAAGACTGTATGTTGGAGGAAAGTTTCCTCAGAAGCGCGCACTTTTGGTGATACGTGCTGCCTCGCCTGCCATCTCTGCAAGTGTGGCCTCACTTTCACTGTTATTACAACATAAGTCAAGCGAAATGAAAACAGAAATTTGGGAAAGGATATAATTAACCTACTTGTGAACATTAACCTTAAATATCGTGCTAATTATCTCACTAATTTAATCATTGCAGATCTCAAACTTGTTTGTTAAATATTTAATTCAGCAAATTGTTTTAAGTACAGAGGTGTGGGTAGCTTTCTGTGAATGTGAGTTACTCTATAAAACTCTTTGCAAAACCATTGTATGTTCACTCGTCGGTGAACAAACCCCACTGTCAACAAGACTTTTAATGGCAATCACAGAAAACGTGCCCTGAGGCTACGAGATATAGTGCCCTATTATTTTAAAATCTAATGAACATATTGTACAGGGAGTAGACCAGGGTAAATTTCTGCCTGCACATCTTCAGGTTTGATTCTACAGTAGTCTACACTGGAAAGATGTTTTTCCTTGTTTCCTTGTTTCCTTGTTTCTTCTTGCAGCTGTATGATTGTTTCTTATCTATTCACCTCTTGATTACTTGAGTCACTCGGCAAATGATGTCCTTGATCTTCAGCCCTTCTTATCAAGTGAATATTTTGTGCTAAAAGTAACCTAAAATGTGTTTAGATGCTCCAGTTACAATGCTGCCCAAAGTGGCTCTAATTATTCCTGAGAGGAAGCTTTTGAATTTGGGAGTGTTTGTTGAGAAGATGAAAGCTCAGTGTTTGTTCCTGCCTCCCTGACGGGAAGGGGGCTGTGCTGGCACCCACGAGGCTCAGCTGAGCACAGCGAGGCAGAGGCACAGGGATGCCTCCAACCACAGCGGCTGGGAAAGCCAACAGCCAGGCTAAAGGTGCTGGGGAAAATCCCGGATGGAGGGGACAGCCAAGCCAAGAAGAGCCCTGGAGGCTGGAGGCATCCCAATCCTCCGTCCCATGGGAAGGTGGGGGCTCTCCACTGTGCAGTGCCTCCTTTCCCTCCATCCCTCCACAGGCTGTACCCACATGGCAGTACTTCTTCAATGTTATTTTCTTCATTATATATGTCTCCTTAGTTGAGGAAGGGGGTGAAAGATTGGGGTTGACGTGTTTCTGCACCGTAATTCTTACTATCAGAGGAAGGTGCAAAGGTATGCTAAATCCAGGTGATGGCTCACAGCACACCTCTGACAGGAGCTATTTGATTAGTTAGGTGTCCGTATAAATATCTATTTGGGACTGTATTATTACTTTATCATATATTATTCAGAATTTCATGCTGATTGCCTATATTTATTTATTACGCACTTACACACACAGTTCATACTGTTTAGTTCATCCCTGGCAATAAGAAAGAAATTTCTGTGAATTTAGCTGAATAAAGCTGTGTTTGTTCTTGTTAGTCATCAGAAGTCTGGTTCTTTCTATGCATTATCTCAATTTCTGGGCATTTTTTCCCTTCATTTACTCCAAAAATTACTTCAATACTAATGAATACTGAAAGACAGCCAAGACAGGATGAACTTCTGGACAATTTATGCAAACACGACAGATGAGGATAGATTTACTATAAACATGGCAGGCACAAAAGACTTGACTGCTTTTTAAATACAGTGATACTGGAAGAGATTTATGGATATTTTCAACTGTTCATTAAAGAGAAAAATATTTTGAAACTATAGGCACTATCCTTTTATCCATTTTTGCCTTCCAGGCTGAGTTGCAAACCTTTGATGTTTTCTTCACCAAAAAATAAAAGTAGTTATGAATTTATTTCTCCCAAGCACTTTCATTTTTGTGTCAATTTACAGTTTTTATTACATTCCTGGCAGTCCAAATTATGGTGTTTGGAGAGCAGCTAGAGTCCACAGCTCAGAGTTTTCTGAAAATAGGGATGAAGTTCACTTAATGATGCTTCCTGGCCACTGCCTTTTTTCTTCTCCTTTAGTAATAAAAGGTTAATAAAATATACGAATACATTAACTGCCTGCTAGTGCAACCAACCAATTAAAGGTTATTCTAATCTAAATGACTGGAAGCTGCTTGAATTGAGAAAGTTAACACGCAATAGCTAGTACCTGCTGGATCAGATTAATAAAATGGAAAGTCTTAGACACGAAAATCATGTATAAATGTAGTCCCTGTAGTTGACTGAGGCACCAGTTCTTACAGCCAGACAGGCATATACTTCACTGTGAATTTTCAGAGTCTGCTTCTGTGCCCGTATAAATCAATAGTAAGCCTTGCTCTCAAATTCAGTGCAACTGAGGTCGTTGTCAGGCAATGATTTTGCAAGGTAATTGGAATAGTTTCATGGAATTATCAGATTCTTTCTTTCTAAAACAGTCTTAAACATGTAAGTAGTAAGGAATTTCAGCATGAAAATATGTGCTCTTGTACTGCTTCTTAAAACATCTTATCTTGCCAAATCTCCTATGAAGTCAAAACAGCGCACCAAAATGATAGCAGGAAGGACTGTGCAGTGCTTGGAGATCTAATCCTGCATACTCACAGTGCTGACTGTGCTCTTGCTTTTTGAGAAGATGGAGAAAGAGGAGATTTGGGTAAAAAAATAATACAGTTTTCATCGCAACCTTAGAGGGATATTGGCAATTTTGTAGCAGAATTATTTGAGCATGCTGAGACCCTTCAAAATAAGGCAGGAAGCTTAATAAGGCTTCATTTTGGAGAGGTCACAAAAAAAGGAAAACTGAAAGTAATATTTTAACAATTTTTACTGGACTTCCATTTCCAGCCTTTTAAAATTAATTTAAGAGCCACAAACAAACACACATTTATAAATAACATAATGCAGTTGGAGATAACGCGAATGCCTTTATAAATAACACAGTATAGCTTAAATCATTATTTTTAATGCCTCTATTTTTTGTTCCTATATGAACAAGTGTGTGTTGGTCTACATTAATTAAATTTAAGTAGGATTTCTAAGGCCAGATCATCATTACTTTGGTGGCCCTGATTTAAATCTGCAGTAAAACATTTCTCCATTTAGTTTGGTGCTTTTGTGTCATATTTCATACACTAGTTGTCTCTTAATTAAATCCATGATGGCCCACCAACACAGACTATTAAAATAACTATACTTTGCACTTGACATATTTATGAGACAGATTCATGAGAGTATAGACTGATACTTGAACTACTCACTGAGAAATGCTAATAAGATTATGATGAAGGTAAGATTAGAACATTCGTCTCCTTTTCTCTTCTCTCTTCTTTTTAGAAATTTATTTTTATAACTGCAATTCACTACCTCTATTTCAGGCTCTTTGATGTTGTTGTATATACCAACAGTTCTTTCTGTGTGGATTTATTGTGGCAATGAAGAGTGGGAAACTGCTAATTTATATCACACCAGTAAAGTGCATAAGTATTGTGTTCCTTGAAATATGAATGTTTGCAGATGTTTCTAAAGCCTTCACATGGGGTTGACAAATTCAAGATAATGCATATTAAGGAATTAGTCTACCTTTAGAATTGGGCAATGTAAAATATGGATTATGGTGAAATGCCACATTGTTTTCTCTTTATTGCCTTATCCTTGAGCAGCCCTGTTGGTGTAGGTCTGGCTGAGTCCTCTGCTGAGTGAGGGAGGAGGCAGCGCCCTTGTGCCTGTCATCATTTGCTGCATGTTCTTGTACCAGGCAGGATGTGTCTTTGCCCGTGTCCCAGCTGTAGCACAACATACTGGCATGTCATGGGCTGTGCAGTTTATTCTATGCGGTTTGACTGTCACTGCAATGTCTGAAATCTCATGGATGTATGGCTTCAGTGGTTAAGAAAAACAAAAGGAAGCAAATCCACAAGTTGTATGACTTGAAGGGCTGCTTGACGTACATGTTAAGATTTGATGATTTGTGTGTACAGATACCTTGAAATGACCTTCTTAGAATCATTTATTGACAGAGTTGCTAAGATCATTTGTTTGAAAATTTTTTGAATGATTTGGATGTGGATGGTTCAAGGAACTCCCTATTTGAGAAAAAAAGCTGCTAGAAGTGAAAAAGCTGCTAACTGGATGATGTAAAAGCAGCAAGGATTTCTGTCACTTCTCAGGACCAAGATCTTGGTCCCAAGATCACCTCTTAGGGACCTTTTTCCTCTTCTCCCTCTTTTCCAATCACATCCTTTCATGTAAGGGTTCCCATACATCCCTGGATTGGGGGTCCCAGTGTGAGCACACATGTAGAGGTCTCTAAATGCATTCAGTTTGAAGGGTATTTATGTTACTGGTGTGATTTATAGAAACCCAGATCTACATGATGTTCAGATTTTTTTTTTATGATAGTATATCACTGTGCTTCATACTGGTATTTCCTGTGAAACTGACAAAAGCCTCAAATGCTGGGATTTTATTTACAAATAAATACAATATTAAAAAGTGAGAATAATAAGGATATATTAAATATTTCATCCTCTACAGAAATAAACCAGCTACAGTTCAGGGAGCTTCACTAAACACATTAAATCTAATAAAATCGCCTACATGTACTCCTGACACTAGTAGTAATTAAAATAACTTGTTTCAAAAAACTGGTCCTATACATGAATACTTATTGGCAATTATTTCTAAGTTCTTCAAACCAAAGATAACATAATTTGATTCACACACAATGTTCTTGTAAACGTGGTTCATACTGGGTTTTATATGCAGCTTAGGACTGTTAATTGCCATTTTGAGCCTCACAGTAAAATGAAGTTCAGTATGTCGCTTTTTCTGAAGTATCAAGAAATGTTTGAGGAATGCTTGTCTTGGTCTAATCAACTATGAATAGTTTATTTCTGAGTCCTACTTTTCAGTATAAGTGGATCTGACTTTTTTCAGAGCTTCTAAAGTCTAATCAGCTTGTTATATTCATTTAATTAAGGAAATCTGTAACAACCTGTGAAGTCTATGTACCAACAGGCTTTTTTGTTCTGTAGTATTGGCGTATTTTCATTGTGAATGTGATTGTGTTTGTTTATACTGACAGGTAGCCTCTGCTAAACAAATCAATTCTTTTTCTACCTGTATAGGTCAATATGAACAGTGAGTAAACTGTTTTCTGAACTGCCTCTCTCCTGGTGGTCCCACCACCCAGCTTCCCGGATTCACGCAGCTGTAGCTTTCAGGCAATTCTCATTTCTGGAAGGGCTACAAGTACGTAAGTGTTCTTCTGTGCTTCAGAGAGAAGGAAGATGTAATAGAGGTGCAACAGAGGAGAACGTGGATAAGAGACTGACTTTCTTAGTCACAGTTAACCTGAAAAGGTGGTCACAGCAGAAGATTAGAACACTGCCACAAGCTTGTGGCCAGGATCTGCACACCATGGAGTTACTGAGAGGGGCGCAAAGGGGCGAGCTAAGGATGCTGAGTGAAAGTCCAGTCTGAGTTTCCCAGCCTGAAGTAAGTTGTTCTCATTTCTCCAAGAAATGAGCATCATCAGAAAGAAGTAGCTGGTAAGATACATCCTGTATCGTATATGTCTTTTTTTTTAAGAAAAGAACTCTATATTTATTTGTTAATAAATGTTTAGATGTTCCTCCCATCATTATGTGACACGAGGAACATTTTTATTGAAAATAAAGAGATGTGCTGTGGGGACTGACATGGTGGGTTTTTTTCTTCTTATGCTCAAACTCTTCAGCCTCAGGTAAAAGGTCCTTTACCCTGGTCTAAAATACTGTCCAGTGTCCAGTGCTCATGGCATGTAATATGAAAATCATCAAAACTGTCCTTGGCAGGAAGTTTCTTTCCATTAGTTGATTAAAATGGTTTATTGTTGCCTACAGCACCATTGCTTTATATGTATTTTTTTACACAGAGCAGATGCGCCCATGTCTTCCACTGTTTCTCTTTGTGTGTTTTTTGATAAATGCAGAAGTGAAATCACTACCTGGGCAGATCCCCTTTGTGAAGCTTCAGAGAGGGAAAGGAGGGGACGGTGAGGGGCTTGGTGATGGGGCTGGGGTACTGGCCATGGGGGGAGCAGCAGAGGAGGGCAGCGCGGCGGCAGCACTTGGGCACAGGGAGGGGGATGTGAAATGGCAGGGAGACGGCACCGAAGAGAGTAGGAGGAAAAGCACGCAAACCTGCAAACAGCAAATGCCCAAAATCTGGAACTATCTGCCTGCCAATAATGTATAAACTCTGCTCTGACAATAGCAAGAGTGGGTTTTGGCATTTTTTCAGATTGACAACTCTAAAGTTTCAGTTAGAATATGGAAATGGAGAGTAGCTGATCCTAAAATGCTAGACAAGGTTGCATTAGGATAAAATCTTACCTATCCTGCTATTACAAAGAAAACTGAAAGAGTCCAAGTGTTCAAGATTAATCTGATATTTCTTTGCTTTCTTGTTCTACCTATATTGGATAGTGGAGTTGAAATCTCAGTACAAATACTATTTCCAAATGTAGGGGTCATTTCAAACAGTAGTTTTGATATAAGCACCTTTCCATCCCCCAGCACAGGTTTTTGTAAGGCATGTTGACATCTAAAAATAATAGAGTCTTTCATTACAGATTCACAAATTATCAGGTGTGTGACCTTATGTTCAATAAATATTTATTTGATAATCATAGGTTAATTAATTTCCATTGTTTCTCTTTTAATTCTATACATGCTTATACTATACAATTAGAGAAAAACACAAGGAAGCATGAGTAAATGTTGCTCATACAAAATGTTTCTATTACCCTTTACTTTTAAAAACATTAATAGATTATTAGGAGATATAAACATAGGAGCCCATGGATCATATTTGCATGTTAATGAAACCCATGAATTATACATTATTTGCTATGGAGAGTACTAGAAACACTATTCTGTCTTTCTAATAGCTATAAAAGCTGGCAGTTTCCTGGAGCACACATCATATCCCCTCTGCAATACCTTCTAATAGAAAGAAAGAAATCCAGCTCTTCAAAGCAATCTCTCACTAAATGAAATAGATTTGTTTGTGTTGCTTTGCAACACAGAAGTGTGACAGTTCATTTTAAACAAAATAGTTTTAATAATGTCATTACTAATATCTATTTGGTCATCTCTCTGAAAGATGGTGTTTTAATAGGAATGTTTCATTTTAATAAATGGCAGAAGAGGCAAGCTGCCCTGAGTCAGCAGGAAGTGGATATACACCAGAGAACAGGCTGATTGTGTTAGATTCATCCAGAACATTGAACAGCACACAGACAGTCCAAGAAAAAGCAACTGGCTTTATTCAAATGATTAGTCTTACTGCTACGCTGTAGCACAGATTCACACATTCTTCTATTATTCCTTGACCTTGTGCCAAAAACTCCCACTTGAAGTAATAATTAGAATTAGTGTTTCCAGTGCATGCTTCCATCTTCCTAACAAACAGTAATGAAATGTGGCTTTTACAAAATATGCAGTTAATTAAACTTTTTTTTGAACATTGTTTGATTAATAGAGTTCCCCTGTGTTAGCCCCTCATTATGCCCGACTATCTCTACCTGATATTGGTGAATTGGAAGAAAAGCACTATCAATAGGATGATTGACATTTCAGAAATTTGCACTTTAAAATTGCTTGTGGTTTTTTTTTTTTTCCTTGTTTTATCTCTGTCTTGGAATAAAGAGGAAACATGGCCATTATTTGTAAACCTGTTTTTTTAAATCGAGGACAGTATGTGTATTATATAACTACTCTACGAATACCCTCAGCATGAATATGAAGAACACATATATCAAGTGCTACAAAGTAATAAGTGGATTTCTAGGCAAGCTTTTTGAAAAGGTGGCTCAGCACTGTATTGCTTAATAACACTATGCAAATAGAAATTCTGATTTCATTTTTTTCAATATTATTTCATGCTTTTTTACTGTCTGCCTTAATTATCCCAATGCTGAACAAGTATAGTCTTTTGATTGATGAGAGTTCCACCCCTTTACCCACACCCCTGCAGATATGAGGCTCCACAGTTTAGTACCATAAATCACTGTGATTGTATAACTTAACTACTGTATGATCAGAGATCACATACAGTGTTAGCCTGAATATGCATTCATCCTTCGTTATGAATGTTTTAGGGCTAAATTTATTCTGGCTGTTTGGAGAAATATAAGTTTCTTCACATAAAAAAGCAATGCATTTTAAATAAGCAATTCTTTCAACAACTGGAAATAATCACAAAAGTCTTCTATTTGCAATCTTCATTAATGTGAGTTATTTCATCACTTTAGGAGAAATCCTTTCAGACAAAAACAACAATTAAACCCCTCCCCCTCCAGGCTCTGACAGCGAAGAATCTATGGATCAGCCATTTTAGTAATTAACCACAATTCCTCTGATTTGTGAATTTCCAGATGATGAGGCAGGAAGCAAGTTGCATCTTGGAGAAATTGCCCTCTGGAGAGAGGAAAAACTATTGCGAGGTTGACAGCACAACCTTGTACCGGCACAGTTTCCTTTCCCTAGTGGTTCAAGGAGTTCCAAGCACCCTCCTGTAAATCATCAGCTCACATCTATTTATTATCTTCCAGCCCAGTGCACAACACTATCTGTTACACACGGATACCAGCAATATTACAAGGTGGACTCAAGGGATAAGAGACAGCAAACTCTGCACACCTCCTACGCCTGAGTCACACCCGGTTCTGTTCATAAAGTACATACTACTGTCAGAAATGAAACAATATGAACTATTAGGTTTCAAAGTCAGGATTTTTTTAGTGTTTCTCCAGAATGCTTGATCTTATCTGCTGATATCTTTGTGTTATTATACAGAGGCAAAATTTATCTGCATAGCAATGGACAAAATGTCTATGAAAATACTGGTGTTCATTCACTGATTATTGTTATATTTGGAGTAGGCACCAGCTACACTCTGTGATGCTTGTCCTGGAATATCAATAAATAAATCATAAAAGCCAATGCTTCAAATATTGAAAAATTCACACTTCAAACTGTGTTTTGAACTATCCTGAGAGCAAAGTCTCAGATTGTCCTTTTGCTTTATATGAACAGAGGAAATTCAAAGTAGGAGGAACTCTCTCCTGGGATTTGGCGTAGGGGAGTGCCACAAACCATCAGCCTTCCTGTCTCTGCTGTGCCAGAGAAGCCTCTCCTGGGATGTACCATGAGGAGCAGACAGCGTGTCTGGGGAGTTAATGTGGCTTCAGATGAAATTACCTCCTGCAGAATCCATCTCGCCTGATGGTTGTGTGCATGCAAAGGAGCCAGGCAGTGGCGAGGAGCCAAGCCACAGCAGGGCAGGTGAATGCTCGGAGAAAAGTTGAAGCCTTTCCCTATGACTACAGTGAAGTCCCTTGCACCATAGACTTATGCTGTTGATGAAAATGGGACACCACATCTCTTTTTCTCCTTCTGTCTGGGGCCCAGATTAGGTAAGAACAAACTTGTCGAAGTCCCCACCCTGTTGCCCACTTCCAGTGCTCACTCACAGCAGATGCCTAAGTTATATGGTGTGAATGAAAATGTTGAAAGGAGAAATGAGGGCAAATGCCCTTCTGAAAGGTATGCTCTAGTTCAAGCACAGGTTTTTGGTCTGGTGCCCAAGTTGCAGAATGAATTTCCATGGTTTGTGTTGTGCACTAGGCAATTCTAATGGTTCCTTTTCTTTTGTTTTAAGAGTACTGAAATTAGCCAAAAGCTAAAATTAAGAACGGCATTTTGTAGTCTAATTGTGAATGCAAGGCTAGACTAGCACTGGAAGTCACTCAGGCACATCTACTCAAAGGCCAGAAGAAAAAGCACTGCAGGTATTCACTGCTTTATCTGATTAGAAAACAGCCTGGCACAGATGTGATTTCTGCTCAATATATCAAGCTATGGCAAGCCTTTGCTGCTTCATTATGAAAGCATCTGAAGTAAAATAGGTTTTGGAACATAAAAAATGACAAATTTGGAAAAATATCTATATGCCAGATGGGTGTAGGAAGAATCCTTGTGACAAATATATTATTAAGGGAATATGCATAAGGAAAGAAACTGTGCCCAGATCTTCCAAGGATGGACAGGCAGGAAGGTAGCGTCTCACTGTGTCTAATGTATTCTCATCTAGTCTAGATCTAATTAATTATGTTGCATTGCTGACATAAAATCTAGGCACCGCACACAATAACGGCAAGCTGCATCGGGGCTTCGGCTGGACCTGACGACTGCTCTGCCCTCCCTGCTTCTGTTTGCTTTCCTCGGGGGCTGTGGGTCAGAGTGACGACATCTCCGCTGAGGAAAGGCCAATGCAAACAGACGAGGCTTTTGCTGCACATCACGGTGGCATGGCATGAGCTCATCCTCACCTCCCCTGTTACCACGCTGCGTTGGCCCCCTCCAAGGATGCTGCTCAGAGGGGTTTTATTGCAGACCATGGACGCTCCAGCACAGCTTCTCCTCACGCTTCATGAAGAAATGGGAGCATTTCAGTCATTGCTGACTTACTCCACTGATACTTTTGGAGCTGAGATCAACGCCCCAGTGACAGGTCCTGGACTACACCCGGGAAGGCAGCTCAACACACAGTTCCTGGCGGTTGGCTTTCCAGTGTTATCTGTAGGTTGCCCACCCCGGTGCCCTGGCTCAGGGCGCACGGGGCTGTGTGTGACAATGAGGCAGCACACAAGGTTGGGGGGTACTTGATGCAGAGAAAAGAGGCTTAGCTCTGATGCCAGGAGGCTGCTGGACAGGCAGTGGGGCTGGGGGTAGGCAGCAGCTCTGGCTGTGGGACAGGACTGGTGCAGGGACACCCTGGAAGCTCCACGGTGTGGGGACAGCAGGGCCCTTCAGCCCAGGCTGGTGGGGCCAGCTAACATCCTGTAGACCCTCAAGGCAAGGTCACTGCCTCTTCCTTGGAAAGGGGCAAGTCAGTATTTCAGCTTTAGAGTAAAAAAAAAAAACAAAAGGACAAGCATACTCAGGGTAGTCCTGTGTCTGGGTGGCAGACCAGACCTGATATTGTCTTAATGGCAGCTGGAGGAGCTGCATGCAGATATTACGCGCTGTTGAAGAGATCTCAGCCTTTGGTTCTTCCCAAAGATGGGCTATACCTGGTTTGGATTCAGGGTGCAAATGATCTAGCCATGATTAATGTGCTGAGAACTGAAATAGAAATGGAGGCAGGGAGGACGGTACAGCAATCTTATCATTTGGCTTCACATAATTTGATTTCACTGATGCCCCATACACTATCTGATTGCTCTTTTCCTATTTAGACACAGCCAAAGCAGGAGGCTTTTGCTCACAGGCTTCTAGTACTATTTTATTTGGCAGTTATGGAATAAAAGAATTTTAGTATTGCCTTAGAGTTTCTCCTGACATCTATCACAACCAATCCAGCTCATATGTGGGTGAACTGTGTTTTGATCCAATTATAAAATTCTATTGGAGTCTTGTTACATTCTTATCCCATGTGCATGTTGAAAAATTCAAGACCAAAAGAAAATTCTACAAAATGTTTCCCATTTACTGTAGGCTTTGAGACACAAAACTGCATCACACAGTCATTTGTGGAGGCAAACTAGAAAAACAACATATTCTTCAGAAAAAATCCCCACCCTCTTAATCAGCAGCAAGATTCAGAGGGGGAATAGTACAATCTGTGTTGTAGATATTATTCTAGATAGTCTTTGGGGACACAGCCTTACTTTTGTTAATTGCAGCAACAAGAACTTTGTTGGTGTTCATCAGAGCAGTTAGGATGGCAAAGGATCTGCCAATTTGAAGATATTTCTGAGGATGCATAAAAATGACAAATTTGAAAAGAACCCAGACACAAAATGACCATAG
Organism: Tringa solitaria; assembly: GCA_026413425.1. NCBI lineage: Eukaryota > Metazoa > Chordata > Aves > Charadriiformes > Scolopacidae > Tringa > Tringa solitaria. Next base: position 14,050,788 of record JAOXJM010000004.1, read on the forward strand.
CAACACAGCCAACATCCCAATGGATTATAATGACTATAATATTTAAAACCAGAGATATTTTACACATTCTTAATATCTCTATAGCAAAAATGCATTATTAAATCAACAGCCCATGCACTATTTGATTACTATGATACAGAAGTTGATCTAGGATATTTCTGGCTCAACACTTTCACTGTCTTCAGGCTACGAAACATAATAAAAGAAATTAGGTGTCTCCCTTGCTCGTCTGCTATAGAAAGCCATGCAGAGGCGTAGCTTCACAGAGTGCTGCTCACAGGAGAGGAAATGCGGTTGCTCCAAAGATTTGTGGCTCCATCCTGGTGGAGTCTCCCACACATCCACAATCATAATCCCTGTCCTAAAGCTGTGTGACAAGGGAGATGCCAGGACCAAGCCAGCAGCCTTGGGCAAACGCAGGTAGTCCCGCAGCCAAACCACAGTGACAGTGCCAGGGCCGAGCCTGGAGCTCAGACTTCATCTGGGAGCAGTTCAGCAGTTCAGCAGTTGGCTGGAAAAGCCAACAACTCTTTCAGTTTCCCAAATACTGTTTATAATTCATCTCTTTCAGGTCTGCAGTGATCTAACTTGCTGCAAAAAATGTTACACCAGCTAACCCCGAGAGCAGCTGCTGTGTTGGCACTGTTGGGAAGGACCTCCCTGTCTTGCCCAGCTCAGGTAAGCCTTCCATGCAAGCATGAAGTCACTGTGCTCCAAGGCAGCAGCAAGCCAGTGCCAGCGTTGGCCAGGTGTTATGTTTCAGCCTCCCCACACTGGTGCAGTGAAAGACTTGGGGAGAAGCTGGAAGTGGAACACCCAGCAGCAGCCACCAAGGCTGAGCTACCCTGCCACTTGCAAGGGCGAGAAGAGGGCAGTGTGTCTGTGAGCTTGCAAAAGATGTTAGATCATTCCCAAGGCTGCCTGCTCTTGATTACATCAGTTTTGCCTGCCTGTGATTCCACTAGCTTAATAGTTAGTCCCGTTTTCCTTATTTCCTAGGGTACAGACAGGTTGCTGGTCTCCAGCTCTGGAACGCCGTCTGTGTTTCTGTGCCCCGTGGGAGGCTGACAAACGTGTCACTTCTCCCCGTGGCTTCCCCCGGTCACTCTGAGCCCTTTCATTAAGCTCTGCCACAGAAATCTGTTTAGTCACAGAAGCAGATTGCCTCCATGAAGCGCAGAAATGTAATTTGCCAGTACTTACACTACAATATTAAATACTAGCATGTAGCTCTTTCACCTTTTTAGTTCTTAATAGCAAAAAATACTTGGTGTGAAATCCTGCCTCTACAAGGGTCAATGATAAAATCTGCATCAGCGACAGAGCAGCTTCTGCCCTTCCTATGGTGAGTGATTTTATTGGGTTTGCATTTAAAGCCGTTTCAATACGTCAGTGCTTTCATTGCCAGTCCAGAACACTTGTACGCTCGCAAAGCTGTGGAGAGCTCATCTCCACACTTCCCTTGTCCCAGACTCATCCCGTGCAGAGGGACGGCTGGGGTTTAGTGACAGCCCTTGCTAGGGTTTGCTCTCCCGTGGAAATGGATGGCTGTTGCAGCTCTGAGGCAGAACACACTCCAAGTGCAGCCGTAAGCCACCACGCCTCACTCCAGGCTCCAGCCCACTGTACTTAATCATTAAATAATTCCCCTGGTGATGTTATCCAGTGCTGATAAATTACAGATTTCATTGTTTTGCCTGGAGCAGCTTTAAATTGTGTTAATTTCATTGAAGATTGACACTGGCTTTTATTTCCTTTTGCTACTGTTTTGTCCTGCAAAGGAGACGCACGCTACAGATTTCAGATTGCTCACATAATTGGTACAAAAGATTTTATTCTCATATTTTGAGAAAATTGTAATCAGAGCCTTTGAAATACCAAGAACTTTTAGATCAATAAAATACTAACAATAGCGTATTCGAGGAGGAATATTACCACAAATCCAATAGCTTTTTATTGTCAACCATGTTTGTTTTACATGTGATCTCAGAATGATTTCTAATTTTATACAGCAGTGAATTTATTCCACCTACAACACACGTTTCTGACACAGGGTTTTCTCAAAAACTGAAGATAAAATACATTATACATCTTCCTGATGAGCCAAACTATCATTGGGCTGATTCTCTCTTTTGGCAATGGAAAAAATATCCCCAGGTAGTCCTACTCCGCTCACACTGAAGAAAAGGCAGTTTTAATTTAGTGGGATTTTGATCAGACCTTTTATGGCAACTTCCACTATTTTGGAACAATGAACATAACAGTTCAATGTGTATTGGATAAAGCATATGGAAAATTTCAGAGCTGTAATTTACAACTACAAAACTGATATTAAATATTTTCTGTACCAGCAACAATGTGATGCAGTACAATAGTCTGTTGTGGTAAATAAGAGGAGGTTTTCATCATGCACTACTTTAGCTCCCCGAGCAGAATGCTGAGTTCAACTAGGAAATATTGAATAAAACTTCAAATCCCATCTGAGGCTCCATATCACAGTTGGTATTTTTAATAGAGGCTTATCTCAATAGTTTCACTAGGGCACTTGTTCCTTTGACGCTTTTTTTAGCATTTTTTTTTTCTGTTTAGACATGCAGTTTAAAGCCTCACTTTGCTGTAAACACGCACAGAAATGAAATTAAACAAATCAGGTGTCAGGTGTCCTGAGGCACTGATTGGGTGTTAATGGCACTGATGAGCCTCACCTGGTACCTTCCACCACACCCATGGGCCAGGAGAACTATTTAAGCTCAGCCCTGGGCTATTGTTTGCTTTTATGATCAATGCTGTAGGGCTGTTCATCTCTGGCTCCTTGTCCATGGACTGTGCTGATCTGGCCTGTGTACGGGCCTCCTGGCTTGACAGCAGAACTGTCCTGTCACTATGGACCTGTCTGGCAATCTCTGCAATGTGTCTGATCCTGACTCTGACCTGTGGATTGACCACCAAGCTTGGCCTCAGACCTGCTTGATGTTGAGGTCTTGTGGTTGAAGCTGCCCTGCTCTCCTTGTTGGCTACTATAAGACTGGCCCTGATACTTCCCTCAGTTCCTGCCTCGCTGTCCTGCTGGAAGATGACATGGATTAGTCAAGGTAAATAAATCTGTTAATAGAGTTTTCTTAACCTGGAGGAACCTGCCATGCCCCATGTTTCTATCTCCTATTTTATATTTGGAGGCTGAACTTTCTTAAGAGAATAAAAAAAGCAGCTAGATTTAATAACCCAGGGAAATTGCTGTGTCCAAGTCATTTCATGTGCACATGAGCTAGTTTTCATTATCTAGTTTTCAAAACTTTTTGAGCCCCAGAAGCACGAGGAGGGAAGCTGCAGTTCCCCTAGGGAAGCAGCTGGCTGAAGCTTGAGCTGAGGCAGAGCTCCTGATGATCTCGTGCTCTCCATTGGTCTCCTGTGTGGCCAAGGGGTTTCTGTGGTAATCAGTGCTGATCTGCTTGCTCACCTGGCTGATCTGGGTTTACTTGCTCTATGTGCAAACCCAAGTTATTGTTCAGGTAATTTCATAAATGAAAACATGAGCTTCCTGGTGTCCATGCCTCCTGTGGATGTCATGGTAAAAGAAATAGGGAGGTGGTGGCTGAGAGCTGAAAAGAAGCTGGGTAGTTTGTCTAAACTTGCTCTCTTCAGAACAGTGTGTTAGGCAATAAGTTGGTCCAAATCCCATAGAGTGTTTCAAGAGACTGGCTCCAATGATTTGTAGCAGAATGGATCGGGTTAAAATTCCCCTAAATACCTCACCTCAATAAATATCCAGCTCTTGAGAAACCTGTGGCACTATTTCAGACATTAAGCAGAACCACTCAAATGTGTAGGCTATTTAAAGAAATGGAAGAAAAGCACCTAATGTTGAGTTTCCCCCAGTATTTGTAAGAAATATGGACAACAGCATGATCTGTTTCTCCTGCACTCTATCTCCTTTTGTCCAATTCCATGCAGGGCTTGGTCTAGCCTTCAAAAGAAGACAGAGGAAAACTGCCTATTAGTTTCAAGGATCACACTTAGACAGTTAAACTATTGCTGTGGTAGATTTTCCAAATTTCCTCCAAGAAGTTTTGGTTTCTCAGGGATTATGAAAAAATCTCTAACTTTTGCCAGATTCTGATAGGATGAGTTTGAGTGAGAGGCAAGTGTTTACCCATCTGGGACAGGTACAGTGTCCTCCTACAGGGTATCTACGAGTGAATTGGGATGTGTCTGTTTAAATATAGAGTTAGTTTGAAGGGAATAGAAAACTATGGGCCTTATCCCACGAAGTTGTAGCCTAGAGCACCTGCCAAATCAGACCACATGTAGTGTGGGGTTAATTGGCATAATGTCTAAATGTTTTTTGTTTCCAAATGCTATATTAGCCTAGCAGATTAAAAGAAGCATGTGGGTCCTTCCAAGCACTTGGGGTAACATATTTTAAATGTACTGTTGAATATATTGAGTAAGGGAAAGAAAGGCATGAAAACAAGACTTTGGAAGCAAGGCAAAAAGTCACAATGTTCATTTCATGATACATCTGGGATCTTACCACCTGGGTAGGCTTGAGAAGCAGACCTTCCAAATAAAAATAGCAGGATAATAAAACAATAATAGTAAAAAGCAGTGATGAGGTACTTCAAAAAATCTACATTTTACAGAAGTGTAATCATGATTTAAAAATACAAAAACACTGTGACTCAAAAGAGGGAGAGTGTGGGTGTTTGCTGGGGATGAGTCAAAAGAGAAGAAATTTCAACTCCAGAAAGCAAATGCAAAAGATGAAGCTCTAAGTAGAGCCTGCAAAGAGGCAGACCAAATTTATGCATTTGTTCTGCATCCAGAGTTCACCTCCATGCTATGCAGAAGTCATTGATTAACTGACATTAGATTGAAATGGGGCAATTAGACAGAGTAAAATGTCTACAGCATAAATTATACAAGAAAAGTGTCTGAAGAGAGCCTTCCCTTTGTCTTTAAGACTTGCCAGCTGTTCCTTTCCTGCCTTGTGATTTTTACCTTTCCAGATAAGCATATTCCTGTTCCCTAAATCAATCTGACAGAACAGAGTTAACTGTACATCACAGGATACATCTGTATGTCCAGATACATTTTAATAGGTCAGCCAGTCCAGTGGCAAAATAGCAGTGAATCATGTTAGTAGATGAGGAGGCTGGAGGGCAAATGATGCTGTAGAAGCACCTGCAGCAGACATTGCTGCACACTTCCTTGGCCCTGATTTCTTGGAATGGTTTGTCATGTGTTTAAACTGAAGCATGTGCCTTGGTCCCCTCTGTAGTCAGTGAAATCAGCTGCTCAGCCTCATACAGTATTGAAAGATAATCACAGGAGGTAGAAATCCTGCTGTTTTCTAGTGTATATAAGAAAGGTAAATCACTGAGTCCTTGAAAAAAGAAAGCCTAGGCAGTTCTGTGGCTATGTTGGCTCACTGCTCTTTGCTTGTAACAGTGCAAGATTTGTTTTATGCTTTTTTTCACAATAGGAACAATGAAAACTGGGGTTATTTTAGAAAAAAAATGCTTTAAGACTTTGGTGGCTGTGGCTAGCGTAGTGTAATCTGGATACATCTTAGTAGTGAATTTAGCTTGTTTGTAAAGCAAACCTACTCTTTGCCATGGTCTTGAGGTTGTGTGAGTCTCCATGCCAGTAACATGCTTTTGCTACTTAATCAGCTGTGGGGTATTTATGAGGCCATCTTAAGCTAAACTCTTCTACAAAAGCATAGAGTTGTTGGAAATGCACACAAACTACCATTTTCAGCTGCAGCTTTTCCAGCCTATAGCCATTTACCAGGTTCAGACTTGACTGAATATGGATGGTCACAGCTATGGCAGCATGAAAAGACTAGGTATAAAACCCAAGGCTGTAGTTATATTTTTTCATATCAGCACTGAGCAGGCTTTAGGATTAGGGTTTTTGCTCAGGCTTATCTTGTGGCAGTGTTTGATTTGTTCTCTGGATTGTACCTTGCTCCCTGTAAGGCTGCTCTGAGCTCCTCAGGAGTGGGAAAGGGCTGCCCTGATACGTGGGGTCTCAAAGATGGGCATCCTTAGCAGTGAAGTGTGCACTGAGAGCATCCAGTGACCTAGAACAGGTCTGGGTTTTGTCCAGAAAAAAGGAAAGTAAATCTTAGTATCCACCTGTTGGAACACCAGAAGAAAAGATCCAATGGCTGTGCTACACAATGTTGTGCACTGGGCTGTTGGAAGCAAGCTGGGCATTAGACTTTTCTCATCTTCCCTTTACTCATGCTAGGCATGAGCTCTTCACCTGTAGAATAACACACAGTTCTTAGAGTGACCAAGTGAGATGGAGAACTAATCATTTGTAAAGCCAAAGTTACTGTTTATGAAGTGGGGAGGAGGGGCAAAAGAGTATTTAAAACAGCTATTTCCCCCTGCAAAGTGCTTCAGCAAGAGTTCAATCTTCTCTCCTTGTGTTATATGTAAGATTTGACAGTGAATGGGCTTGAACTGGTGGTAGCTGCTGGATGACCTCTTCAGTTTTGCATTTCACATCCAACATATTGTCTATGTAATTCAACTGGTATTTTCATCCATTCTTTCTCAGTGCATTCTATAAAAAGACAGGCTTGTTATTTCTGTGTAGTTCTAGCAAGGCGTTGGTTGAGCCACCCAAATCTGATGGTATCTCCCCCCTTACCTGCAGCCATCAGTATCTGACTCCCATTTTATTGGCAGGACCCCCAAAGATAAGGGGTTTAAGTCCAAGTTTAACGCACAACACTATTGAGCCTAGCAAAGCAAAAGGAAAATAGGCGAACAGTTAGCTAAATGGTGTTTACATTATTTTTAATATAATGCTTTTACATTATTTTTAATATAATGCTGTATCTGACTTGTCAAGCGCCCACTTTATATTTTACAGATAGGTCTCCCAGCCTTCAAAAATGCAGATTTATGATTTTGAAAATATTTTACCTAAGCTGAGAACATTTAACATTTCATAATTGAGTTGGAGGGTTGTACATATCTCACCCAGTCCAATCTGAAGGAAAAGTGAAATGTTTCAATTTTTCATGTATAGACCGTGAAAATGTGAAGGCTGACTCTAACAATAATATATAAAACACAAGAGAAATGTAAAGCAATCCAGTCTTATAATATATGTGCTTGTTTGGTAATTTCTTGGAGGCAAGGAGTGTTTATACAGCACTGAAGTTAAAATATCTGGATATCACACAGACAGCATGATGATTTTGTACAGTGAACTCTTTTATAACTCATTTGAAATGAATCTGTCAGTCATCGTTAATGGTCTGTGAAACCCTATCCCAAGCTGGTGCCAAGTCTTTCCCACAGAACAGTTACATCGTGATAAGCTCGGCTGTGTTCACAGTAAATCAGGGAGTTTCACAATGAAGTTACATGATAAGCTTTGCCATATTGCACAGTAAATCATTGTGCTGAACAATTACACAATAAGCCTCCTTAGTTTTTTCTTTATGGGAGCATCTCTCAGTAATGGATATAAGTCAATATGAATATTTTTCTCCCCTTTCTATGACCTATCTCAAATACAATTTATGAATACTTCTTATGGTTGGGGGGAAGACCACTGTGTTAACCTTGTCTGCCTGCACATGTGATACGATAGAGTTAGTAAAGCACTGGGCCACAGTGCACAAGAAGCCTCCAGAAGTCTGAGGGCATCACTGGCACTGACTCAGTAATGGGAAGGATATCACTGGCTTTCAGTAGAGCTATGCCAGTTTACACTAGCTGAGTGTTGGCCTTTTTCTTTGGTCTCCAAGAAGACTAATACTAGAACTTCATTTTTACACAGTGATTTGTATTTGCTTTGCTCGGTTTTGGTTTTCATTGTCCCATTCAATTTTTATTAGTCAGCATTGCTATAAGCAGCATTTTCCCTTTTAAACTCTATTTTATTGATTCTTGTGGTTTACAGGACCATTTCTCTCCCTACCAGCTCCTCTTATGTGATTTAACCTGCTGCCCCTATTTGACAGCTCCCACCTCAATCAATTTATTCTTTACTCCACCCCAAATCTTCAGGTCTTCACTTGTCTCCCAGACATCTCCACATTGATGTCCCCTTGCCCTCCAATGCCACAGACTGGGACTTGGTTTCTCGCCTTTCCTCCCAGGCTAATGCTCTGTTTCTCTTCCTGCCTGGCTCCAGGGATCAGATTTGTGATGCCTCGGTTTTGTTTCCTTCTCCCTCCCCATATCCCACCACTTCCTAGAGACTTGCACAGCTTATTGTCAAGTGCCTCATACATGCAGTTTGCATTCTTCCTTGGCAGAGCCTCTCAAACTCCCACTACTACAGCCTTTGTGTGCCACTTCAAAAACACACACCTTCTAATCTTCTAATCTTGGCAAGATGAAATAATAATAAAAAAGGTTCCTCTTGCCATTTCAGTTGGGTCCCTTCAGGTGTATGAATTGTTGGATTCAGATTATAGGAGATGTGTCTGCCTTTCAAAGAGCAGGGAGTCATGTCTGCATTAATGCTGCCTCTGTAAAGCGCTGTGTACTGAAAGGGTCTATCAGGTACACCAGAGCTGCAGGAGCCAAATCCCTATCTGCAGCACATCAGAAAAGCTCCAGTAACATCAAGGGATGTAGCTTGGGCCTGTGCTGGCTGAAGGTCCGGCCCTGAGTTGGGACTGTGTAATGTAAGCAAGGAGATAACTAATGAGACTGGTTTATGTTTCATGGAAACCCACTGCAGATATAGAAAAAACATGAGAGAGGATGTCACTGAAAAGAAATGAGAAATCTGGGCACAATGCTTTGTTTTCAGAATTATTATCCATATTTGTTTTATTGATGGCTATTTTGTTAGAATAATAAAATATTGTTGCCCATGAGCTTAGAGCTGCTGCTGTCTTACAAATCCATAGAAATGTGGAATGGTTTGGGTTGGAAGGGACCTTAAATATCATCCAGTTCCAACATCCCTGCCATATCCAGGGACACCTACTAGACCAGGTTACTCAAATTCCCATTCCGTTTGGCCTTGAACACCTCCAGGAATGAGGCATCTGCAACTTCTCTGGGCAACCAGTTCTAGCATCTCACCACCCTCACAGTAAAGAATTTCTTCCTAATATCTAATCTAAATCTCCCTTCTTTCAGTTTAAAACCATTACTCTTTGTCCTATCATTACACTGCCTGATAAAGTGTCCTTCTCAATCTTACCTGTAGGTCCCCTTTAGGTGCTGGAAGGCTGTTCCCTGGAGCGTCTGGAGAAGAGAGCCTTGTCTTCTCCAGACTGAACAATCCCAACTCTCTGTCTGCCTTCATAGGAGAGACACTCTAGCCCTCTGGTAATTTTTGTGATCCTCCTGTGGACCTGCTCCAATAGGTCCATGCCTTTCCTGTGATGAGGGCTCCAGAGCTGGACACAGTACTCCAGGTGGGGTCTCATGAGAGCGGACTAGAGGGGCAGAATCACTTCACTTGACCTGCTGGCCACTCCGGTTGTCCTTGCATGAGTCATTACCCTCTAAGTATATGTCATGGTTCAGGCTGGATACATGAGATTTGCTCATGGTAGTCCAACCTGTGTAGTGGAAAATTCAGGAGGGAGCTCTAGTCTCTGCCAGCTAAGGTTTGTTGCGGTTCCTGAGACAGTAAAGCTTGCTATTTCTTTTATCTGTTCAAAGTCACGTTATTGTCTTCTATAGAAGTTCAGTTGAGGTGATTGTAAGGTTAGGAAGAGGGGATGAGAAATGTGGAAATATTTTCTAGTCTGCATGCAAGGCAGATCACTTACAGTATGTGTTACTAGTTTAAAAGCCCTCAAGAGGATGTTGTAGGGCTCCGATGTAGTAAGGTATGTGCAAAATCAACACTTGCTGCCTTTATTTAAAATGTCATAAAGATGAGATGTCTACACTTTCTGCAGGAGCAGTCTGTGTAGCCTCCAAGAGGTATGTGTAGGTAGTATATTACAGCCCTTTTCCTGGTATGCGACTGTTATGTGGCCAAATTACAGATAAAATCCTGTTTTGTAGCAAGTGAATATACTGACACATGCTGTATTATGAGCAGCCTCTGAACATGGCATAACATATGTGTTCCCATTATGTAGGGGAGGTGCTGTTGGGATGCAGGAAACCTGCAGTTTAGATTTGTGATTGATGTATGTGTAAAACATGATGGGAGAACCCGGGAGGCTCTCAGCTGAAATGGCATGAAGTTGTCAGAACAACCATCCAGCCTGTATGTGAATCCTCATGTTGCAAGTGACATGTATGTATTGAAACTAGTTTATTAAGGCAGACATTTAGAAGTTAGACAAATTTACAAAAGGGTTTCATACTTGGGAACTGGGCCTTTGAAGCTGTCATTCTTGTCTTTCATAAAAATCAGGACTCATGCTGAAATTGCAAACTGCCTTGTCATCCCTGGAATCAAATCTTCAAATGCAGAGGAAAGTTGGGGTTTTTTTCCTAGAAAAGATACATTCACTAAGTCTTTTCAGATACCATTTCTATTTGTGACAGTAACTTTTTCAAGGAAAAGAACAGAAGATAGAACAGCATGCTGCTTCTGATTGTACATTCCTTAATATGCTTTAGAAATATACACACTGGCAACACTTTTACAAGAAAATGCCTCATCTTCCATTAAAGAAAGACTTTTTAAAAAAGCCTTGGCTTTTGTATAGCTGTGTATTTCATTAGGCATATTTCATACTTCTCTAACAACTCCTAAATGGCAAATAGTCCTGAATAATATCTAGGAAAGCAAATTGCTTTAAATGGTTCATTTAGGTGAATTTAGCAATTTTATTTTGTATATAAACTGAAAAACTTTTCTTAGCTCAGCTTTTCCACTTTACCAGAACACAGGTGTTTAGTTGAGTGAGATCATGCATAGGAACATTCTCTGTAAGACGCTTTAACAAAACCAAAAATATTTGCTTCCCAAATTACATTTTTAATCACTCCAGAGACACTGTACCTAGACACCACCATGAGTAGGTAGAATTAGATTGGCACTAATGGGGAAAGCATCTGATTATCAGGTTTCCTATAAGCTATTGAAGAGGAGCTGCAGGTGCCAAACTGAGTGAACACTAACTCCAAGATAGCACCAGAAGTGAAGTTCCAAGTATCTCAGCTAAATGTTTTTCCCAAAAGTCCTCTTGTAACTTTAACACTCTTTACATGCTACTTCTAGCACAAATTCCTTTGATGCAGAAGAAAAGCACTAAGTAAACAGAAAAGCCTAGCCCAAAAAGATTCACACCAGCAGGCTTTCCAGTGAAATCATAATGTATTTTCAAGCAATGATTTCTCTTACTTCCTTCTTATTATCCTTCTTTACTCTTCATTTACCCTGATGGTTGAATTAAACCAGTATACAAGTGCTTTTCTTCTCTGAATGTCCTTTAATTTGACAGCCTCATGGCCTTAGTGCCCTTCTTTGCCAAATACTGCTTTTTCATAGACACAAGTTAATTCCTGTCGTATTGTGCGACAGGGTTGAGCACAGTGAAAGCCCAGCTTGCAAACTGCCTCATTTCTTTCCAGCCCCTGAGGAATTCTGAATGTGTCAGTAAGAGCAGATAAAACCATCAGCATGTTCCTTCTGTTTTCTTACTTCTGAACATTTTTCTCAACCATATCCTAAAACATGGGGTATTCTATTTCATTTTATTTTCCCCACTCCTTGCCCCATCCAATTTCTTTCCATCTTCCCCATTTCTCACCTCCCCTGTAGGAATGCAATGGCCATATATCTTCACTTACTCTCCTTGCTGCAATTTGTTTGCATGGCTGGAAGGAAAGTACACTGTCACTCATGAGCCTCTACACCTGCCAAAGCTAATGAGCTAAGTTTGACCCACATTCTGGCTGGTTATTTAGAACTTCACACTCCTAGCAGATTTCTACTGTCCCAAAGGAGCATCTGAGGTGTTAATACAGATATTTCTATTAATAAAAAATCTATTTAACATGCTTTTCTCTGCATAATATAGACATGATAGAACAATATAAATATATTCAATTTCATATCTAAATTGCATTTCTCGTTTAATATAGTCCTAAAAGCTTTAGTAGCAGAAATAAAATAATGGTATTTTCATTGACAGTTGACTCCTCAGAAGTTTGTTCTGACCTATGGAGGAAATGCAGCAACAGCAGTTTTTAGCAAAGGTCCTTCTACACACCCTAACCCTGGGGTCCTATTGTTTCTTTTTGGTGTATGTCCTTATGGTGTCTCTAATGGCAGTGACTTTATCCTTGAGTAATTGCAACTGAGGTGGGTTCTGAATTGAGTCTTAAAACTCATTGTTTTGGTGACACCTCAAAATGATGACAAATGGGAAAAGGAGATGGGTAGTTGCCCTAAAGACATTTGGTGATTAGTGGTGGGTGAACACAATATTTGTCATCTGAAAAGAAGAGCACTTGGAAGACCAGATACATGTTTCCCAAAGCTCTTGTCTGGCTGGGAAGGGGGCAAGGGGAGGTTGGTGGTGCACTCTTGGACCTTGTCCAGATCCACTGCTGATCCAGATGGAGGGAGAGGAGTGCTGCCAGTGGCACCCTGCAGAGGTGCTGCTGGTGTCCCCAGCCAGTGGGCAGGCTAGTGCTTCTCAGAGGTGTTTTCACCTCTGGGGACAGCACGTTATTTTATAAGGAATTTTCAGATTAAGGCCTAGACGACACAGAGAGCCTTTCAAAAGATCCAGAAACTCTCCGAGCCAGCATGTTGTATTTATCTCTTAAAGAACCTTGTCATTAGTCTCAAATTAAAAATGAGCTGTCAGTTTCTATTAATAATTAATGCTGAAATGTTAGCACTTTGAAAGACTGTTTCAAGTGCAACACATTCCATTTAATGCTGAACAGTTTTATATTTACAGTAATTCCACCTTTCATCCCTTAATGTCAACCTCTAAATCTTTAATGCTCTAATCACACTTCTTATTTTGATATCCCAAGTGAGCTGTTCTAACCTGTGTCCGCTCCCTTTTGATAAGGTGCACATTTTATACTGGAAGGTTAGTCAGCAGCACTTGTTAATTATTAAGGAAAACAAAATGCTACTGCTGGAAAATTATGTTTGTTCCCAGCAGTATGTGTTACCTTTAATCTGTACTGACAAGAAGCAAGAGGAATCATAAAATAATCAGAGGAGCCAGGAGGGAGGATTGTTTGTGAAGAACATTACCCAGCAGAAATGTAGACAGCCTTGATTTGATTCCATAAATGAACCTAATTACTGAGTAATGTATTGTTCTATGGAAATAATGTATCTGTAAAATATGTAGTTAAAACAAGGCACTGTGAGTTTGAAAGCAGATGACTTCTGCTTTCGAGTTATGCTCCCTATAGCATATTCCTGGACAGCACTGACTGACTGAGAGCTTTTGTCTTGTGTGTAGACAACACTAAGAAAAAAATCACCCAACCTGCAGCATATGTCTGTGAGCTAAGTTCTTCATTGTAGCCTTCCCACTGTGAATAGGGGAGAATTCTGCAGAGAATCAGGCCACCTAAATGTGTTGCAGAGTCTTCTTTCTAAAATTTTTGCTTTGTTTGTCTCTCTGGACATATCCCAGAATATAATACAGACTTGGAATTTTAACTGCCTAGCAATTAGTGAATTTCCTAGAGACACTAGAAACATCATGTAAATGCCTTGCAAAGAGAAGAGACATTTTTTTGAGCTTGTAGTTATAAAAGTTTACTCCAATTTGTTTGGATTTTCCTTCCTGTTTCAGAATAACTCCTTGAAGTCAGATGTGTATATAGCTAATGGTATTTGTAACCAAGTTTACATAACATTGGGTTGGAAGGATATTAAACTATAACCTACTGTTTAATTACTGGAATCAGAGGTATGAGATTCAACCTTGCATCTGGCAGATTCATGTGTTCTGATGTATCACTACCAATTTGTCATGAATTCGTTATTCAGGCACACATTTTCTAGTATAGATGCCGAAGACCAACCCCAGTATTCCTATCTGTTTCCACCAGTGCTGCTGTATGGAGAAGGCAAATGGGTGCTTCCCTGTAACAGACAGCTCAGCCTGCCCTTTTCTTTGCAGAGACTGAAGAGGAGGTATAGCGCTGGGGCAGGACCTGCTGCGGCCTCTGGGCCCCCATATTGACAGGCTCCATAAGGCTGTCCTTGTGTGGGACCAGGTCTCAACCATGTGTATCTTTCAGTGGGAAGATACCCAGCCTCAATTTGAATGGTAACCATTCTTCTGTAATAATGAGTGCTATTTCTTCTATTCCCCCTGCATTCTGAAACATGTACTCCTTTTCTTTCATCTTGTTCATAGGCAAGTTTTTCATAGGCGGACTTGAAAAGCTCTCCTTTGGCTTTGCATTGATAGCTAAGAGTTCAAACGCACGGCACAACACACAGCAAATAGTACCTTACCTCATGAATATCCATTTGAAATCAGGGGACTGTTAGATGGCGATACTTCAAAAAATCTCTAGCCTGTTTGGCCTGGCCATTCCCACCCAGACAAAGAGTGATGTGTTGGTCGGGTAGTATTTTGCACCTGTCTCACCCAAGTACCAGTGAAAGCACGATGAGCAAAGAGGTGAAGTATCAAGACTGTATTATGATCAATTCTAGCAGCATTTCCACCTCAGATACACATATTTAAATGAGACTCAATGGTAGGAAAAGAAGGTAGGATTTTCTCAGCCTCTGTTTTATTATCAGGTCTCGGCAATATTATCTGCTTCTTTCATCAGGCTCCCATTGACTGGGCTTTTTTTCTAATTACATGAAGAGTGGATAAAGTCCTATTAAGTTGTCTGTGACTAGAAAAAGAATTACTGTACTGATACTTTCAATCCTTGCTGGCTTGTAAAAAAGGCATTCAGAGTTTACTGAACCCCACCTTGCATATCAAAAAAGAAATAGAAAAATTCCTGCTGCTACATTATCATGCAAGCATCCAATTCTGTTCTTCCATACTGTGGAGATATGCACAACATGCAGGAAAGTGTTAAAAATATTTATAAGATGCCCAACAGGACAAAACAAATGGACATGTGTAGTATATGTACATTGTTCATTACAAATATGATTAGTGTGTATATATAATAGATGTGTTGTTAAAGCACAGTGGGTTTTTCGAAGTTTACAAGTTTGTTATGAATTGATTTATTCATGAAATGCTTTGTTTCTATGACAACTTTATTGGTTTGCCTGTGGTCTAAATACATATAGGCATGGCAGGAATTCCACAGTACAAAACAAATTACATGCTACCACCTGAATGGCTTGATGCCTTTAGGGAGTGTACAGAAATAGTCCACAATGAGGGCAGAAATCACCATAGACTGTGCCAGTATGAGAAGGCTTGCTTAATAAAGAAAAATGCTTAAAGGTCCTCCATGGTGTCCAACTCTGCAATAAAAAGGGGAGATAGAAATGAAGAAAGGAATCTGGTAGGAAAACATGAAAGGGACCCAAACCCCAATTCCAGAGATACTAGCATATTCAAGAAAAAGCCACAGATCAAACACAAGCACTCTCTTCCACAAAAAGTAGAGCTTGCAAGAAGCTATTAATATTCATAGCAGATCTAGAGCTACAAAAGAAATGGAGAGCTATTGTTTAGTGAGAAATTAGTGGGAAGTATAGGGCATTAGTTGATAAAAGGATAGGGAGACTCGCTGGGACAACACAAAATGGGATCAGAGGAAAAAAGTCAATAAGTGGATCAAATGACAAAAGGAAAATTTCTAAAATACAGAAACAACAATTAAGACAAGAGCTGGGAAGATGACATCTGTTATGGAGGTCTGAGACCTAAACAGGAAAATAACACTTTTTAAAGCATGGGAAATGCAAGTTATATAGCAGGGCTTCTATGACTGGCCCCTGTCACATAATGGCTCTCTCCAAAACAGTACCTTAAACTATGGCAAAACAATGGTGGTTTGGCTGTTTGTCCTGTGTGATACATGAAGCTCTTTGGGAAATGATAAGCAAGAACAGGGGAGTCTATGAAACAGGTTCCTCTGCTCCATCACCCACAGTCTATCTGATTTTAAAAGACATAAGCATCAGAAGAAGCAGAGCGCCCACTTCCATCACAAAAGCAAGTTTTCTGGCAATGTTTTTAAATCTAAACAAAGATCCATAGTATTCTGGAATATTTTTAGAAAATTGGTATGAGAATTTCAAAGGGAGGGAAGGATCACTGATCATCCTCTACCTAGCTTGAAAGCTAGCATGCAAATGCCTTAAATTGGAGCAAACCAGGGCTAATGCAAGTCCTTGCTTGGTAACCACAGACTGCCCCACAACTCTGCCCACTATGAGGGACCTGTAATGTGATGGAGGTGACAATAACCTTCCATGCCTACTTAGCTCAGACTAACTTTGTGCTTTGCAATTTGGCTGTTGGGATATCGTTCATTAAAGTGCCATGGATTTCAACTCTTGTCATGGAACATGCAGAGCTTGTGGTGGGATGGGCAGATTTTGCAGCACTATGGGCTTAAGGATGCATTGCCTCTCTTGCACTGCAGTGAAGCCAGACTGCAAAGCTAATGGGGTTCAGTCACTGATTTGGCTCAATAATGAGCTCCACATGGTGTCTTAGTCAAATAACTTTCTCATTTATTAACTAGGTAAACCTAATCACTTGCTCTGAAAGGTGACCAGACTGACATGGACAGGAACTGCATGAGAGCCAGGGTTCTGAGTCCAGAAAGCACAGTGAGAAGAAAGCAAAGGTAGAGAGATGTGAAGCCACATGCGGCTTTGCGCCGGGCAGGCACACAGCGTGCATACTTCACTGCCACTCTGTAAGTGCCTCAGCCATTTGACTAATTTGACATGGAAGCACTAATAAAATAAAAAGCTTCTCCAATTAGTGCATACTCTCTATTATTTCTGACTTGTGTTCTGACCCAGTCCCTTCCATACTCCTAATTGCCTGTGCTGCATTAAGTGACATTGCCTTCCATGCACTTTTATGAGCTGTGGTCTTCTGCAAGAGGAGAGAATTATCTGTATCAGCCTCCATGATTGATCTAAAATGACTCTGTTACTTCAGCTGGTCAAACTGCATATTTACAAACTATGGAATATTTACAGAAAGGCTTCAGAGGGAGGGAGTGATCGTGTCTTTGGACAGTGGGTATTACCCTCAGCTGGGTATCCTTTTCTGTCATCCTTGCTTTAAAGCTGTTCACGCTGCCAGAGTAGCAATTGAATATGAAGCCTCTAGTATTTAAAATAAGGCTATACCTAGAAATCAAGAAAAGCTAGAAGATATCTTTAGCCTTTGGGGTTTTTTTTTAGGCTGGGTATAAATCTTAGGAGAGAAAGGAGAGTTGATGTCAGATAGCTTCTGACTGCAGCAGACCTTTGGAGTCTGAAAAACTACTGAGGTAAAACTTGTCTGTGTGCTCAATGAAACTGGAGTTTTGTTTTTCTTTTGGTCTCCATTTCTAGATATTGAGCCTTCTGCCTATGTAAAGAGCAGTTGCCCTTTCAGGATTCAGTCTGGATACAGAACATCATGGAGAAGCTCTCTTTTCCTTCCGTAGAAAAAAAAAAAAAAAACAACTGTGGTTATTCTTTTTGCATTATTATTCAACTTTTCTTACTGTTTGGACCCTTACATGGTACAAATAATGCATTTTTCAATTCAGCTTTTGTTTTAAGGAAGCACATAGGCTGGACAGTAGGGTAGGGTAACCCTCAAGTCTGACTTAAGCTAAGACAGGGTGCTAAAAGTAGTCCTAAACTGCCTTTAATGGACTGGTGGAGGCTTCACTCAGCACTTCTGAGATATCTGCTGGCTCTTGAGCACTGTTCCCAAGAAGTCCAGCGAGGAAGGACTGCTGGTGAAAGACAGCTGGCCAAGGATGCTGCTTTGCACCAGATATTTGGCTGCCAGAACAACCCCAGGAGCCAAGGTACATGGCCAGAAGCCATCTGGTGCAGGCACTGGGGAGACAGACTGCCTGGCGGCGCCTATACCACCCGGCTGTTTGGTTACAGTTCTTTCACATCTTCTCATTTTCAGGATTTCGGAGATTCTGCAACATGCATCACAGGGAGTGGTGGATCTCCAGGATCAAAGTAAGGTTATGGTCCACGCATGGTGCTATCAAAAAAATTCCAGTCATACCATATCAACACAGCTCCTGGTGTCTAGTGCATATATTTCAGTAAAAAGTGGCTTTTGACAGACCCACTTGGCAGAGAATTGCAAACAATTTTTAGAACTCCCCCTTCCTTCCCACATAAATGCTTTTAGGGCCCTTTCAAATGTTGTCTGAGCTACATAGGAAAATGTCATACTTTATCCCATAACTAACCACAATATTTAATTATTTAATGATGGCTGTAAAACAAGTGTAACAAAGGGAAAGCTGTTCTGAACTTTCTTGACACTGTATTCAGCAAATACTTGCTCTTTATCTGACACACCATCATTTACTCCCTCAGCGAACAGCAGGATAGCTGAACTATCAATATATTAGAAGAAAATCATAGACAAGGAAAGTAAATTCTGACATTTTGAAACTAATGGTGTAGTTCATCTGATGCACTGCATGCCTCACACTCAATGAAAAATCTAGAGGGAAGACCTTAATGCACCTTTTAGAATCTCTGCATTTCACTCATAGATTGTGTGATGTTGTATTTGTTCATATACATGTGTGTATATAAGGATGTCATATATGGTCAATTATAAGTTTATTCAGACAGTACTTTACACACATGCATTCAAATGCTTAATGAAAGTGCCTCTATTCTCAGCCTCTGGCTTTGGGCTTGTGTATGTGCATGTGTGTGCATATACACGCATATAGAGGGATTATGAACAGCTACCCTTTTTCATTAAGCAAGTGACATTTTCATGCTGGTGCAGCATCTATCTATCTTCTCTCTGGCAAAGCTGTGTGCCTTTCAGTCAGCATCTGACTAAAGATCAATGAGAGAAAGCTTTTTGAAGGTGCTTTCAGGTCCTGCGGCAAGGGAGATGATCAGAAAGCTGCCATAAGCTTCAGACCCACTTGACAAATGAGGAACTATTTTGGCGCTCTGTAAACTGCTGTCACATCAGTTAGAAACACTAATTAGAACTACTTTGCTATTGAAAGTGTCCAGTGCATTAAATACCACTTCTGCTTATTGCAATTAGCTTGTCCATTGACTTACACTTCATACCACAGGACTATCAAAGATGGAAATGCATCAGGGATTGTTTAATAATTTATGAGGTAAATTAGAACTGAATGGCAAATAGCTTTTGCCGGCTACCCTTTGACCTTTCATTCCTTGCTAAGCATGAAGCTCACATGTGAAATGTGCTCATCCTTGGCTTTATCTTGCTGGAGAAGAATCAACAACCCAAGAGGCACAAGTAGTAAGCATCAGATTGTCGTCTTTCTCTTAGAGTGATGTGGAGATGAAGTGATGCGGGTAGCTTCTGAGCGGCAATTGGACATCGTGGTACTACACAATCTGTAAAGCAAGAGAATTTTATGCTCTGCCCGTGCTCTTGCCCAGAATTGTTCTTATTCTTGGTAAAGCAGCAAGACTTTGTTAAATAATCTATGCCATGTAAGTTCAGAAGATGTGGTGATGATTTTTAATGCCATTTGCTTTCTTCACAGGGCAAATTTGTAGATGAGAGAATCTAATTTAAATAAAAAAAAGGAAACTTGTTTGCAAGGACTGAGACAACTTCATGGTTTTGTTTTAAAGTTTAATTGTGAATCCATACTGTTTCAATATGCCTTAGGAATAAGAAAAAGGAAGCAAAAAATTTCTCATGCCATAGAAGTCAGAGAAGTGGCCTAGCCCTTAAGGATGTTATGACTCTACACTGTACACAGATGGTTTTTATCTGAGAGGGAAGACAACAATATCACTCTAAATAGCTGGCTTGCAATCTAGCACACAATATAAAGTCATGAGGCTGCATTCTTCACCCTGCTTTTGTTACCTTGGTCTAGGCATTTCTTTCCCTTTGGATTCCCACTGATGATGTTTGTCCTTAGTTCAGTTGCCAGGGTGTTAAGGAAGATCAATATTTGTAATTTGTTGTTTTAAATATAAGATAGCAATCTCACCATCACTCATACTTCTCAAGAGCTGGAATGATTTTTCTCCTTAAGTGATTTTTCTTTTTTATTCTTAAATCTTTTTTTATTCTTTGAGAGTGGCCCAAAGAGTGCTTGTGTTTTGTTCCTCAAACATTGGAAAGGTTTGTAATAACAGACTTTTTTTCTAAAACTGTTCATTTAAAGAAACAGACAGAAAACAAAGCAGCAATGGGGAAGTTTCATCTAAAAGATTTTATGAATAATCACCTTCAGTGGCTGGATTCCAAATATATTAAACTCTTCTTGTTTTCAAATTCCTTCATATGCCTATTCAGTGATCAATGCTTCCTTGTCTCTCTGAAGTCCTAGATCTCACTGGACTGCTCTATACAGAAATATTTGGGGAAAAAAAAAAGTAGTTATTATTTCATTTTCAAAAAATTTTAAGTGATAACAAGATAAAATGCTACTAACAAAAAATATACACTCACCTAAATGGTTTTGGGGCCAGTCTTGTTTAATATCTTTAATGATGATCTAGATAAGGGGATTGAGTGCACCCTCAGTAAGTTTGCAGATGGCACCAAACTAGGTGGGAGTGTTGATCTGCTTGAGGGTCAGAAGGCTCTACAGAGG
>JAOXJM010000004.1:14071583-14092882 GCA_026413425.1 Tringa solitaria
GTGGTTGGACTCGATGATCTCAGAGGTCCCTTCCAACCATGATGATTCTGTGAAATGCAAGTATAAATTACAATATGAAATAGTTTGGTTCTTTGAATATACTTCCAAGATTGGTTTTGGTTTTTTAGGTAATAAAAGTTTCTGGAAGAGCAGAATACAATGTGCTCTGTCTACTATCACCAGCGGCCAAACCATTGTCCTCATTTGTGCTCTTCAGTTTTGATGCTTGTACCCAGGTGAAGGGAGAGAACTGATTTGGATATTTTAATTAGATAAAATTGAAAAGCAAAGATGATGCAACAGAAAACACGTCAGCATTATACACAGAGCTGTCTGAGACCTGGTTTGGTTTGGAACAGAACAGCTTTTTGTTCCCTGGGGCAACCCGCACATGCTGCTTCAAGTGACGCTGCTCTTCTGGCTGCCCTAGCAGGAATGTGACTGAGACATTAATTTTTACAGAAATTCACTGCAATGTTGAGAATTTTTGGCCATTAAGGAGGTGCAGACTGATACAGAAGTTATGGAAAACTTCTGAGGTTCTTCTGTGGATTCACCACTGCCACTAGCAAAGTTGCTATAGATGTTGGTGGAGCCAAGGGCTAACATCTGAACAGGAGTAGTGGAGGCTGCATGAACGTCCCAGCCTGAGGCTTTGTTTTCCTTAATTTCTAATTGTCTGTTCCCTTCTAAGACTGGTAACTTTAGACCAGAAGGGAAAAAAAGAGGATGATTCTTAAGCATGATGAAATTCACTTGCAATTGCTGTTTCCACAGCAGCCTGTTGAGAGGTAAGAGCATGGCTTTACCAAGCAACTCCTAATCTCTAGAATTTACAGGTGCTGAAAATGAGCAGGAAATCAGGGCTGTAGTGACTTGGCTGTGGTGAAACTGCAACACAGTCACAGATACCCATGCTAAAGACAGAACAGTCCTAGCAAATTTTGCATTGCCTGCACAACTTTGAAAATCCTCGTGGTTTGATGTTTGCATTGGGTTTCACCTAGTATTAGTCAGACCCTGCATTGTATTTAGTGTCAGTTTTGGTATCTGTCTGCTTGAGACAGGGTGTCACAATATATTCCATTGCTGGCAAGTTTCGACAGAGAAGCAGTAACTTATGCATTGACTGTTTCCCCTGAGGTTTCATGTTCCTGTAAAATCAGCCATTTAGATAAAAAAAAAATTGCAGTATTAGTTTAACTCACTATTTCACATCAAGCTGCTAAGACAATCCCTGTAAAAACCACTACCTCTTCAGATGTCCAGTACTGTATGACATGCATTACAATGCTGCTCTTTTCTCTGACAGTATTTTAACAGCCAGTACTGACTTACGCTTTTCCTTCGTTTAAAGCTCCTCCGTGGTGGCTGGCCAAAATTCTTCAATTCTAAGAAGGCTGGCTGGTTTTCCTACACCACACAAAGTAAGTAGGAAGTGTGTGGTCATGTACATGGTACCAATTGAAAGTCTGCCCTCACAAGAAGTGTGCCATATGAAAGATTTTGGCCCCTGCTCAGCCTTTTGCTCCTTGTCAGCAGCAGATTCTCCCAGCCCTGAGCACGGGGGCGTGTGGAGCTGCTCTCTCCCTGAGCTTGTTTTACTGCCTATCGCTTGTTGGTGCAGGTGCAGCACACTGGCTGCTGAAAGCCAAATCTTAAATGTGTGTTTGTAAAGACTATTGATTCAGAGTCACTCTGGCATGAGTGTAGGATTTTCTATACTAGAGCATCAGTAGTGTTATTCAAATTCACCTGTAGGTTTCAGTCATCCTAAAGCAAATCCTTAAACTCGTACCACACATAGTTACAATGTGCTAGAAAAGGGTTTTATTATTTTCATTATTCTGTTCACTGACTGTGTGATCCACAAATATATAAAAGAAGTATTGGCAATATCTTCTTTATGCAATCCCAAAGAAAACATGGAAGAGGAAGTTAAAGTAACTTTACTTAATTTCTATGTCATGATACCAGAGTCTTTTTTTTTTTGGGGGGGGGACTGTTTTACACATTCCTGGTGAATGACTTCTAGCCCACTAGGAAAGGGGCAGGATTTGTTTTGGGGGGCCTCTCTAATGCAGGTCCCCCTCCTGACTGCCCGTAAGTCTTGCTGTGGGGTGCTGCTGGGAAAACAATGAGAGGTGCGTGTCCCAGCAGCCAGTGGGATTTGGCTGGTCTTGGTGCTGTGGAGATGTAACTATGCAGTAAAGTAATATCTATTTATTTATTTTTCTCTGATAGAAAATTAAGAAGTTAAGTTAATATATTAATCTTATTTCCTTTAACCAATGTATGTATAAAAACTCCCAACAGAAGCATGTGTGGCTAGGACAGCCCAGTTGAATGCAGTTGGCTCAGGAGGCAGAGGCTGTTCCTAGATTAGGACTGGACTGGAGGTAAGTCATTTTGTGTTCTGAATTAGTGGGGCAGTCAAATTCTTTGTATCAGCTTTCCTTGCTTGAAAAATGCACTTGTGAACTCTGGCTGGACTTAGTCCCTTAAAATTTCTGCAGACTGAAAAATTCCAGTAAATATTTTAAAGTTATATTTGAAAACAAATGTGGGGTATATAAAAATACTCAATAAGCAGCTGAGCAGGAGAAAACTATAGGAAAAATTGCTATTGTGTAAAGATATATAGTTGCAACAATAGGCTGATATCCAATAATTTACTACTAGTAAGTTCCAAAAAACAGACGACTGCAAAGTGTTTGCTAAACCATTCTTTTTCAGCTGACATGTGGTTGGATTATGTGAACTGACTCACCATTTAAATGGGGCTACTGAGATTGGTGTGTTATTGATTCAGACAATCCTTGACCTCAGGGGTAACACTTGCTGTAACAGAGGAAACTGGCTTTTAGGCTAGAATTCTCCATCTCTCTCTGCATCTCTGTTATTTGACAATACTGAAAACAAAAAGATTAGGGAAGCAAAGCATAAGTTAATACCAGCAAAGGCAAGCAGCTTTCCCTGGGCTGCTTGTTGTGATGAAATAGTGCTGGTGCTCTCCAGAAGAAAAGTCCAGATGTACTGAGACTTTGTGTAGCCCTTCGGATTCAAATTTTCACTGAAGTTTCTCTGCGTGTGTATGCACATATGTGTATACAAACATACATATCTCAAAGACATCTTTTATTTCATTGGAATTCTTTTTGCATTGGAGTTGCACTGAGGTGAAGCTCCAGATGCAAGATTCTGTGAAGTCTCCCATTCACATTTTTCTTCAGGGCAAACACAGCATTCCCATGAAATAACATCAGTTTTCTGTCTAAAATAAATTGAAAGTGCAACAACACCTGGCTTAGCCTAACCCCTGTAAGCATCCCTGCAGCTGAGCAAGGAGCAGCTGGGTAGCACAGGCACTGTATGGGCCTCAGGTAGGTGCTTTGACTGGTCCTTGCTGGTGACTGGGCCACCTTCATCCTATGCTCTGCTCTGAGATAGCCCAAATACCACAAACGTGGGCTCGTCTACCCACCCACAGTCATATCTCCACTGTGCTAGGTAGCCCCGCTCAGCGGGAAGCCTGCAGTCAGGCTCATCCATGCAAGGGCTGCGCTCAAGCCTAAAATAGGAGTTTAGTCTCCTTGGGCTCCCTGTAGAGCCAGTCAAGAGCTACAATCTCTTCTGCATAGCAATTTAGAGAAGGTACCTACAGAAGGAGCCTTCTCAGTCTGCTCACTATGTGCTAGGGAGACCAAATCTCCCCAAAATGGCATTTACATTGTGACTGATAGCACTGTGAGTATCTGCTTCATCCCACTCACAGAGGAATAAGCGCTATTGGCTTTTAATGTCACCAGTGTCCTCTGCAAAATGTACAGCTGTGTTGTTGCCAGGGAGGGGGGTGTGAAGAACAGGTTTGTCTGTCCAAAGTGTCAGGGAGGGGTGACAGCAGCCCAGGCTGGCTCCACGGGAGTCTGTGGGGTCGGGATGTGGGAGTCTGAGAGAAAAACACTGCTGAGCAGGATGGCTTCTGGAAGCTGCACACAGAGCAGAGTAAGGGAAGGAGGGAGGGATTTTTTTTGTGTGTTATGAGTTTGTTGGTTTGTTTGTGTATTTGCTGTTTTCTTTTTCCTTCTCCAGTCCTTATGCAGAACACAAACGTTGTGTGTGTTACTGAGCAGGGAATTATGACTAGGGCACACAGGAGAAAGCATGGGATCCTGCCTGGTGTATACAGCATTATTGAGATTTGGATGCTTCAGGGTTCTCTGGATATCTCAGTAAGGACTTTCTCCAGAATTTGCCAAAGACAAAGAAAAGCTTTCTTTTCAAGAAAGCTATCACTTGCCAGGCTGCCTTCAGGACCTTTTCTTTGCAGAGAAACTCCGAAATAACAAACGAGTAGCACAGCAGACTGTTGATCACAGTCTTAAATTAACTTAGAACTTGCACTTTTTTTTTTTAAAAGATATCCGTAAGACCGTCTGTAGTTCAGGCACTATGTATACTTTCTCAACATGTCATTCATCAATTCCTAACAGTTAACAATCTCCAGACATTAAGCAGGTAGCCTGGCACTTGTCCAACAGGTACTGCATGATGCTGCAGCTGTTGAACAAGTACTTCACCAAAAATGATTTTCTGGCTTTTTATCAGCTATTTCAAATCCCAGGTTGCAAATTAGTTGCTTCCTTTTTAGTTACATGGAAGCAAAATGAGATGCACCTGAATGCTTTTAAAAACAATTACTTCTGATGCTATTTGGCAATGCAAACATCTATCCATCCATCCTCGATTCTTCCACTGTAGGCTACAACACTCACTCCTTTCCTACTCTTTAATATGCTAACACGATGTCTATGTTATAATCACTGAGCACAAGTCAGATAAAAGCGAAGTCTGATGTTATTAACAATGAAAATGTTCTTCTGAATCAAAACATGGATTGCCATGGGATTTTTCCTGGGATTATACTATATTCAATGTGATTAAGAGCCTCAGAACTTGCTTCCGAGACTTATTCTTCTCATCAAAGTGAACATCCTATTTTTCTATGCCCATTTCCTAAGTAGGTTGAAGAACAATCTCCTTATGTATATAGTTTTTCTCTAGGCACAAAATTTCACCAAAATCACCCGGGGAAAGGACAATTGGCAGTGTCTTATGGCTGATCCTTCCAGTTGCAGTCTTTCCAGTGCTATTGAAACAAGATGCAGAGGGAGTTGGTCTTTGGGAGTCTGAAATCTCCCTCTGCGAATGGTATTGTGAAATGAAATCCCTTTGGTATGGGAGTATGTGCATGCAGTGGGCTGATGTGGGCTCTCCTTGCAGAGCAGCAGCTGCCGTGTTCATGCTTACATGGCTGGCAGGTTCCACGTGGGGAGGGAGTCAAATGTGGAGCCCTCTGGGATCCATGTATGCTAGGCTTTGGAGATATTTCCCTTGCAGTTTCAGACAGCTCCAAGCTATTTGCTTACCTTCTGAAGGTTTCCTGAAGCTGAGAGTCAAAAATCATTGGTGTTAGATGCTGATAGTATTGAATGGGTTACATACAATACGTTTCGTTTGCTTTTACATGTTTAGATGATGATCCACTGGCGCCAAGTGGTGGCAGCCAAAAAAAAATTATCAAAAATGGGTGTGACATGGAAGCAAGGAAGTGCTATGCATGCAGAAATGTTATTTTCCTCTCAGGACCCAGAACTATGTCACTGAACTAGTGATATCATACGTCATACAACAGGCCTGCCCATGCCAAAAAAATGCAATGACTGTGTCTTTCTGAGACCTGTAAGTCAAGTCAAGGTACAGTCAGACAGCAGAGCTTAAGTGCAATTTAAGAAAGCCGGTAAAATCTTCACAAGTATTCCTAGATGGATCAACATAGCATAAAATAGTAGTGCACAGATCACATGAGTCATATTGAAGCTGAATCCATGCTGACAAAGAAATGCTTTCACTTCAGCAAGTTCTTGAAGCACTTCATTTCCTATGAGCTAGATTTTTTTTTTTTCATAAATTCTGGACAGCAAATAAGATGAGTTTAGCCCTTGCCTTTGTGACTGAATGTGGCAAGCTGATCTGTGAGTAATGGAGCAAACAGAGCAATCTGTTCCAGAGCCTCCGTGAAATTTTCCATTGTTTGGGGAACGAATCAGTCCATTCTCTGCATGAAAGGGAAAGTCACGCTTAGGAACTTGATTTGTTGCAATGATCTTCTTTAATGCATTGCACTACTAGTGACATTCTCGCTGATATTGGGGTCCTTTGTGTGCTTTGTATCAGTTTTATTTTCTGGCCAGGAAATTGAAACACCTATATTTGTAAGGAAGTCAATCTTTGATCCTTTCTAGCTCAGAAGTGTGCCTGATGACAAGCTTCAGATCACAGACTGCATTCACAGTGGCACAGAATGAAGGTATGAAAAGTTTGCTGATGATTTTACCCAATCTTCCTATTGCAGTGTTAAGTTTTGTCTTAAAACTAATTCTACTTAGTTATATAGGGAATGAAGAGTCTTTTGGGAGCTCAGAGCAGTGTTTGAAAGGGCATGGCTTTCACCATGCTGATGTGGTTGCTAGATTGGAGCTGGTTTGATACTTCCTCTAAACTAAGGATTAAGAGAAAAAACTAACTTGTGAGTTTCTGTGATGTGGTCAGTACTAACCTGCACGCCCACTCCTCCCCAGGAAGAAAGATCTGGTTTTGAAGGGAATTCCTACCTGGATCATGTAAGCATCTGTATCAAGAAACCTTTAGCCAGGTGAAAGACACTAGGGGCAGAAATGAAAAATAAAGGGGAGGAAGAGGGAAAGATAGTGAAGAGGAGATGAAGTGTACCCATAAATCCATCTCTGTCTACGAAGATGGGAAAATGGAGAACACTGGATTTTCCCTTCTAATGACATGAAGAGCAGGTTTTCCCTTTCCCTGTTAAAAGGAATATATCACATACATAAAAGGACACTCACCATTGTCAGGTGATACTGTAGCTGCTGGATAGGCAGTGAGCAAGAGCTTGTTCCTCCAAATGCCTGAGGATCTTGAAAAGGGCATGTGGAGAGGGGCTATAACTGCCTGTCCCTGCAGACGTGTGGCAGGGAGACAGCCATGGATGGTGGTGGTAAAGAAAAGGTGGTAGATATGCCACCATTCTTCATTGTCTAGCAACATGGTTCACTATAGGATCAGGGATGAAAGCCTTGCTGGGTTCAGGGGTAGGCAAGGAGGCGTTTTTTCCCTTTTGTATAGAGCTACTGATATACTGATATCTTAGCACAGGGAAAACCTAATGAAATAGTTTCTTTTCCCATGGCAGCATGCTCAAAGGCTATGAAGACATGGCAGACACAACAGCTATCCTTGTACCATTATCCTAACCTCCTTCTAAAGTCAGCGGATCTGCAGTCTCCAGTGCTTGGCTTAAAGCTTTGCAAGACCCTTGAGGGTCTTGCCGTTCTGGGAGATTTCTGACACAGTTGGACTAGCTGGGTGCAGGTGGGTCCCAGAGCTGAGGGTTTCACACAGCACTTGCCCTGTGGAGGGGGAGAAAACAGCAGTGTAAGGAAAATTAAAAGCATGTTTTCTTTAAGAGTGCTTATAAATCTTAGCAGCTATAGAGCAAACTCATTACAGTCTAAGGCCAGCCTCATAATGTTTGGGATCCTAAGCGCTTGCAGTGCAGTGCCGTGCCCCCATTAGCCCTTAGCAACAAGCTATGCCAAGCTAGGATGGCTCTGCTTCTGCCTGGCCAAGACATTTGCAGCTCTCCCAAGCTCTCCTCATGCTGCTCCTTCTGCACGTCACAGAGCATTTCTGTTTGCCGGGTCCTATAGAAAAGCCCTGGTCTTCTAGTGACCAGAGTCCTGCAGCTCCCTGCACCTTGTCCCCAAGTAACCCAGCAGATGCCTCCTTTGGCAGGGGCCAAAAGGACTTGCCCAAGGCCTCCCAGCATCTCAGGAGGTGTACGGAGTTGGTGCAGGGTCACTGGTGTAAAATCCCAGGTGTCTCCTGGTGGCTGAAAATGCCTCCCTGAGCTGCCCCAGTTGAGATGCAGCTGAGTCTCAATGTTCTCGTCAGCTTAAGCAGTGACTGGGAAATGCTGGTTGCTGCTGCTGGGAAAGGGTTAATTTTTCTGTCTGTTTTTTCTTGGTTTACTCTTTATTTTCTCTTTGCTCCTCAGAGAGGAATGTGGGCTCAGCTTACAAGGAGTTAGGACTAGACCAGACTCTTTTAAAAGAAAAGCCTGAAATTCCAGGGAAGGATTTTATCCCTTTTGTCTGCTTTTCTGTAGAAGATGCTCATTAAAAGGAGAGGTTGGGTTTCTGCTGCAGGTCTAATACAGAGGTAGAAACCAGCTCTAATGCTTGACTTTGGATTCTGATTTCCTCCAAAGTCTGTTCTGTAATTCAGATTTTAGGATGGCCTAATGCACTCTGCTCAGAAATTATGCCATGAAGATTATTTCTGGGCTAAATTAACTCCTGGCAGCTTTCAGTGGTAATGTTTTGAAGCGTGGTCTGTGGGGTGTTTTTTCAGGGGTCATTCAGCAGTGGCTCGCCACAGAGAAGAGCACTATTGAACTCCTTGGAAAAGCTATGAAATTTCATACACTGGATGCAACCCCAGGAGACTAATCCAGCCCCAAACACTATCACTCTTAGATTTGTATTTCATTCAAGAAGTCATGAAGCAATCTATTTTGCCAGAAAAAAATCATTATTTTATCATCATCCTGAGTACTTTCCATGAGAACAAAATTTATCAAAAATGCCTGAGATCTTTGAGAAAGATCTCAATTGTGCAGAAAAGCACTACATTGATTGTGAACTTAGCCTTTCTTTGGATTTTTCTGCTTGTCATTTTTACTTAAATACAAATATTAATGAAGACCTCAACGTGCCCTTTTACTATTGCCCTTTATTTTATTTTTCTATAAAGATTGCTCATAATCCTACAGCTATCTTTTTCCACTTTAAAAGGTTCTTGCTTCTCATTGCTGTCAGGATAATGCTGCATCATTCCACCTAACTACCAATAAATAGAAATGCAGAGCCATGACTTCTATTCGAAAGCATGCAAGCTCCTTTGTACTGTTTCTGTATATACAAATATATCTTCCAACTTGCAGCTGTAGTACAACATCTGAATTAAATCATGACTTATTCTTTCTATTAAAGCTGTGTTGTCCTTGCCATTATCCCCTTTTCCAGTAAATGAGTACAATGAAAAATTGATTCTAGCTGTATTGGACTGCAGCAAAATCACAAAAGATGATTGTTACATTATCAAAGTCCTCTCTGTTTCCATAATATAGGAATCGAAAACACCTGTCTTTATCTTCTCAATCAATATTGCACCTGAGTCACATTTTCCTGGAAAACACTCTAAAGGTGTCCACTATATGTTATTTAGATTTAACAAATGCATTATTCAGGCTGTCTTCATTTATTTTGATTACTTGAGATTGCTCTGCCATCCCTGTGAGTTATATAAAGCCTAATATTAAATGCCACACTAGACTAGTATGTCAGTAACAATATCAGATGACTTCTCCGATGTGAAGCAGTGTGACAGCTGAGCAAGTACACTTTGTAAAATGTATGTGGAAAACCTGTGTTCAACAGGGACATTTCATTGCGTGCCACTTTCTTTCTAAAAGGTAGAACAGGGCAGAGGGCTTCAGTTAATGGTTGCTAGAACACAATGACCTAATTGGGAACAGATTTGGGGAGAGCAACAGTGGACATTAGAGTCTGCATTTCCAGAAAGGATAAGCCAGTGTTGGATGGCTAAAACTGTCAGCTGTGCTTTACAGTCATGCTTTTTAATATTTTTAACAGACAATGCTTAAAAGCAGCTAATTTACTGCATGTCTCAATAGCAGTCTGAAACTATTGAGCATCTAGTATGAAGAGAGAAATAAGTGAGCAGCTCTAGAGACGCGGCCATCATTTCAACATGTGCATTTGCATATTCCATCTAATGCCTGAAGTCAGATGCCTAAAATTAGTAGATTTATTTGGATGTGTGGAAATAATTGTAATTTGTTTCACAGCAATCAATTTGTGATGCTTTGATTTTCCTTTCTACAGAATTGAATTATTAAGGGGCAAATATGATTTTCAAGATACTTTTTATCATTCTCTCTGCTTGAAGTTTTGTCAAGTTTGACACACCATAACCCAACATTCAGCCATGAGTAATAAATATTAAAAAATCCCCAATCAAATAAAAACCAAATTAAGTATAAGAAATGCAAAGAAATGAGGGGACAGCAGGGTAGTACCTTGATAGGAAATGTGACCATAATAGGGGCCTCTTTTCCATATCCACTAATTATCTGCATCATTTCTAGATGGCAACTGTGCTCTGAGTTACGAGGTTGTGCACATTAGACTCTGCATGGGGCCACATATGGAGGTTAGGGAGCATGATGAAGGGTTGAGCTGTTCTTCAGAGGTGCCTCCATGGTTCTCCACCAGCTCTCCTACTCTCTGGCAAGTCCAGTAAGGCATGGGTTAATTGGAACTGCAGCTATTCCTTCTCAGCAGAGGGTAGGGGCTGCTGTACCAGTGCTCAGCAAGGGGCATTTGCTCCAAGATTTGAGGCTGGTAACAGTCCTGCCAGAGGCAACAGGGAGAGGAGACATGACTATCTGAGTCTGCTCTGGCACTTAGCTCCCTAACCAGAGCTTTGCTAGGGCAGAGAGGATCTGCTTCCTGCTCAGAAGAGGTCTTACACTACATGTGAATAAGGAGATGTTTGTATTCGCCCTGAGATGCCTGGTGGTGACCCACAGCATTATGATTTAGTGGAGAAAGCAAGCCAGACTTTGGTTGGTACCTGAGGCTGACTTATGCCAAGCCCAGGGAAACCCCTGTGCTCCCCTGGCCCTGCACGCCCAAGAGCACAAGGCCGCCCCTACTCCAGAGAAAGAGCAGCAGGGCTCCTGCCTACACTTCTCTTGCTTTTGGCATGTCTAGCTGTGTTTTTTCCATCCTCTGCCCTCATTTTGTTTCTCTGTTTAAAAATCTTGCTTTTATTTTAGCAGAGCAGAAAAAAGTCTGCTTAAAAATTAACTTCAAAGCCCCTAGTCATTGCACAGCTACTAGCACAGTATTCTCTCTCAGTCTTTTTTCATCTTGATGGGTTTTTTGGTTTTTTTTTGTTTGTTTGTTTGTTATGTTTTGTTTTGTGTGGTTTTTTACAGCTGGGCACAGAAGAACTGGACTGAGCAGAATATTCCTGCTGTAGTTGGAGACTGAGCTGTGCTATGCCTGCATGCAGCCGCTGCTGGAAGCACGCCCTGCAGCCGCAGCAAGCCCTGGGACAGCCCCGTTTGTGCCCGGATAACCCATTGGTGCATCACCTTTCCATGATCCATCAAAGCTGCAAGATTTCCATACTATCTTGGGCCCACTCTTCAAGTCCTGGAGGCATCAGTCCTCACTATGGCTGCACACGTGGAGGCACGGAAATGAGGGGAGCGCAGAAGAGCTGGTGCAAGTGCTAAAGCTGTCCTATAGCTATCCTGGCCAATTATGGGGACAACAACATCCGAGGTTTGCTCTGGTTCAGGTGAGATCCTGCATGCCAGGATACCTATGTCAAATGTTTCTAACCTTCAACTGGCGATATCGCTTTGGTACCTTGGTGAGAACAGGCTTTCTCAGGAGCTGTGTGCTGTTACCAGGACAGCTTTGCTGGTAGCATTTTGGAGCTTCTATTTCTGATCCTAACCAGAACAAAGGGAAGGAGAAAAAGAAATAAGAAATGTGGGAAGAGTGTGTTGGACATAAATAAAGGCTATTCCTATTGGATAGTCGGCCTTCATCCCTCTGTCCATCTCTCCCTCTGCATGCATGTCCCCTGGGCAGAGGTGTACACAGAGGATATCTCAACCACAGCTTCTTCCTCTGCTCCTGAGTGTTCAGCAGGATCTGCCTGTGCAGGGTCACCTTGGGGTGGCAAGAGGGGTCTTTACATCTGGGGTCATGAGATCCTATAGTCCTGCTGTCTGCAGAAATGAGCTGCAAAGCTGCTGCTTAGCTCCAGGCCTTAATACATTCATATTTCCTTGTAAATATAACTAGCAGGTGAACTACAAACTGAGCTTATGATGGGATTCTGGCTTTCATTAAAGAATTTTGTACCTATTTTAAAAATATATGCAGGAGCATGTTGCTGATTATTTTAAGAACCTATGCAAATGTATTGATTTGCAGTAGGAAAAGCTTGCTGTGATGTGTAAATTAAGCCATTTAAATCATCCTGTTTGTTAACTGAAGCACCAGCTCTGTTTACTCAATGAGTTAGTGCCCTACTACCCACCACAGTTTTACAGTTGTACTTGTGGTCCTTGCTGGCCCCAAAGAGCTAGCTGGCTGTCCCCCTGCTTGTCCTTACCAGCAGACAACCTTCCCACTTTCTGGGCTGGGGTTTGGTTGTTGCTGTTTTATGGTGCCCCAAAGTGTGCCAGTTGCCTCATCAGCCAAGCAGGACCAGCTCTCCTTGGTAGGACGGCACATGGTGGCCTCGTGCAGGTGGCAGGATGCAGCCAGGACAGCAGTGGCCATGCCAAGCTTTGCTGTTGATTGCTACAGATACCTTAACAATTGTCTCTCTGCAGGCAGAATTTCCACCTAGATACTTCTGCAAAGTGCAATTAGGGATATGTTCTGTTTCACTCCCACCCTGAGTCAACAATAGGTCAGATGTAATTGAAGATTGGACAGACCCTAAATTTTTTTCACGTCCTTGCACTTGGAGGCTGCTTTAAGGATAAACCAAGGGATGTATTAAGACATAAATCCTGCAGATAGTTATATTAGTTCTCAGGCAAACACACACACGCACATACAGCTCCCTGTATCTGTTACACCATAGCTGGGCAATGGCTACCTGAAGTAAGAATCATTTAATAATTGAGGGATTATTTGATGTGGGAATAATGCATATATCATCCACCAAGGCAAAACCACCCTGACTTTTGAAAGCCTTCACACAATGCATGTAGCATTTGCCCATTTAGAAAGCTACAAGCTTTTAGGCCAGCAGACCATTGGCTGAGCCAAGTGATGTTAAGATGAGTGGCTCAAAAGCATAACTTGGTCCTGGTAGGCAATGCTGCATCCTTTCAGGGAAAATACAATGTTCTAAAACTTCCAGATAAAACTGGAAAAAAAATTAAATGCAAATGTTAAAATGCATGTTTTAGTTCTCACATTTTACAAATTTAAGAGGTGCTGAATTTTACTGACAGTTTTTCTTGGCATCAAGTGAATTCCAAAGATGCACATGCAAATATTTGTCAAAACTGAATTTTCAATTTTGCATGTATAAGGATTACTCCAGAAGTGCTGGCATACTCACTTGCTCACAGAAGAAAAGTAATGTCATGTGGTACGTCTGGCCAATCACATGAAAACTGTGTATTTTTAATTTTAAATATTCTGATTAATCCATAGAGTAAAAAAATATAGTCAAAAGAAAGTCACTGAATATATTTGAATAACAAATAAAT
This sequence comes from Tringa solitaria, assembly GCA_026413425.1. Classification (NCBI taxonomy): domain Eukaryota; kingdom Metazoa; phylum Chordata; class Aves; order Charadriiformes; family Scolopacidae; genus Tringa; species Tringa solitaria. The sequence goes on from JAOXJM010000004.1 coordinate 14,085,061, forward strand.
TCAAGATGGTGTGATTGGCTTATATGTATTCCCCGAGCAAGGAGAGACAAAATTAATCAAATAAATTATTCATTTTGAATTATTTGCTCAGCTCTGTTTTTACAAGTGGAGGCCTAATACAGATGTCTGAATTTTGCAGTTCGCTACAAAGGCTCTTGTATCGTATGTCCTGTCCTCCTGACAGCCATTCCTTTGCTTTGGGTCTGACTCCTTCACACATGAACACTGCGTTTGCAGTGATGATGTATTTTCTATGAAAGACTTGCTAAAAGCAATTAGGTCTTGAGTAGCGGGCACTGAAAGTCCTAACGTGCTTGTTGACCAAAAGACATTAGAAATGTAATGTTGCCCATTTCTGCTAAATCATTGCAACACAAATAGCGCTGCTCTGCCTTGGCCTTTGAGCAGAATTAGATTCGGGTTAGAGTGCATCCGTACACTTACCCCGAGAAGCACTCAGCACGGCTGTCCTAATTGCACCCCAGATATCTAGACCGTATTTAGATAGAGGATTTAATGGCTCTACTACCAAAAGTCCGTTAGCCTTTATTACATTTATTTTCCTCAGCAAAACTAGCAGTTGTGTTCTCTGAGATAAATACAGTAATTAAAATATAATTCTTCTTTCTTTGATAGCTATGTGATGTATGGTATTTGTCTACAGTCTTGTTCCAAGCTCATATAGGAGGGAAAGCAGAAAGTTGAACTGTTTAAGCATAGATCAGTCTTCTGACATTAATAAAGCGCTGTACTGCAAACCAGAAGGGGACAGCGAGTTGCTAGGCAGGGCTTGGTGCAGCTCTGGGATGGGGACAGCAAACTGTCCCTCGTGGTTGGTGGGGAGCTGAGAGTGTGCTGGGGCACGGCGGGGCCCCACCGCAAAGAGCAGAGTCTGCCACTTGCCCAAAGCCCCAGCTCTCACCCTTTCCATGACGGAGAGCAGCAAGGTGCTAGAGCATCGCTCTCCTCCATCCGCTGTGAACAAGTGGTGGAACGACAATGGATGCTGCAGCACCGTCTTGCTGAGAGGAATTTGAAGTGCTAAACTCTCTGTCTCTGCTCCAAAACCTGCGTGTGAGGCTCAGGGCTGTGCTGGGTGCCTGCCAGCCATGTCCTGCTGCCCAGGCAGCAGCCGGGGCCGCCTGGGTCCTGCCCCAGCCTGGGCAGGGGCCAGGGCTGGTGCGGAGGGGGCTTGTGATGGGGCCAGTGAAACCTGGAGCAGTATTGTCAGCCCGTTTCATAAAAGCCACAAGATGATCGTGGATTTCGTTGCCAAACCTGACTGTATTTGAAAGGCAAAAATGCAGGAATGTAAGTGGCACTGTCAGCTCTCTAAAAATCACATTTTCTGCAGTCTGCAATACTTGTTCTGTTCCATATGTGGAGGGATTTTTATGAAATGTTCCAGGCAGAAAGTGAAAAACTCGATGGTGTACTGGCACGCTAAAGCTATCTTGCATGAATGCAGCGCTTTCCACTTAAAGTGACTTGCATAAGTGGAAATATTATCCCCATTTTGCTGATGAAGAAACTGAAGCCCAGCGTTTCCTTTGAGTCACATCCAGTGAGCAAGGATAAAGCCAAGAATGAATGTGCTGACATGCAGGATTTCCCATTGCCACCAGACAGGTTGTCTCCACCAACAATATTTCATTCTGACTTTATAGTTGTCTTCTCCCTGATTAAAGCACTATCTTACTAACCATTTTGTTTCCACAGGATAGAAAAGAAGTAATATTGTCTGTATTTATTCCAATCTAGTCTCCAAAGCATCTCTTACTGTGGTGGGAGACTTTGCAAGCTTTACTTGCAATGATTGGGCACAGCTGGAAGAGGCCGTGTCCTAAATTAACCAATGCAACTGGTGCCTACACTAAATTGTACGTGTACAGGCCTACAGTATATGGAAGCCAGAAAAATGTGGCTTCTGGAAGACTTATGTTGTCTATAAGGAATTGTTGAATCGTTATAGCTTTGGTTAGAATTGTTAACAATTCAGCAAAATAATATAAGATGTAATTATGTAAATTATTGATCAATGCATATTAAGAAAGACCTCTATTTATAGGTCATTATGAAGCGTTATTAAGGCCTCTGAGCGCATCAATAAAATCATTTATTTCTTCACATGGATACTAAAGAAGACTTAGAAAGATGCCATGTGCAGAAAGCCGCTTGTGCCAGTAAATTATATTTACATCTGCTGCATATGGATAGACGGGATACAGGCCAAGTATGTGATGGTGGGAAGCAGCTTGCTGCTTCTGTTTTGGGAAAGTTCATCACGGTTGAAATTTTGGACAAATTAGATTCTGAATCAAACTAGAGAGAGAGCAGTAGATGAGCTCAAAACTTTGGCTGCTCCAGAAACTCCATTCAGAATAATATACTATCTCACGTGTCTTATCTTTCGAAGTTTTGAAGACGTTTTTTTGGTTGCTGATGGAAGCAGGGAAGAATAAAGGGTCTTGCACTGAAACAGAGAAAAACATGCAAAATCTGTTTCACTCTGAGTTTTGTGTTTGGAAAATGGAGGATGTGGAAGAGGTACATCTTTGCTGCAATTTGGATACAACTGCAAAAAAAATTAAAAAGGTATGAAAGTCAAACTATGCCAATAGTGAACCTGGTCTTCTGCACTGGTTTGTGCCCAAACTCGATATAGACTATAGACAATTCCAAATAGATTTTTTGAGCAAAGTGCAAGGCTTGGAGATGAAGGATAGAGGCACTTTGTCCTTAGAGGTAGGTGAGTACAGTAACTTCCCTGGCACAAACCCAGAGCTGAACAGAGGCCTCCCAGGAAGGTCCTTTTGCCTGGTTTTGTACCTTTTTAGGCTCCTGTCCAGGTGCCACCTCCCTCCATCTGGCAATGGCCAGCAGCCAGCAGGGAAGGTGTCAAGGACTCAAGGTGTCACCATCAGGGGCCGAGGTTCGACCTCTGCCCCTCCCTTCAGGGAGCAGCAGGAGGGGTCCAGCGGGGGCTGAGGAGGCAACAGAGAGCAGGCAGAGAGCAGCTTCACCCCTCTGGAAGAGCAAGAATCTGGACCTGCCTCCTGGTGCCGTGCCCGAGATGGTGAGAGCACACTGTCCAGAAGATCCGGCTGGTGACACAGCCTGCTGATTGCCAATGCAAATCAGAAACACAGCGTAGACACTGCTTTTTCTTCTTCTTTCCAGCGAAGAAAAAGCAGCCTTTTCTTTAGAGAACAAGATAAAAATTGTCTGCTGCCTGATTTCTAAACCACCTGAGGTTGACTTAGCGACTTGAGCGAGCAGAACCACTGCCCTGTAACCCAAATAATGTCTGAAATGAATCTTGGTGGAGATGGTTCCACTGCCTTTCCTGGCCATGGCAGGAGGGATGGGCAGGGTCTGCTGCCTGTGGTCCTTCCGAAGCTCACAGAATCACAGAATGGTAGGGGCTGGAACGGACTTTCGGAGATCATCTAATCCACCCCCAGCCAGAGCAGGTTCACCCAGAGCAGGTTGCACAGAAAGCATCCAGGCAGGTTTTGAATACCTTCAGAGAAGGAGACTTCACAACCTTTCTGGGCAGCCTGTTCCACTGCTCAAAGTGAAGAAGTTTTTCCTCATAATTCCTGCAAGTTGCAGTGTGCATGGGGAAACCTGAATACAGTCAGGAGGAAAAAAGGGAGGTCTTTTCCATTGCTGTGCCGATAGTTTATTGATTTGTATTTGTTAAATATGGAGAACTGGCTAAAAGTGCATCAAATGCTTTCAGGCTTGGCTACAGATGGGTGAGATCTGCGTTAATGTGACCACACTGAGGGAAGCTGTCCCTCACTTGCTGGGATTGAAAGCCCCCCTTATGGTCAGTGATGACAGAGGGTTTCAGGAGGAAGCAAAGCTCCTCAGTGTTGCTGGTGCTTGTGGTGGAGTGTAAAAAAGCTCACTTATAGCTGCCTTCTGCATCTCACCCGTGCACGACAGTGTGGTGGCCCCTTTGCTGTCTGGGGCATACCCATGGCTTCTCCCTCAGCACACATCTCTGTTTCTCCTGCAGCTATTTCACTTTAATCTGCATATTGAGTAAAGCCCAGCCAGTGACAGCTCAGTGTAGCAGATCACAAACAGTGAAAATTTTACAAATCTAAAATAATATTTTCCTGCTGCAGATATGGAGTGGAGACCAAAGTTGGCTGAAGATCCTTTCCCTGGCAGGGCACCCACGGCAGAGGCCAGAGTGAACCTGACTCTGCAGGCAATCTTCTGCCTTAAACTCAGTGACTCCCTGGAAGTAAAACTAAACTACAGCAAACCCCACAGCGATCTGCAGAGGTAAGTAAAATGCAAATGTGCCTGGTATAGTCCCCCAAAATGCACATTCCTGCTGCTGTCACTTGTTTGTGTCTATCCAAATGTGGATTATGTTTGCTTCTCAAATTTAATAATTTTGACAAGTTAATTTCAGCCTGTTCTTGACAAGCGAAGTAGCTATGAGGAATAAAAAAAAAAAAATAAAAAAAAGGAGTGAAACGCACAGGCAAGGTAATAGCATGATATTGCATGGCAAGCTACTTACATTTTGAAACTAATGAAAATGTTAATATTGAAGTGTACCTTATTTGCCCAGAGAAAGGAACATAACATCTACTCTGCTGAAAATGAGGGGAGCAGCCAATTTGTGTGCAGTTGGAAGGTGGCACATTTAGGCTAAACCAAAGGGCCCTCCAAAAGACAATAATAAAAATTCCTGGATTTGCAATTTAAGAATATTCTAGGTATTTCCTTTCTGGGTCTTCAATACAATGGCTACAGCACTTCAGCTCAGCCCAGTACAGGTTAAGCAGCCAGAGAAATCTCTGGAGCAGCTGATCCTGCAGCTTGAGTAAGAGCTGATGCTGGTTCGCCACCTCTGCTCCACCTTGGGGTTTGCTCTGCCCTCCTGCCTTCGGCCTCTCTGGCCATGCTCTTCCAGCCAGATCCTGTGAACAAATGGTATCTGCTTGGATTTGTGGTGTCTGGATGTGTATCGGTACCAGCCCTGGGCTCTGGAGGTTATCTCCAACGTTGTTTCTTTCTCTGAGGGGCACATCCCTTCTTCCTCCTGGGCTGCTGCGACCAGTACAGCATTTCTCTTTAGGGGGAGGAATAATTGAGCCTGTGACTAAAATCCATCACACCAGAGATGGGGCAACTCCCAGCAGGTTTCAGAGGAGCTGGCGTGCACCCTGCTGGGCTCCACTCTGGTTTGGGGGCTCCCAGGCAAGCCCTGCTCCCAGGGCCCAGCTGGGAGAGCTGCCCACAGCCACGCACCCCAGGCACCCCTGCCTTGAGGATTTCTGGCTGCGGAGGGAAGAGCTCTGCAGCTTATCCCATCCAACCCCCTCCTCTACAGGTGATGAATACTTTGGTGTGTAAATTAAAGAAAATTTAAGAAAAATTGGCTAGAGAAATTAAAACTGCCTCAGGCAGCTTAGCTTGTACAGCGACACATACAGTACTTAGCACCCTAGATTTCATTATTCTTAACAGCATAACTGGAGTCCTATTTTCACACATTAAATATTCTTGGATTTTTTTTTTCCCAATGAGCAGACATACGATTTTTTTTCTCTGCCATCAACATGCATGTTTTGTCCTTTCAGAGACTTTCTTCAAATTGGAATACAGATTAGTTTTACCTATGATTTAAAGAGCTCTAATACTTGGTAAGGCCTCGATTCCTGTTTTTTATGGAAATGCATAGCTGCGGGGGCTATGGGGAGCTGCTCTCTGCTTAGCACTTCTGAGCAGAGAGCTGTGCAAGACTACACTATTTTCACATCTCTTGGACTTCACAAACAACATGAAATTTGACTGTTTGCCATGAAGAAATGATGTTTCTTAAATAGGGATGGGCATGCTCTTGTGTTTTCCCAGGCCTGGTCTGCAAACCCCTGACAGCATGATGGGAAAGGGAAGTAAGTATCAAAGCCTACAAGAGGCAGTGACCAAACTAACAAAGCCAACTCTAATCTGCCTGAAGTAGAGGCTAAGGGCATACAATTAGGACAGTGGCAATATTGGAGATTTCTACCCATCACTGGAAACAGCGAGGGGAAAAGAATTTTGCAGTGAACCCCATGGCAGGCAACACACCAGATAGACTACCCTCTGTGCTGGTGATAACTCGCCAGAAAGCTAATTGCTAAAGCAAACTGGGGCAGGCTGTGGGCAGCCAGCCTGGATGGTGAGTTTTGATGAGTTCTGTTACAGCCTTTGGTGGGGTTGCCATCATTGTCGTCAATATTATCTTCACATTTCCAGTTCTTGGGTTAGGACAGTGTGTATAATGAAACCTTGTGCTTCAGGGCTTTGTTCTGGCACCTTCACAGTCTGGAAAGGCAGTTTTTGCCTGCACACATACCTGCCTAGATCTTGCTGGGTTCTTTGTTTCCTTGTGTCCTTCTGAAGTCCTAAAACTCTTCAGGGTGAGATTTGGGTGCTGGAGAGCTAATCAGCAGAGAAAGGAGCCCAGGGAGTCTGCCAGCTCACCAAACATTGGTGTCTGCATTTGGAGGGGCTGAGCAGCTTGCCAGACTCTTCTGGTGTATTGTGTGAATCCCCACGGACTGCAAATGAAGCCCAGAGCCACATGTGGAGCATTTAGATTTAGGTGTCTTAGTGTGGGCCAGAATCCCATCCTTGGAACCCAGTGCAGCTGTAAAGCAGAGGGCCTACTGCCACTTGTCACTACCTTGCATGTCTTGCCTTCACCTGGCACTTCTGGGAGTGTGGGTCCATGCTGCTGCTCTGCTGTCCTGCATTCATACACACCAGGCTACCTCACGTGAATTGTCAAGTGGTGCTAGACATTTATGGTTAGAGACCCAAATCCTTCCTTAGTTGTCCTGGGACAAGAGTGGATGAGTGCTCTGATGCAGAGTATCATCTTTCCTAAGATCTTCTTCAGGTGTCTAGGTCCTACTGCTTATAAAATTTAAGCCTTGCCTGCCGGGATGATCTGGGCATATCTCATTTAAATAGTTCTTTGCTGTTGCAGGGGCTTGGATATTACTGGCAGCTTTGACTGCCTTGTTCTCAACCAGTAGAGTACAATTTAATCTGAGGACTTGAAATGCTTTAATGTAATGAAATCTTTGAGTTTAGTGCATGGGTGAAATGTAGTAACCTATATGGTGGAAGAGGTCAAAATAGATAAACTAGTAGTCCCTATTGCCCTAAATTATGAAATTCACAGAATGATTTCTAATAATTAATGCATTTGTAAAACTTGGATGCCTTCTCATGAATAATCTGCAAGCAGAAAAACGACTTGTTTTGTTAAGCAGACTGCGACAAACAGCTATCCCAACTTTATGCTATGCAGACATGTATTTTTGGATATTCTTTGGGGGAAAAATCTACTGCAGCTAAATCTACATAACCTGCAAGAAAAAGAATCTGAAACAAAACAAAAGATATATGTAGATTATGAAAGGTGGAGAATCAAGCTGGAATTCTAATGTAAATGTATGTCATTATCAGTAGAGATCACTTTTAAAGCACTATTTTAACTTGAAGAGCTGAGAAATGGAATATTAAAGCAAAAGTCTTTTTACATGTGCATTTAGAACAAAAGCTACCCTGTCATTAGAAATGATATATAACAGTTGGATGAGGGTTGTTGTTTTCAGTGTTTGGTTTAAACACAATAAAGATGAACAAAATTAAAATGTATTCATTGATGCATGAGGATGAAGTCAAGATCAGAAGTACAATTTCCTAATTTTTAGATTTATTCAAAGACTCTTCCTTTGTATTAACTCCTACAGATGTTTAATGAATGCTTAAAACCAAACACTGCTTTGGCGGG
>JAOXJM010000004.1:14092982-14117810 GCA_026413425.1 Tringa solitaria
CTTTCCCCCCCCCCCTCCCCCCCCCACTCTGTTCAATGCATTTCATACAGGCAACCTGATAAAAAGAAAATCTGGGAGGAGGGGAAGGAAGAATCAAAGTTGATGTATCAGAACATCTACTGCGTGTCTAAACACAATGAAATTTGAACTGTGTGGGTGTATTCACTAATTTTAAAGAATGTTCATTGATTTTAGTTTTATTATGTTTGGAGTTGTGGTATGTTACACAAAGACCATTTTACTGATCTTTATGATTCCATAAAAGCCTACAACAATTTGGATAAAACTGGCTGCACTATATTTTTTATTTTGTTTCTGGTGTTAGACTTTATGCTTAGCTCTAGGTATAATGAATGCATAAAGCTTTGTACTCATCTTGCTGAAAACTATAGGAACGTTGCTATGGACTCCAAGGCATCCAGCCACAAGGTGCATCCAGGACTGTTCAACCGAGACACCTGGTTTGGCCATGGGTGGAGTTGGTCTACAAACAACATGAAGCTGACACGAAATGAACCTGTGGTAACAACAGACACAGAGTGCTGGAAAAGTGTATTAATATCTAGCAGATATAAATTGGTAAAGATCTATGAGCAAATTTCCATGAGATTCCAGAGATGCAATGCCCTCTTCTGATGAGTATCTACGCTAGCTGCCCATCCAACAGTCCACCGGTGTGCTCTTGGAAAGAAGGATAAGCCTGATGAAAAGGTGAGCAGGTGTCCAAGAAAAACTAAGAATCTTTCTTTTTTCCATAGAAAGAGTCAGAGGAACTGACACTATCCAAGAGTGTCAGGTGTAGCCAGGGAACAGTAAGAAGGACTTAGAGCAGGGGAGTGGGAGTCCTGTGAGTTGGGGGTCTATTTATAACTCTGTACAGATCCCACTGTGTGGACTTGGACAAAGTGCTCCAGATTGATGTGAATATCAGTAGCGATACATAAGACCCCTGTTGGCTTCCACAAGCTTTGAAGTATGTTTGAACCAGACTTCAGTGGCTCAGTACGTACTGCACTACCCACTCCTGTTCTCCCAGGCTGAAACACAGACCTCCCGCATAGAGCTGTCAGGCCAAACCTTTTTCTCTCCTAGAACCAGAGGAGGCAGAACAAGGGTGCAAGATAGTGGACAGAAAGGCTTTTGTGCTGAGAGACTGGACTTGCCTTCTGCTATTAAGTGAGACCTCCTGAACCTTCCCCTCTCTTCTGCAAGCAGCTGGCAGTCAGGAGAGCCTCAACACCAGGCACTGTGGCATCTGCACCCAGATAAATCCGTTGCTTCCTCCTTCTGAAGGTGGATGGGCTGCACCTCCATGTACAGCCAAGGTTCAGAAGGCATCACTTGAGGGATGAGAAACCACTTGGCTGGGCACTCCTCTTGGGTGCCCAAGGAAATTCTCTGGGTGCAGCAGGGTCTGTTGGACAAACCAAGATATGGAAATTAGTCCTCCTGTGCCAACTAGCCAGTATTTGCATGGAAGTTTGATGGGACAGCACTACTATGCAGCTGGAAGCCAGAAGGAACAAAAGGCCAGTTGCTACCAGAAGCACAGGGATCACCAGCATAACCAGCAACTTCTGACCTGCTGTTTGCAGCTCTGAACCTGCAACTGTTTTCCTGTCTGTGAGTGAGGTTTCACACTAAGGTTTCCTTCCATCTGATGGATGAGGCGTGATTCCTATAATAAGTTGAATAGGCAGTATATCATCCCAGACATGTTTTTCAAGGATGCTTTTAAGTTTGTGCCCACAGATTTTCCACATGGACCCACTTTTCACTCACATTCCCTATTTGTTAGGTGATACATCCAAACTCCTCAGCATTGAGATAAAAACGATTTCCCGGGGAAAGGAGCTTACAGTCTAATTAGCTGATGGTGTTTCTCCTCAAACAGTTTGTACTTACAGATTGAAGGTTCAGGTGAGTTAAACACTGGCTTTCACCATAAGAAGCACCCAGAGCTCAGCTAAAATCAGTCAAAGCTCAGGCTGCCCAGACCCAGCTTGTACACCCTATTATACTGGGCACTATGAAGAAGGAGACTTTAAAACTGTTGCTTTTATGGCTGATCCCAGCTGGAGAAATTTCAGTGTAAGAAATAAGCTCATGTTTAAAGAGATTGTTCTCTAATCCTGGTATGTTTCAAAATCCTGAGTGAGATTTAGTTAAATCCAAGAAGGGAAAAAGAGATGAAATTCTAACCTTAGTGTCCGCAAAACTCCTAAACCAAAATGGGCATTGCACAATCGTTAACGAGCTTATCTCCATCTCACAGACATGCCAATGTGTGCACACACCGTCTGAGTGCCGCAGGGAGGTCTTGCATGCCGGGAAGCTGGGTGACATGCTGATGTGCCTGGCTGGACACCCGTAAACCTGTGCTGGCGTGGTAAGTGCCATTGCTGCCCCATCTTCTTTTTATTAGCTCTTCTTTCTATTAGCCCATGTTCAGCTATGGTGCCGTTGAGTTTTGGAGTGGTGGGGACACAGAGACTGACTCTGTGCTATCTGGGAGCTCGGGCTGTGGGAAAGGGCTGTGTGGGGCAGCAATGAGTTCCCCAACTCCTTACCGGCAACCGCACACAGGTGTGATTGATCGCCCAAATTACTATTATTGACAGTCTTGACTGAATTCCTGAGTGATGATAAGGGGCTTGAGAAGGAAAGTTCCTGATTTTGTGGCACAAACTTCCTTCAGAATCTCTGGTTCAAAGGGCAGCATCAGCAATGTAAGTGTTGGGGGTGAGGAAGCTCAAAGCTTCAGTGTTTCTGGCCCTTTGCCGTGCTATTCTTTATCTTTCCCAATTAATTTCTGGAGTGCTTTCACTACAGCAACACCATTTTGATAGCTTTGTGGGTCAAGTCAGCAGTCCTGATGCAACAGCACAGCAACTTGCTTCCACTAGATTTTCCAAAAGAGACTCTTCAGGCTTCAGTCAGAACATATTCATGACTTCTTGTATGAGAACGGGTCTCTTTCAAGACTCTGAGTTGTGGTCTTCAAAAATGTCCCATTTAACCTCAAAACAATGAAGTTGAGGGCTATAGGTTTGCTTTAACTAACTTGTTAATAAATTCACCACCACTTTGTTGCACACAAAAGAAGGAGCTCATGCTTCAGTGGGAGGTTGGGTCATCCTAACTAGAGTCTTCCAACTGTAATTTTAAAGTTTATTGATCATATCAGTAATTTTATCTGTTTTGAAAAGAAAAAATTGCCATTTCTTTTTTTGCTTTTTCAGAACACTGCTGATTAGCCTTCACTTTTTGAAGTAATTTCATTGCTACATGGATTTTGTGTGTGCATAGGGTGCTCCGTTTCCTTTTATACACACTTGCTATTTTGCAGGGCATGCACCACAGACTCTACATGATTTTGCTTAATTTTGGACAAACAATCCTGGCTCACATGAGAAATACACTTGTCTCAGGTGACGTCTATCTCTCAACAGTCATTAGTATAGTCCGTAAAAATGTCAGAGCTGTGTCATGTGTGAATTATGTTCACAGACTGGCCTTGATCTGCAGGTGCGGTCAGAACCTGGGCTTGTGAGTGCCATGCAAAGGGAGAATCTCCTCTTTGTGTAGACAGTTCCCATAGCTGAAAGTTTTCCAGTTTCCTTTTCCCCTGCAGGGAATATTGCGGTAGTCCGTGACTGCCTGAGGAGCCAAGGATGGGAAAGTCTTGGTGCAAATTCTATTAGGCAGTTTTCCAGGGTGGTATTTTTGGACAGCATTGTCCCTTGCACTCACTTGTGCTCTTCCAAAGGCATGATGCTATCAAGAGCATTAGGAGGCAATATTTGTGTTAACAGGGTTCAAATACCCTCTGGCTTTTAGTCGCAGTTTTGCACCCACATATAATCGTTCCCACATTTTTGTGCCTGACTATAATTTACTGCTGGTGTGAATGTCAAGATGTAGCCATTTAGCTCGCTGATTTGTGGGAGCAATGAGGTAATTTTATGCCTAGGTCCTCTCATTTGTACCTGCCAGCAATGCAGAGGCAGTCTTTCCTAATCAGGCATTAAAAGTTCTTCTTGATTAATCTCTGACTTTGTTGGAGCCATTCCAGATTTAAGCCAGTGTAGTTCATTGCAGGATCAGACCCATTAAGCGTTTTCCAATGAGTAATATACTGTGTCATTCTTCTGCTTTTAAGGATTTCTAAAATCACGGAAGGATTGATGCAGATCTGGGAGATACACTGTTCTTCTGACTCCACTGGCACCTTCTCTCCCCTTTCCTGACTTTCAGAGATTTGTCTCTAGGTGAAATTTCTTTATTTCAATTTCTTTCTGCATTGTGCTGGAAGCATTAACAAATGGTGAAGTGTGATACTGTCGATCCAGTGCTCTGTGTGGCCAGGCAATCAGGACAGAAATAATTAACACAGAAAGTGGTCTGCCAGTATCCTGCTGAATGAAATTGGAATCAGTTCAAATACAAAAAGATTTTTTAGCTTACTTCTGGGCTACACGTAGCAATAGCCATTTGGAAGGACAACTGCCAGCTTCCATTTCAGATTGCTTGACAGCACTAACTAGAGCACTAGGAGCATCGCTCCCTTTCAGCGGGAGTCGTTAGCCAGGTTTGGGGGGCAGAGCATTATTTCCAGATAGGAGAAGAGATCAGACAGAGCATCAGGTGCTGCTCTGATGCAGTGTAAGAGGGTGAATTCTTCTGAACACAGGAGGAAATGTGACATGGGGAGTGACTCTGGTTTTCATCTTGCCAGGCCAGCTGCTTGCGATGCCCTGGTTGTGAGGAGACCCCCTGCTCCCCTGGGTGCTTGCTCCTTCCTCCTGCCACCTCCCTGACCCTGGGCCTGTCCGTCCTGCATGCCACCATGCAGTGACTATGGCTGGGGTCATGGGCACAGCCACGCATCCTTGTCCCAGCTGAGCCATGGTGCCTGTAGGGTGATACAGGGGAGGGACCCCTGTCGCTTTCTGAAGTGAAGACCACTCTCCCTTTCCTCTTTCCTCCAGTTTCAAAGATGTCTGATGCAGCATAAAACAGAACCAAGTGGTGGCTGTACCAATTAAGAAATCTTCCTTAGGAGCAGAGATCTCACCTGCTGGAGAGGTGATGATCTGTTCTACCATTTTATTTACAGAGCATCCACAGCAATGCTAAAGCTGTGTCTTTGTATGACACTGCTGTCCTTTAGCTCATTTAACTGGCTTTCCCTTCCGTCATGCTTGCAGAGCAATCCTGCTACAGCCATCCCAAAATCCTGAGAACAGGTATCTCAGAGGCAATAAATCGTAAACACAGGATAAATGCTAACACACAGGATGCTATGGTCTAACACACTTCCCATGCAGGAGTAAGGAAATAAGGCAGAACCACAGTGCTTTACTTGCTGTAAACCGGGTATCTATACTGATAAAATTGCAGCTGTACAGACTAAAATTAGTTCTGTCCTGGCAAGCACAGAAGCTGTTATGTATCTTTCATGCCCTACAATTAGCAGTGCATCACTTTGTTTCACATCTGCCTGCATCAGGAGTATATTTGCTGCTTTCAGTGTTTTCAGAAACGACAAGTGAGTAGATGAATAAGAGAAACAAAAGAAGAAAAAAAGTAAGAGCAGCAAGCCTCTGGAATGGTTTTCCTCTGGAAATTGTTCAGACTGGTGGGCTGAGACGCCTGTGGCGAGACTGCGTTACTCCACGGTGCCTGCCAGTTTGCATATACAATGAACTGCACAGCTTTTCTTCCAGGATCCCTACTTCAGCCTTCTCATGCTTAGTGATCCTGAGATGGTCCATTTGTACTTCTGCTGCTGCTATACGTCATGAACAAGCCATTAGCCCAAGGTCTTATAGGCCATGACCTACTCCATAAAGCCACTGGACGTCTAAAGAGGAAAAGTGCTATGCAGAAGCTATGCATTGTTCATGTTTACGGGTAAGTCTTGCCCTTCCTTTACTTTTTCTCTATGGTTCGTCTTTTTCAGCATGAAAATGATGATTATCTTCCTCTCTCTGTTGCGAGGAGGAGTCATGATGGAGACCCGAGGAAAGAGGAAGGAGCATTGGGATCTAGTTGATTAACTTCATAAAATGGTTTCATTAGCTCCTTCTGAGACCAGTGTTTCTCACTGACGTTGCATTCCTTGCTTCCTATCAGACAAGCTCTATTGTCTCGGCCTGGAGGTCTGGGGAGCCTTGCCTCTTCTTAAAGGCAGGCATAGCTTGAGATGGTTTATTAAAATAGTGCCACAATTTTTAGGAAGAATTTGACTTGAGTTTTTTTTTCATTACTCTTTCATGTCTGTTTTTTTCAAGTTTGTACTGAATACATGTATTTGATTTTCCTTGTGCATCCTGAATTCAAGTTTTAGAACTGACCTTGCTTAATTTGACCTTATCTAGTTAATTTATCACTGGCCTGTGTTTCTAAACAATGTTAAATGGAGTACATTTCCTTGTATCTTTCCAAGTAACTAAGTCTCCTGCAAAATTCAAACCATTAAAAGTGAGGGTGGTAGAAGAAGCTCCAAGAAATGCGTGAACTTAATATAAATATTCATAATCATGTCAATTCCACTTTTTAAACAATTTCTGAAATGTTAGTTTGCTCTAACGGCTGGTCAGAAGCACAAAGGTTAGGTTAAGCTTCCTTCGTTAATGGTTTGGCTCAATGCACCCAGCAGTATAATGTATTTTATCAGTGAGGGAAATGATATTGGTTTAAGAGGTTTCATGTAACAGTCATATCCTGGCCAAATGTAATTTTGAAAACAATCAGGGCCATTACGGCTCACACAGAAAGAAAGATAAAGACAGATAGCTGTATATGGGTTTTTAATAAGTAATTCACCCTGGGTCTTGAAACATCAGATTGCCAAGTAATATTATTAATGTATAAGCATGTTGGTAAAATCATGTATTCTTTCCCATTGGTTGACTATAGATATGTTTCTGATGCAAATATCGTGTAAGTGTATTGAATCCAAGCTATGTAAATAGACTATATAGTACATCCATCAAGCAGTTGACTTGATTATTCCACACACTAAAGAGCATTTTCTGACATCAATCTACATTCTGCCTAAATAGAACATTTTTCACCAATGATATTATGCATCATTTACTGTATATTTGATACTAATTGTTCAGCATATCGATCACCTGTCACTCTGAGAGTTTAGTGATCTTTCAACTTGTCCTGGCAACTTGGAAGTTACAGACGGTTGGTTACCCATCGTCTGCAGTAGCAGATCGAGATTTCCTGGACAGCACTGAAATCTTGCCCTGGGCAGGCAGCATAGAAAAAGAGTTAAGTGGTGGGTAAGGGCCTGCCAAATTGGTACTTGAAAGGGAAAAAATGACACCATTTTGATTTTCATAGAGATTAGGCTATGACAGCACAAAAACACACTACAAAGATTAACAGATATCAGTCACTTATTCTTCACCTTTCTGTTTGGAAGTAGGTTTTTATTAAAGGGACAGGATGAGGAATGACCAGCACAACAGGAGGACAGGGAGGGAGGCAAGGTACTGATTCACCCTTTGTAAGGATGCACTATGACATTTTGTTTTGTGGGTGTAGAATGCAGAAAGAATCCGTGTGAGCTCTTCTCTTGCAGAAGTACCTAAACAGAATGGGGCTATCTGCAGAAGGTGGTCTTTGTTTTTGCATGCAGAGTCTGCATACATGGCAATTGGTTACCTGTCAAAGGATAATTCTGTTGCTAGCTAAAGGACAGAGCTCTAACTACCAGAGCAGTTACAACCACCTGATAAAACAGGATCTGTTTTAATATAAATATGTTGAACTATCTGATCAATTTTAAAAACCTACTTCATATATGAAAATGTGGAGATTTTTAAATAAATTTCATTGCAGCTGGAGGGGGGCTGTTAATATTGACTGTTCTGTATCTGTCACAGCACATACATTATTGAACTAGAAAACTACTGGAAGCAAAGGCTTTAGAAATAGAAGAAGAATATATTGATTTAATCATTGCATTCTTTCAGCAGTTCCTTTATGACATTTTTTACAGTATGGAGCGTGGGCTGTCTACTTGCCACACACTTTATTCCCTGAGCGGGTCATGCCTTTACTGTATTTTCCTTTATAATCCCTCTGTGTTCCGGGCTTTTCCCTCTCCAGACCATCAAAGATCTTACCGAGGTCCTCATCCTCCCTTGGCTCAACTACCACCATCTCTTTCCCTCTGTGGCTGTCACAGTCGTCCCCCTCAAGCCTCTTCTAAACTCCACCTTGCCTCCTTGTCCTCATGAGCTGGCCACCAGCTTGCCCCACAGAGGTTTCTGCCCACTAGCACCGAGAAATGGGTTGACCCCATGGTTCACCCCATCACAGTTCATGCTTGGCCACGATATTCCCACCCCAATATACACAGCACAAAAAAGCTTTCTGGAAAGATACCTAAATCTGCCAGTTTTACTCCTCTCCAAATCATTGCTTGAGTTTCAGGAGGGCTGAAGTGCCTGCTGCCCAGTGGGGAGGCTGAGCGGTGTGACCAGGGGCAGCTGAGCGCGGAGGGACTGCACCGAGCTGCCTGCAGGAACCAGGGGGAGGGGACAGATTGACGTTGTTTTGTAATAAACAGTAAATTTTCTGGAAAACAGCATTTCAGGGGAATCAAAACTGTTAACGAATTAGGGTCAGACTCAATAAATTTTCAGCCAAGGAAAAAATATCTGGGAAGTGGCAGGTGGCAAGAGATTTTGAAAACCTTGAGACAATTCACTTTGACATTTCAAAAAAACAAGTCTGTTGACTCTTTGCTTTAAAATGCATTTCTCAATTCCAAACTGAACTGAAAGAGGAAAAAAATTACGGAAAAGGATTAAAATAACCCCAAACTTGAAGCAACATTTTGTCTTGGGTTGAGTGACAAGATCTGACTGATCTGAAATGTTTTTACCCCATGGGCTTTTTCAGTCTCAGAACTTGAGGTTGTGTTCTTTTCCCAGCTCGACCCAGTGAGCTACTGGTGACATGCGCCAACTGTACTGAATGTACAGACTGGCTGCTTCTTTCGCAGCCTGACCCCTAAACTTTAGTCATCTGTCTCTGCTCCTTCCCCGCATTTTGCCTTTTCCTTAGGAGATCAACTCCTTCAGATTAAAGATATAGTCTCATTACCAAAGGACTGTGCATTAACTCAAAAACTGGGACAAAATCATTAATATAAAAAAATATTATTGTAAGAAGAGATATTAGCAGTCTCTCAACAGCTTTGCTTTTCTCAAGGCATGATCCTACACTACGTGTATGGGGACATGGTCTCCCTCCTGTTCCAGGAATTGGCAACTTCAGATGTGGTGGCTGTCCTCATTTTTCATGAATTCCTCTCTCTGAGGTCTCAGACTTCTCCAAAAGGCTTCTCTGAGTCATTCTGGGGACATCTATGACCCGTCACCAAGCAAGTCAAGGAAATTCTCATATTCTGGAACGGAACTGCCTTGCCCGTGTATGTTTTGCTTTGGATCTTTTCAGCTGTCATTGTGGAGACCTTCTTCCCAGGGGTTATTTATAAAAGATGCTTTGATTCAGGCAGCATGTGGGTTGTATGCGTGGCAGGTAGTGCACACAGTGCCCTCCCTGCAGCAGCTCCCTCCTCTCCGCTCTCCCCTCCCATCCCCTGCACAGCTCCTCGGCTGTCCCCTTCATCTCTGCCTCCCGGCTCCTTCCCTCCCACCCGCTGGCTCCGTCTTCCAACACCGAAGGAATTTGCTGGATCTGCAGCTGTTTTGGGAAGGAGATGACTGTGTAGCAGCAGCTGCGGCAGCAGTCGTAGCAGGGAATTACATGAGGATACAGATTATCTGAGCACTTGTTTCAGAGAGGTACAGCTTATCTAAGATGTAGACTCTGCATAAGCAGTATGGAAATGACAGCAGCCCAGCGTGGCACTGCTGGGTTGGTTTATTTGGGCCCTGCCCTGCCGGGGCTGGCATGGGTTGTGGGGGCAGGCAGGCACAGCAGGGCCAGGGACCGGGGACAGACGGCAGCCCTGCCTGCACCTCTGCCTGCCCGGCTGGTCTCCTGCACGGCCATGGCACTGGGAGCAGCCAGTGTAAGCTCCTCAGGGCAGGAAACGTTTCCTTTACTTACCCATGAAGCATCATGCAGAGCTGCGGTGGTTTATAAATAATAGATGTTTAGAAACACTCAGGAAAAAAATCCTCTGCCGAATACACACAGTGAAACGTTACCGAGGCATCCCTGAGACTGCTGGAGCCACAGGCACGGTGAGCGGAACCGTAATGTCCCCCCATTCATCTCTCTAACAGTCAGCACTCTCTGCTTTACATAGCTGTTTACTTTTTCAGGCATCTTATGCCATAGCATTAAGACACAACAGGGTGTGCTTTACTGGGACATCAATAATACATCGAGTGTCTTGTGAGCCATGACTGCAAAGGCTGAATGACTTCAATAGCCCAAGAAATGTATTAATGCTCCAGTAAACCACATCCGAGAGTAGTAATTCAAGTTTTATTTTGTCATTTTATTAATGATGCAAGTTACATGATATTACGTGTGACGCTGTCTAATGGCACGCGTAGGCAATGAGGGGACAGTGAGCCCACTGGCAATGCTGGCCAGATCGGCTTCTGTCCCCTGCGGGCAGGGAGGGCAACTGGAGTTAGGGAATTTCAACTAACTGCATATGCTTTGGGGGAATATCATGGCAACAGTAGAGATAGCCTGTATAACATACATAACAGTGAGGGTGGTGATGCTATGAAGGGCACCTATGCATACTAGAAACGGGAAGATGGATGATTTGCACGTGCTAAATGCTGTAGCTAATCACATACTTCAGTAGGAAAAGCTGGGCTTCTTGTTAGCAAGAGAAATGATGAAAGATAGGAAGAAAAAGAAAGAAAATTATATCCCAAAGAGTGCGAGAAAGAAAGAAAGACGGGCGCCAGTTTGTAGGAGGCATCTCACCTCATTAAGCATCTTAATTCCCTTTTATTGTCCATACTGCACTGAAGCCTGCAAGATGTATGCATGATTTATAAACAGTGCTGTGCATCAGCTGAGCAGTTTTACACAGGGCTCAGGAAGGCTGAGGCACGTGTGGTGGTTGGGCTTGGGTGGGTTTTTCCGCAGCTTCTGAATCTTGCCTGATTTCATTCACGGTGTCGCTTGGCTCTGCTATGCTTGCATGCTTTTATTTTGATAAATGTTTAAACACCTCTATACCAAATGAAGCCAGGTGAATATGAGACTGCTTTACTCTGACATAATTTTAAAATTAATTCATACCTGGATAGACCTGCATTTCATTAAAGTCCACTAAATAAGAGTCATTGATGGTTATTCAGAGCCAAGAAAGCTTCATGGATAATTTTATAGTAGTTTAATAATTTTATTTGTTCAACTTAGCATATTTTAGATTTTCTTATACTTTTAACTGTATTAGCTATACAATCATGAAGAAAATCTAAAACAACAATGAAAAATGTTGGTGTTCAGATTCCAAGATAAATCCAATAACAACTCTGACAGGATTGATTACAACAGAATCAGCAAAACCTCTAGACTCTTTTTAATGTGGTTTGAGACATAAAGAAGATAATGAAAGATGTTACTTGACAGTAGTAGGATCTATGTTTAGAGCTAAAAGCAAACCACTCTGATTTTCTGGTTTTGTTGTTGAAACATTTTTCCTCTGTGAAATATGATTTTTGTCAAAATTGACATATTCATGAAATTACATTAATTTTGACGACATTTTCTGAAAAAGAATAAGATTTTTCAAATGATCCTCTGGAAAATTCTATTTGGGAAAATGAGATAAAATTACAAACTAAAAGTACTTTTGAAATTAAATTCTCCATATGTATTTATTGTTTTAACCTCATTTTACGTTATGTCACCAGCAGTATTATTTTCTGCGGCGGTTTTACAGAATTGAACCCTCTTTGCCTCCTCTCTCCGCACCCACCTGCAAACACGCAATCAGCTCCCGTCTCTGCACGGAGGCGTCGCAGATTTACCTGTGCGCTCCCGACCTGTCTCCTCTGGCCAGCTTCAGCTCTGGGCTGGCTTCCCTGTCATTTCATGTAGACGACCGTCTGTCAACTAAAACTCAATGTGGATGAGACAGAACTTTTAATCTTCCCCAATTCATGTCTTCCCTGCTAGTCCCCTCTTTGATCACTGCGGACAACTTCACCACCCCACCTGTCACTCAGGCCCATAATTTGTGTGTCATCTTTGACTCAGACCCTTTCTCAGCTCCTTGCATCCAGGCTATGGTATAATCCCACTGACTGCTCCTGCTTAGTGTCTCTAAGATGTCACCTTTCCTGTCCATCCCCGTGGCTAACACCCTCGGCTAGCCTCTTCTATGTCTCAATTAGTGCAATATATTTTTTATCAGGCCTTGACAAATGCAACATTGGCCTTCAGTGCCCACTTAAAATGATACTGGAAATACTCTTTTCTTAGCCCATCGATCTCTCATTTTCTGTCCATTCCTCCTCTATCTCCCCTTTCTGTATTGCAGCAAATGTTACCTGTTTGTCCTCATTTTAGTGCTCTGTCAAAGTCCACTTCCACTTCCAGTTATCAACTGCTACTTAGTACTGCCAGCTGGGGTCACCATGATGCGAGCTCCTATCACTCAAGTGCTGGGTGCCCAAACTTGCACCCCCAGTTCTTCCCTGCTGCCTCCAACTTCCTAGAGGACCATCCTGCAAGCAGCTGCAAGCTGCTTCGCATCCTCCTCCCCATCCCACAGGAAAACTCTTCATGCCTTCTTTCCCTTAGGCTCTTCATTTGCTGCCTGTTGCTCAATTTCATCCTGTATTCCCCTGTACACCATAATCTATTTTCCCATGTCCCAATTTTGTCTCTTGGTTCATTCTTATGCTGTAAAGCTTTAGGAGCCGGTACCATCCTATTTTGCCTAGCTTAGCCTACAATCAGGTAGGGACGATGGGACAGAAGTCCATTATACACATACACAGTATGATAATGTAAACAGTGATTCTTTATTAATATTATTAGTATAAGAATATGGCGTAGCATATATCAACTCACACCTTTTTATGATTTATTTAATGTTTTACTATTTTACTGTCCTAGACTTTTAGATTATTATTGTTATTTGAATAATTGACTTTGCCAGCTATTAAGTACAGATTTGAAGCCTCTTATTTTCTAGATCAAAGCATCTCCCACTTCTGTTATAATGAAACACTTGAATTCTTGGACAGTCTGAACATGAAACTTGGGTAAGAGTCAAAGTGTTTCATTACAAACAAGCAAGAGATGCTTTGATCTAGAGAATAGGATTTTAAATATTAATTTTTCATCTTAAAGATAAGATCTAGCACAATAAAGTGCATTGTAAATATAAAGTGAAATCACAGAAAAGTTCATCTATTGTATTGCATAACGTACAGAATATGTCGGGGAGGCTCATTCATTACAAGGTGTCAGAAGGCTCCCTGCTCCCCTCTGTCCCTAGCTGCTGGGAAGTTCAGTATTCAGTAAGCAAACTGTTGTACTCTATCAAAAATTGAGTTTAAAGCTGAGAGGGTATTGCTGGGACCTCACTGTGAGGGAAAGGTCCAGTCAGGCCACAGCTCAAGGTGGTGGTGGTCCCGCTGTGCAAAGGGTGACCATAGAGAGTCTCTGCACACCCCAGTAGCACAACCCGTGACTGATGCAGGCATGTGACACTAGATCAGATCGTAGCCTGTGAGGGATGTTTGGAAAATCTCAGGTTTGCGCTGTTAATAAAAAAGTCTGTTCAAAGTTAATTTTTAAAGTTTCCTTCTATTCTAGCACATTTTGAAATGCAGCTTGATGCTCTCATTTACAGGGGGTGTGAAATAGCTGCCTTTCCCATGAATAGTTGTTCAGCTTCTAAGTTTTGACCAGGTCTTGCAAGTACATCGTTTAGATTTCTACTTAAAATACACCACTTTTCTGATTTACTTTGCTAAAAGAATGTACTTTAGTGTGGATGTTTTGCAGTGTCACCAGAGAGCAGCAGGAGAAATGTGATAAAGATTGCCAAAGAGAAAAAGGAAAAATTACTGCAAAAGATTTATCCATCGTACACACGTGTAAAAGCGATCTTCATCCGGAGATTTCCCCTAAGCCATGGCAAAGGTGACCATTTCTTAAAGAGCCCCCCCTTTTCCTGCTGAGAAATCCAGAGCAGTCTCCTCTTTCAGGGCCTGTGAGCTGCACAGAGGGGCTGAACTCCCAAAGATCCTTTTGGGAACTGAGATGATGGATTAATGCATCTCATAGCAATCTCCATGGAGACCAAAACCGGGGTGGCATCCTCCAAGCTGGTAGCGATAGAAAACCCCGTTGGCATTGTGGATTAGTGGGTGCTGCTCTCAGAGTCACAGGCTACCCCAGATGATGTAGTTTATCTTGGAGTAAATCAGATGTGACTCATCGGCAGACACTGCAGAGCCAAACGTGCAGAAAACTCACGTCAGCGTTGAATCAAAGCCTGAAACACAGATCATTATTTAAAGAGAGTTATGAGAATGCCACGAGTTTCGAGAAGAAGATCAACACTGCTGAAGAAGTGAAAGCTAAGAATTATAGATATAATGATAGGAAGCCCTTAGGATTTATTAACTGTTTTGTTTGGTCTTATTAAAAAGGAATGACACCCATTAAAGTATATCATGGGAATGAGCTATCTAGCAACTCCAGAGCTGAGACTGAAGGGGGGCTCTGCGATAAGTTGAGGGCTCTCTATTGCTTTCCAATGACAAGGCACTCAGTGAAACAAAGAGAAGGTCTTGCTTTAGAAATTGTTCATTCAATTCAAGAGTTTTCTCAAACAGATACTGTTCTACAAATACCTCTAAGAGCAAACAGCCCAATTTGCATGAAATACATATTCTTAGGCATTAGTCTGAGATGTTTCTGATGTTTTTATGACAATTCAAAGCACTCTATACCCGTGTTGTTTAAGGAAGGTGTGCACCAGCACCGCAGCCGGCTGCTGGCTCAGTGTGACCACCGAGAAGGGCAGGAGCCAGCCCTGCTGTGGCAGCACGGTCTGCGTGAGTGTCACAGCATTTACTGTTGTGAACCTGGCAGTACTCAAAATGTTGGCATCGATGTGACGAACGTGGACAAGCGATACTACTGTGGCAACTCCTTTCTGCTGTCTCTTCACCGTGGTGTTTCTTCAGGTTGCCAAACTGGAGACTGGGCCCTATTTCTGTATTAATGTAAGTACCTGCACACCTCAAATGCTCTAAGAATCAGCCATGCTCCTCTCCATCTTCCCACCAGCCTCTGCATGCTTGTCTTGCGAGCTTTGCATAAGCAAGAACCACAGCTGATGTGGCTGGGACTGCCCCCGCCGGTGGGAGTGTCCCTTCCAGTCCCTTTCTGTTCCTTCTGTCTGTCTGTCATCTCTCTCAGTGTTTAGTCACGCTGGTGTCAGCAGCTTTATCGCAGTGCAGGTGTGAGCTGGGTACTTGGAGGTCTGATTTGGGAGCTGCACTTGCACGTTCACTGGGTCCTTTCAAAGCGGTGTTTCTCATCCCCTTTCCGTGAGGGTTTGTTTGTCCCCTGCCACCGCCTCCCCCGACCATGCCTCCCCACCACCCGACTGCTGTGCTCCTTAATAAGCAAGTGCAAGTCACAGGCTAAGAGAAATCTCTTCAGCTTATTTTGTTACATCTGTACCGGCCTTTTCAGACATGTGAAAACAACCCTGGGATTTTTTATCTGCATGCAGGAAATTATGCTTTGCCAATGTACATTTTAGGCCATGTGAAAACAAGGCTGTTTTTTTTAAATGTTAACTAGGAGTGGGAAATTTGAAGCACAGGAGTCCCAATCTTGCTTCGTGGAAGCTCAGCGAGCATTGCTTAACAGGTTATAAAATACTTTTGCAGATGGAGTTCCAACATCTACCTGAGCTATTTGACCATGTCACTTCAACTAATTGTTTCTACAATTCAGATCATTTTTCTTTTCAGTTTAAAAACAGCAATATGTTGAACCTCGCCAGGATAATTAAGATGCAACTGAGGTTATCTGCCTTTCTTTTTTGGAAAATAATTGTTGACTTCTCTGTGATGTCTATGTTGTCTTCTATGATATGGCAATAGGAAAGTGTCAGATTAGAAATCCCATCTCACACTGTTTTCTACCACTGCCCCATGAGAATGCTTGGTCCTTAGTGCATACATCCTTTTTTATTTTTTTCATTTGGGTGAGCTTCATTGCGGCTTATTATTATTGAAAGTTAGAGAACAGATTGAAACTGATTACAAGAATATGGTGTACCATGGGAAAAGCCTAGTTATATAAAAGCTTTCCCTGAGACTCAGCTACTTTGTGTTCTGCAAAAGCTACTGCAGATATCCCTGTTGTTTTTATTGATCTTATAGATTCAGTACTGGGGCATTTAGAGTTTAGCTTTGCATCGGAGACTTGCTTATTTCACTTGAATTTGCTCGAAATTCAATGGATTAAAGTGATCTGACAGATTTTTGAATGCTAGCCTAGAAAAAGAAATAAAAAGGTGAGCCAGCTGTCTCCAAAAGAAGAGTTATCACTCCACACTGTCACTAGATTTCCTGGTGCCCAGAAACTCTGACTGGGCAGAAAGCCTCTGCCAGGACAGGCAGAAACATTCCCCCTCTGCCGTGGGCAGGAGCAGCCACGAGTGCCACGTGCAGCTGAAGCAGTTTGGCATGATGGGGCCGAGCCCTGCCCAGCCCAGAGCCTCCCAGCAGACGGTGGTGGAGATGGACCCGTACATCCCTGTACCTCCCCGTGTCTCCCTGTTCCTCTCCACTCCTGGAGCTGAGCTGGGAATCCAACCCCAACCTCCTACGTTGTGTACCTCGCTTTCCCAACCTTTACTGCAGTAGCATTTCCTGCGTTTTTAACAGAAATCTTTTAAAACTGTGATATTCCCAAGGATATAGAAGAGTGCTGAAGTTGCTATTTTACTTAATATTAAAAGGTTAAAAAGCCCATGAAAACATATAGCTCTGTGGAAATTAATGATGGTATCTCTTGTAAACTAGTGCTGTGTATGTACCTATCCGCTCATAATGTTTTAAAATATACATAGCAAAGTGCAGATAGTGATAACACATTTGATTTTATCTGCTACAAAAAAAATATATATATATGTCAGACAAATAACTTATCTCTCTTCCTACTCTCTGTATTGATAAAATCCATAGAGGATTTAATCCATCCGAGTGTGCTTCTCTATGTTATTCATCTCAACTGTGCACTCAGAAAGTTCAAATATTTAAATTGGTTTAAAGTCAGAATATTAATGGCTGTTCTTAGAAATTCAATAACAGTTACAGTTTCCCAGTTGATGGATACTGTCACAAATGGCTACGGCAGAAGTGTACATAGCTAATTACTTTGCAACAATTAGGATCTTATTCCAAGTATATGAAGACTTTTACTACTATGTGTAAAGAGAAGCTCTGAAGCCCTTTCAGCTCCTGATTGCTGATAAACCTTAAAGCATCTCATGACAAGCAATATTGCGTATCACCTCGGCACAAGGTCTGGGAGAGTTCAGGTTACCCCCCACCACCCCCTGCACAGAACACAGGATTTGGTGTAGATGAACGTTGTTTACTCTTAAAATGGTGAAACAGAGGACTGCTAAGGAGAAATACATCTTCTCTCCAAAGGCGCAGGTCTTCAATTAAAAATACAAGAAGAAAAACCACATAAAACTTACAAAGAGAATTCAGCAGGCAAGGAAACAAGCCCTGTGCACCATTACACTGCAACTAGCCACCTCCTCTTACTGCAAAGCCAGAACATATGCTTCATTTCAAGCCCACTTTTAAATACACCCCTAATTATGAAATCATTACCAGAAACCTGCATGATAGGGAAAGAAGAATTATTATATTAACCTGGGGTCTTCAGTGCACTCGGAGGCATCACGAAGCAGCTCCCCTGCCGTCAAAGCCTGCGCACTCCCTCTCTTCTCTCATCCAGTGAGTCACTTCTTCCCTTTAATCTCCCATTAAAATCCTTTCTATCCTCTTCACTTTATGACTCTGTTGCTGCAAGGTGGTTTGTGGCACTCGGTATGGCTAATCCTTGGGATCTCATCGTATCGAGAAGAGAATAATTGAAAACAGCTTGAAGCAGTTGTAGTTAGGCACACAAATCAATGACAGATAATCATTTAAGCACAAACCAAAACAGACATTTACATGGAAAACAATCATGGCCTTGGAGTTACACCCCATTCTTGCCATGCAAAATCTTTCATGGATTTGGCAGAGCACCCCCAGAAGCTAAACTCCGTTGCCAATGTGGCCGTCCCCTCGAGACGGCACTGGCAAAGCCCTGCCGGAAAACCTGAGCTCAGCTGTAACCAGGCCATCCAGCTGTGGGTGAAATACAGCCGCGATGAGCTGCCTCCCGAGCTGCAGGAGAGAGCCGTGGGCCCTGCTGAGCAGCCCAGAGCTGTGCAAAGCCACGCAGCACAGCAGAGCACGGGGCTGCGTCCCCCCTTTCGGGATGCCGCTCCCATCCCAAACCTCCCCGAGGGAAGTGGTTTGTGCTCAGGTGCACTTCGCTGTGTATGGAAGAGCAACAACAGTAATAAAAACTTCTGAAGTAGACTGTTCCCTGACTTGATAGTGCAGATGGGAGCACATATTTGCCTGTCATTTTCTGATGACAATCATATTTATACCAGCTGGTTAAAATGTTTTAATAAATTATTACCTGATGAAAACACTTTCTTATGGCTACAGTGTTGGGGTTTGCTCATTTTTGCCACAATTTGAATAACCATTCAAATTAAAAAGCAGAACAAAACCAATAAAACTTCAGTTTTAGGCCACTCTGAGCACATTTTGATAGGCGCCTAGAAACTTAAATCCCAGATCACCTCAATTAGTACGTTGAAGAAAATGTGTTGGGGTTGTCACATGCTCTCTGTTTGTCCTGGGGGGCTGGAAGAGCCAAGCTCCATCCCTGTCCAATTCCACAACCAGGCGAGTGAGTGAGCCCTCTTACATGCGTGGCCCCCATAGCTCTGAATTTCTCTGGGTGAATTTCTCTACAATTGCCTGGTTTAGAGATGTGGGAAAATTCAGAGTGAATTCCTCTCCGCTTCTGTGTGAGGTTGGGGGTTACAGCCTCCCCAGCACCCTCTGGCCACCCACTGCTGCCACGGCTGCGGTGCTCTGCCAGGAGCCGACCGCCCTGCTGCTGGTGTGATGTGCAGGCACCCACAGGAACCAGCCGAAAAGGACTGGTGATCTAGTATGTTTTTATTATTTATATCTACTTATAAATAGGCGAGTAGGACTTTTTTTTCCTATTGTTTAGCCTTGTGCTTTAAAAACGTCAACATCTTCACCAGAGAAGTTTCAAAAGTTTAGTTGCCAATTTTCCTTCCACTTTCTGTGACTCTGGTGAAAGGGTATTATTTATCAAACTAAGTGTATATTATAATCTTTGCAAAATGGTAAAGATCAAAGACTACCTTGCATCAAGCAGAATTACGGTGCCATAACATTTTATCTTGTTACAGCTGATATCAATCACGGCGTGACAGCGAGCTACAGAGAAGGTTTTTTCAGTCGGTATCACTGACACGCTGCAACATCTGAAATACAGCAGCCGGCTAGCATGTGCTCCGGGTGTGAAAGGGGAAAACCAGCGGCATCAGTAAGTGCCTTCAGTATCCATGTCATTAAGTACGGCCATTTGGCAGCCAAACACGTGCACGCGACTTTAATTCTGCCTGCGGCCGTTGCATCCTCATAAGGGAAGAGATAAAAGCTCCTACGAGAAGAGAGGGCTTGATTTCAAGTGACAGTGGTGACATTTTCAGCAGCGACCCCTGAGCGTGGTAGAGTCTGCTGTATGATGCGGCCGCCCCAGAGGCACGTGCATCGTCCTCCTCTCGCCTGGAAGAGGCGGGAATCGGCATCAGTAGCCAGGAGCAGCCAGGGCCACTGACCCGGCTGCGCCCTGACCCCTGGCTGGCTCCACCACCCTGGCCACGCTGCCACCAGCACCAGCGCTCTGCAGCTCTCCTGCACCAGCCCTGAGCCCGCTGCTCTCTCCCCACAACTCGCAGTCGTGCCTTTGTTTCATTTAGGCTTGAGAGCCTTTTCACAGTAGCCACAGAGAGGCTGAGGAAAGGAAGGAGATTTCTTCTGCTCCTCCCCAGGACCCTGCCGAGTTGTACAGCTCCAGCACTTAAAAGTACTGCACTGTGTCCTCCAAACTTATCTTTGGTAAGATCTGGTGGAGATCAGAAAGGAAAGGGGAAATATAAGAAATATATAATCCGTTCTCATCCATATCCCTTCCAGCAGGGATGCATCCCTCCTCTGCGTGTCCACAGCCAGTCCTGTATATTTCTCCTCGCAACGCGCCCAAGTCCAACAGCAGCATCTTTCCCTGCTGCGCCGACAGACTGCGCTTCTGCAAGGTGTCACCTGAGTTCCCGGCCTGTGTTTGGCCCCAAGGCCCTGCAGCAGGAGACGGTGCTTTTCCCAAAACACTAGTGGGGCACACTCAGGCCTCTGGCGGCCCGCAGTCAGCCGGTGGGAGCGGGAGCATCCAGCACCAGCCTGTTGAGCCGGGACACCCGCCGCCCCACGCACACCACCGCCCTGGGGCTCCGGGCGGAGGGAGGCTGTAGTTGTCTCAAGCAGCTTCGAGTCTGACCGTGACTGGAGCACTTCAGTTTCTGAATTTGGTGTATATTAACATTACAGTTTCGTAACAGACCACTTCAAACGGTCCTGCAATTGTTTCTGAGAGACTTCAATTCGGAGAGGGAACCCTTTCAACAAAGCAAGGAGGAGGAGAAGAAGAAACAAAGCAAATGTAGTCGGGAAAGCACAAGAGTTTGACAAATTTAAACATCTTGGGTTTTCAGGATTTTCTTGCTATTTGAATAGAAAACTGCATTGTTTTAGACAAAGTGCCCATCTTCAATCTTTCAGTCTCCTTTCTCTCTGTTACTGAGAAGCACACAGTGTACTTCCCCGCCACTTACTAAATTGCTGGTAAAACTTGAAGAATTATTTGAAAAAGGGCATTCCTATTCCTTATGCATAAAACATGCATGCATATTCATATAAAACATTTAGAAAAATTTGTACCAGTTATAATTAGCATGTTTTGTGCATCTATTTTCTTTGCTATTAAATAACAAATTTGTGGTAACCATAGCAACTGGAACATCACATGGTACTGGTGCTATTTTGGGGATAACATAAGTACCTTTCTTAAAGAAGCATTCACACCTCTAAGCTATGAATTTTAATAATTTTCACGATAAAATATCTATTGGGTAGATTTTATTTATCTCTCACTATAATGTTGATTTGATGTAGAATGCACTACCTATGACCACTTAAAATCACTAACGAGTCCTCTTGTTTTGCAGAAAGGCAAGAGACTTTTACGAAAGGCAAAAAAGAAGCTATCTGACATATTAGTGGAACTTGCATTGAGGGGTAAAGTACAGTAAGATGAAGGATTTCTGTTATTGTTTCCACAGAAGGAGCTAACATTGGTCATGTAGCTCTTCATGCTTGAATGGAGGAAAGCAGAAGGGAAGGGATGCTTTCATTTGGCCTGGTATAGCTCCTACTGAAACAAGCAAGAGGTGTTGTGTTAGCTCTACTGGAAGATGGGAGACGTCCTTGTGGATCTGACATGAGAAGGGAACAGCTGAGCCTTCGAAGCCACGTCCCTGCTCCAGTAGTCAAGAGTGTTTGTCTACTGAATATCAGCTCTACCCAACACCACATACCACAGGCCTTCCAACATAGCTCTGAGCCCCCTAGCTAATGAGATAAGGAGCAAGAGATCAAATGCCACAACAATAATGAGCCATTAAAAGAGATTAGGTGGCAACAAGGTCAGTATCCATGTGCTAGGCTCCTACTAGGGTAGGGATTCTCTTAAATAAAATTTGCTGGAGTGCCACATAACAGATAAGAAAAAAAAATGCCCCAAGAATCCCTGCCAATGTTGTGATGAATTGAGAAAAAAATTGAAAAAATGTGGAAGAAATTCCCTCCACTCTCTGAAATTGGTAATTCAGTTAATCGCGAGAATGTAAGTAGGATGAACCAAACAGGCACCCATGAGAAATGAACGCTATTAAAAATATCCTGCCCACACGGACGTGCTAATGAAAAATGCTGTTTGACATGATTAATTGTTTTATCATGAAAGTGTCTGTATAGATGAAACCCACCCTGAGCTGTCAGGATGGTGTTATCCATCTCCCACACCAGAGGTAATGAGGGATCATTCACCCTGGGTGGCTCCTACACAGGTGATTTGGGTTAATACACGTACTAAAGAAGCCATTAGGCCAGGAAATGAGTCAGACCACGCTTGCCTGCCAAGGTGGAGTTTGGCGCAGGGGATTTTTACCAGAAGGTGAAGAAAAGCACTGGGATTGATGAGAAGAACCGTGAAACCCAACTGTAAGGAGACACAGCAAGTATGTCCAAAAGCCGAGGGTTTGTGGGGGTCGTGGGGCCAACAAGGGCTGTGCCAGCAAAAGGGTGTGATGCTCACAAAGTGCCTCAGACCTGAAGCTGGAGCCCCTGGTGTAGGCAAGGGCTCGCTAAACTGCGTGCTGGGTTGTGGCAAACTGCAATGACTAAAGTTTAATGAGAATTTTAATTGTATAAGCTTACCTGAGCCAAATCTTGCAAATCTGAGTCAGACTGTGGGTCTGAGTAAAGATTTGCGAAGTAACGCTTTGTCTCTGCCTCCATTCTGTTTTGCCTGCCTCCTGTTTTCCCTCATTCATGTGTATCATTGGGAAACTCTTTGTAAAAGTTCATCTCTACTTTTTTTTTAGCACAGCTTTTGTAGGAGAAAGCTTATTTCTGCTTTTTACTATTATGAATAACTATGAATAGTCAAAATGCTCCTTTTCAGCCATTTTGAAATGAAGGATTTTGTTTCAACAAGTCTTATAGTAAACAAATAGATTAAAAAATTAAAGTAAGCATTCTGATATCTCAAAAATTGAAAGCTTTGATTACCCTCAAGTAACCCTTAATTTTTTCCTATGTCTGCTCTGTCTGTGTCCTGGCCCCCACCCTCACCCCCGCCAATAAATAGCCCAAGATGGAGCAATCCTTTTTCACCCCTCTCTTGCTGAGTCTTTGGGGACTTGCAGAGCTTGTTTCTGGGAGGCCCTTATCTGCTTGGTTCTCCCTTGCTGTAGCTCCTGCTGTGAAAAATATTTCTTTGCCCACTGCCTACCCCCCTCCACTGGTGGTTGGTGCATCTTCCGCTCGCCTTCCAGTCTTGTTCTCCTCCAAATACCCACTTCTTAAGAAAAGTCTTGGGAAAAGGTCTAACAAAGCAGCAGCGCAGCATTTCAGCTGAACACATATGCTTCCAGGAGCCCTGAGGGGTGAAGCAAAAGTAAACCCATTAGAGGCAAAAAAAGAAAGTTGCACAATATGCTTTTTTTTCTTTTCTTGATCCATGCTGTGAAATGGGAACTTCCCATTCTACTTTCTGTTTGGAGGGGAAGAAAAGTAAAGAAAAAGACTTGGAAGATGCTGGCAAGTGATAAAATACAAAAAAGTTCTTTTTCTTATGTAGTAAATGAATGGCTTTCTGCCTTTTGCCTTTTGTTAAAGCTCTTAATCCAGCCTGTAAATAGGGACTTTCCCTTTGGACTGACTGTTTAGATATAAGACTTAGAGCTGATCTGAAGTAATGGGATCAGAAAATAGGAGATATATATCAAACAGAATGATACATATGCTCATACTTGTGAACTTCTCTTGCAGCACTCCTCATATACTGTATGTAAATGTGCGCAAGTACAAAGCGTACTTCATTTTACTGCAGACCTAAGCCAAGACACCCTCTCTGAGAAGCCTATTTGATCCCCGGGGGGCAGCCTGCCTGCCTTCGGGCAAATCATGAATCCTCTGCAATAAAGCAGAAGGTGAGAAGTAATTTTGTTGCGTGGCCTGACTGAGGTTTACTAAATGCTGGAAGAACTCGGCGTTTAAGGATGCTGCAAGTGGAGATGCACACTCCCAGGTCTCAGAAACAGCAATAGTTCGCTTGACCAAACGAAAAAGGCAGCAAAACAAGGACTTGGGAAAGAGTGAACTCCCATATTATCTTTAAAGAAAAACTACATTTCACATTTAAGATCTCTTTACCCTACTTGTTATGCTATTCAGACTTTTACAATGAAGCTGTAGTCTCTCCGGCTGTTTCCTCAAGGCTGTGTCATGGCTTTCTGTGAGTATGGCCGTGGCAATGCATTGTTCTTCCGGAGTTTGGAAACCCTCCAACTCGTACTCAGCTGCCATGGAAAAAATCTTGAAAATTCACAGACTTGTCTTGTTTCCAAAGGCACCTCTGACCCAGACAATGTATTCTAAAATCCTTAATCATTTTCTACTTACTGAAAATCCTCACTAACTGAATAGGAATTTCTCCCAAGTCAGAAATTAAGAGAGAAGGGATTTCTATTGAGGTTCTTAAAGATGAAGAAAAAAGTATAATGAGAATATAAATATAAAATATGATGCATATATTTTTCTTTTTACTTTAAAATGTATAAATTAGTGTCTTGCCTCCCATTTTGTGTTTAGGAACATTTGGATGCCATCTGATGCTATTTATGTTTTCCAGGGCATCTTTTCATCAGATTAATTTTTTTTGCTATAGCACCTATTCAGGTGAATAGCTCTGGAGACCCTAACATAAGAAAGACATGGACCTGTTGGAGTGAGTGTAGAGGAGGGCCATGAAGATGATGAGAGGGCTGGAGCACCTCTCCTATGAAGACAG
>JAOXJM010000004.1:14130805-14164755 GCA_026413425.1 Tringa solitaria
TCCCACGGCGGTACGGGCGGGCGGTGCGCAGGCGAGGAGTTCACCGGCCGCTTCGAGGGTCTCCTCGCTGAACGTCCGTGTGGTCGCCGCGCGTTCGGCCCGGTGCTCCTGGGCCGTCCACTGCGGGACGAGGTCGACGCCGGGGGTGGCGCGGGCGAGGGACGAGTGCCGGAGCGGGTCCACGGGCGTGTCGCCGAGCCGGGCCGTGACGGTGCCGCCGCTGGTGCGGAACCGGCCGCCGAGCGCGAGGAGCAGGCTCGTACGGCCCGTGCCGCCCTGACCGGAGACGACGGTGAGTCCGGCGGGCCGTGCGAGGAGGTTCACGCCCGTGAAGACGGTCCCGAGCGGCCCCCGCGCCCGCAGCAGCCGGGTCGTGCGGGGCTGGGGGGGGCCGCCCGTGGGCGGGGAGGTACGGAGCGTCCGTGCTAGCCAGGCGAGGGGGCACCCCGCAAGGCAGTGGCGGTGCCTTTCTCTCCCCCGGGGAGCCCCCGTTCCCTGGCTGCCGAGGGGTCCAGCCGCTGGGTGGGACGGCTACTGGCGAGCTGTCGGTGGCTGATTGCTTCGAAGGGGCGACACCCTTATCCTGGCCCCCGAGTGCCGAGCTGGCAGGGGCAGGATTAAGAGCCCACCTTCACACCAGCCCCGTCTCAGCAGGTCGGGAAGCACCCAGCCTAACGCAGGGCTCATCAGCCTCTGAGGCCCCAGCTTGGGACACATCTTCAGGGCCGGCCAGGGCTGAGGGGTTGTTTTACCCCCTGGAGCTCAGGCGGTGGCTTCTTTGCCCCCACCAAAGGGCTCAGGACTCCTCAAATGTTACTTGCAGCTGGGCAGGTGGGAGACACAGCCAAGGGAGCGATGATTTCCCTTTCTGGCCAAGCCATGCCCCACGTCTTTAACGCAGAAGAAAAGACATATCTGTCCCTCTCTCCAATCTCAGCAGCGGGACACAGGCTTTGGTTAAAAGCCTGGTCAGCCTTTCAGATGCTGTGCTTAGGAAAAGCCAGGCATAGCATTCATACTTCCAGACGTTTTTCCCCTGCTCCTCTGCTCCTGAGACTGGCAGGGGCATGGAGCAGGTTGTGATTATCCCTGTGTTTCCCCATTTGAGATCTCTCCACACGCCCAGATGATTCCGTATCTTGGGGCCACGTAGTTGCAATCGTGAGACCAGATTTCAGCCTTGAGTGAATTAGATCAGAAGCCATTTTAAAGCAAGACCAAGAGTACTGTGATGAGGTGGCCTTTTTGAACGGATCCTTCCCTCAGCTCAGCTATGATGAGGCTAAGAATATTTTTTAACATGGATGAGCCAGATGTGGAGTTGATTTGTTAAATTGTGAGTGTGAAGCTGGATGATGGAGAATATTTTTCTCTCTGTCTCTGGCTTAGTGATTGAAAGGCCATCTATGTTCTGCTTAATTATTTCCAACAACTGCCAAAGGAATCTTACTCTGTTGCCTTCAGTAGCGAGTGGAGCGCTCGTTGTTACACAGACGTGTGGATCTGTTATTCTTTAGACACATCTTTGATGCTAGCACTCTGATCCTCGTGTTTCTCTAATACCACTTGAAAGCAGATTTTTTTTCTTGTAGTTAGTATGTTCAACAGCCTCAGAAATAATGTTAAATTATGCTTTAAAAAGACACCATCAGCTGCTAAATCATAGTCAGTTCAGCACTGTAACGCAGCCACATTCACAAGTGCTGCAGGAGCAGCGGGGGAAACACTATTTTAAACATCCAGGTTTGTATTACAAACCTTCCTCTGATCTGAGCTTTTAGTTGACATTTTCCCTTGAGTCATGACTTAGAGTATTATCAGGAGTTCCCATTTCATCACATAAAGGATGTGGGTTTGTTTGCTCTTTGCTTGGTTGAGTATTTTGTGCGGTATGGATTGGACTGGTACCCATAAATACAAGTTTAGCAAAATGTTTCTTTATACCTGGTATCTCCTAGTTGCTTTCTGTTTAGCATGATGAGCTGGTTTTGCTGAATAATGCCTTAATGACAGGGCTGATGCATTTTTAATGCATGTTCTCTTTGTCATTGTCAAAATTAACATTTTGATGATTGTAGATTCCTTTTCTCTAAAATCTTTTGGGAATTGCTATATGTGGGTTAAACGAGTGAAACTATAAGGTCCGATTGGAGAAACACTGGATATGCTGACCAAAATAATTATACAATATTGTGTAAAGCTTTGATAGCGTAAAGGCTCTTAGAATGATGTTTCCCAGTAGCACGATCTCAGAGTGGCTCTCCCTGTTCATTAGCAGTTCCTGGGGTCTGTCGTCTATGTATATTGAAGGACAGAAGCAGTCGTTTCCAAACAGCAGAGCTCTAAGAGACTGTTTATACTGCGGGCCAGATCCCGGGAATGCATGTAGCTTCCACGGGACTGCTCAGGGGAGCAACATTGCTCATGTTAAATCCAAAATATTTTGGGCCAAATCCTACCATTCAATGCAGTAGCAAAGCCCCAGTTGATTTCACTGCAGGAAAGATTAGACCCCTAGTGAAAGGGATTTTTACAACACTACACTTCCTATTTTTTTGCTTTAGAAATTGCAAATCCTGTGTGCTAAAAAATGAGTCTAACACCACCCCCCCCGCCTCTAATAGTCTAATGATATTTTATTAACAGCAAAAATTATACTAAAAGGCTATAGTGCAACATAAGAAGAAATTACTTTATAAATACGGGGGTTTAATTGTACCAGTACGAGTATTTTCTAATACAACATTTTAGAATGAGGTGTATGTCAGCACCAACCGTGTGTTAACAGCTATTTTGGCAAGTGCGTATTTAATTAATTTAGAATACTAAATTTCTGTTATAAAATTGTTTTTGTAATCTGCATCCTGGTAGAAAATTAAATAAAGAATTAGCCCAAAAATAATTACTTGAACTTAGCCTTTTTTTAAAGGCCACAATCCTGTGAAGATTTATATCTCTGGGTAATTTTATCCGCCGGAATAGCCTTGAAGGCTGCTCCCATAGGTAAGTCTTTGTCGCGCCAGGGCCCCTGTAGCAGCGTGGCCGATTGATGGAGGAGAGGACACTGGGGTGGCAGCCACCCTGGTGGGGAGCAGGGTGCAGCAGGGTCCGCGCCCCCCCCCCCCGTGCAGCCCCCCACGATGCTGGCTGCTCCCTGCCCTGCTCCCCACAGGGGAGACGGCGACTCCTTAGGCCTCCCCGGGGCGAGGGGCTGCCGAAAGGGCTGTGCCCCACGGCGGGAGTGGGAGAAGGAAGAGTGGCCCTTATTGCCCCGTGCGGGCAGGGGAACAGCCCTGCCTGGGTCAGCCTGTAACAGGAAGCATTGCTCTGCTTAGCAATACCCTAAATTAAGCGATGAGGACTGTCATTTCATTTCAGGTGCTCTTTCCACAAATATTTAAGCCTGTAGCGCTCACACGTATATGTATACACGCATATCTCTGAATGGAATGATTTTTTATATATATATATATACTCCCCTATACATATATAAATGTGTGTATACATATATATACACACAGATCTCTCTGAAGGGAGGTTACGGCATAATATGAAAAGCCCCACTCTCCCAGACCCGACAGAGGCACAACTCCCACTCACCTCAGCAGGGGCCGTGCCGTTGCAGTGCGTATTTGTGACCGGTGGTGTGATTCCTCTTGCTGCCTGCAAATTTGCTTAAAATAAACGCACACACTGTTGCAGGTAGATTCGTAGAGTTATGCAGATGTCCTTCCTTGGGATCAGTTCTGCTTGCTTTCCACTTTTAAGACTACATCTGATTTTGAGGGGAGTGTAAGGTTTCTTCTCGTAACAGCTTATTGCCTTTTGTGACAGTTTAGGTGGCTTCTAGTGTTCGTCGGGTTCTCTTAAGAAAACTGAAAGCAATAATACCTATACATTCGCACAGCAATGCACATATTTTGCAGCTGTAAGAATAACGAACTAGCCTTTTTCTCTGGTTTTTTACATCACACTAGAAGTAATGTACACAACTGGATTTTTATGCCTTTTTTTTAATAAATAGTGCCTTTACATACACAAAGGGCTTTTTCTTCTCTTCCTTTTAAAAGATAGCTATTTTTCTGAAAAGCATCCCCCCAGGCATTACCCTTAGCTGTTATGACTCCTCACCATTTAGTGTTGTAAAGGTGAATCGTAAAACTCATTATTAATAATCATAAATTTTTACCAGATTCAGCAGCTGCCTCCTGAAAGCTTTAATGGTGGCAACATTTCCTGGGCTAACGCCCATGACGCTTGCATGCTGTTTATTGCTATCATTTAGTAACCAAATTGCTCAAAAATCAAAGGACTTGATTATCACATACCTGCAATGCATAGAGGTATTTATAAATGTTGTTCAATAATATCAATGACTCAAAAGAAATTTAGATGACAGGCCAAAAATAAGAAGTCTAAAAGTGAAAACTCAAGCCGGAATTCATAGCGGTGATGGGAAGAGCCTGACATCGAAGGACAGAAAGGATCCTAAGGAAGGCAAAGAGAGGAGGCCTGGAGGTGATGGTAGAGGGTAGATGTGCCACAGCTTTTCAGAGCCAGAGGGCAGAGGAGAGGGTAACGCCAGAGATGCAGGCGAGGAGGTATCGCAGCGTGGTGCTGGGAGAATGCGCCAGAAGTGTGGAAACCAGGGCTGGAACATCACACACATTTGGTAGTTTGCTTTCTGGAAAAACAGTATCTAGTTAAAAACAGCCAACAGAAAATTAGGCAAAATGTTCCAGAAACTAGAGGGGTTGATTGATGGGAAAAATAAGAGCCCTGAGTATATAGCTGAGAGGAGTTTTAAATATATATATGAAATACACATACCTAGCCAAGATTACGTAATAATGCCCATAGAGATAAATGAAATGAGTATCCCGCTTTTGAAATCATTCTTCTGCAGAAAACAGTGGGAATTTTCAATTTATTTCAGTGGGGCCAGAATTTCTACCATCTGCAGGAAAGCGATGTAGCCTGGTGTGTGCGAATAAACCTAGGAGCTATGTAGGGAGAAAATGCAGCACGGCTATCAGGAAACGTTTCCTTTCAGTGAACCCAATGCTTCTCTAGCCAGCGGGGATGATATGAAGTAACGGAGCAATCTCCAGGCCTTTGCCTGAGAGACAGAAAATTAGCCCAGCCAAGACACTGCAGG
Source organism: Tringa solitaria (assembly GCA_026413425.1). NCBI lineage: Eukaryota > Metazoa > Chordata > Aves > Charadriiformes > Scolopacidae > Tringa > Tringa solitaria. The sequence continues at coordinate 14,135,964 of JAOXJM010000004.1, forward strand.
CAGCAGTCACCCTACAAGGGCTGGAGAGCCACCTGGGGAGGCCTTCTTCCTCTGACTTCTGTGATACACCGCTGTGCAGCTGATAATTCCCCAATACTTTACACCACTAGATAGGAAAAGGTAGGCCCGTAAGAGGCTACTTAAACTTTCCAAGCTGCTCTCTCAGAGTATTTCAGGTTCAGTCAAACTTTATCCGCTATCTGTTTCAAGGTCAACTTTCACCACAGGATTGTTCTCTATCAGTTCATCTGAAAGGGCGCATGTAATGTGCGCCCTTTTGACATTATTACATTAGGCATGAAAAGTTGGAAAAATATAGCTGACTTTAATATTAAGAATTGCTGATTCATAACCTTGTTTGGAATATTAGCAGTTCTCTTACTAAGTCAGGACAACATCACAAAGTTTATTAAGGTTCATAGGCCAAACCTCTCTTTTAAATCACTGAAAATCAATGACAAAGTGATCACCGTGGGATGGGTCTTCTCAAATTGGAGAAAGAGGGACATTCTGAACCAGAATGGTACAGACTTTGATTGTACAGCCTGTTACCAAAAAAAGAATCATCTCACTGCGTCTTACAGAGGCATTTACATAGATAATGTAGATTTTATATGACTTCTTTTAGATTATCTGGTAGTAATAGCTTTGCAAGTATTCACATTCTCCTAACAAGAAGTTGATAGAAAATTCAAATAAAAAGGCATCATTGTAATTACTGCATTATATAGGATTTATTTTCTTTTTTTAAGTTAGGTGGGAGCAGGGGACTTGATGCATTAATACTTCACACTATCTGGAAACTCATCCTTTAACAATCATTCTTCAGGAGATAACTTACCTGGTTACTCCAAGAAAATGTACAACACTATTTTCTATTCATCAAATTGCCAAAAAACATCCTTCTGAAATCCAAAATTATACAGTTCAATGTCTGTTGTTTCACTGGAGCTGCAGCTATTAGAGTCTTGATGCTCTGGTTGTTAAAAGTGACCACTACAGGGAAAAATGGTTCATTGTTCCCCTACTTTCTCTCTTCCACTGCCTGGCTGTCCCCTTTCCTGTTTATGATACATGCAAAAGGTTTGAGGGGATGCGAGAGTTTTTCTTTCTCAGCCTGTTTTATTTTAGAAATATCAGGATCATTTCATTTCCTATTTTACTTTTCCGAATGTTTTGAACGATAGAGGAGAGCAGCAGAAGCTTTCTCAGATCTCAGCTTAAGGGGTGGTGAATTTTCTATTTAAGAAAGAGACCTTTTTCCCTGTGTGTTTGCCAGGGGTCTGAGTTACGCAGAGGACAACAGCATAATTACTTTCAAGGTTTCAGTACAGTCCTTTTCTCTTTGACTGCGTATGTTGTATTGTCCTTTGTTGTGGCATAACGTCATGTGGCTGTTATACATGTGATGACATAAACCCATTTGCCTTCAGCCATTCATAGAGCCCTTTGGTGAAAACAGGATCTGCAAGTCCCGCTCTAGAAAGCAAGAAACAAACCCACTCCCTTTTGCTCTCCTTGTTTAGGTACTCACCATTTCTGTGTCTGTAAATTCTTACCAGCAAAGAACACGGGACCAGTCCAGAGCCTTGGTTAGAGATGAAAATAGACACGTTTAATTTTCATTTGCTGGAGCTGCAATGAGTCAGTGCTGCTCGCTCTGCTCCAGCTTCCCCAGTACAGAGGGAGGAAAAACTCCAGCAAGGGAAAGGAGGCTGAATGGGCATGATACGAAATCCAAGGAAAGCAAACCAACCAAATAAATCCCCCCCAAAATACTTAGCTGGAGTTTTTATGCTTTAATTTTTACCAAAGACTTAGAGTCTTGGTGAAAGACTTATTTAACTTGATTTAAACTATTCCGCATTTAACTATTTAATTAAACTATTCCACTATTTAAACTTGATTTAAAGTATTCCACGTTTCTTGGATGCGAAACTTAAATATGTGCCCCGTAGAGAGGCTCAGAATGATAGGTCTGCTTTCTCTAATAAAATCTCTCTTCTGAGATTAACTCTGGAGCTGACAGTAAGGTCAGTATTTCATTTCATAGAAGTCAGCTCACGCTGACAAGGGTTTGGCCTTCTTAGTGATGGGCCGTTTGCTGCTCAGAAGTGTGAGGAATGGCTTTCTGAAATATCGATAGCTTGCCTTTGCTGGAGTTCGTGATCAAATTTAGCTGGCAAGTATCAATGTGCTGCAGCACCCAGACCGAAGGGCTGAGGGGTTTGGGCCTTGGGCCTTGGGCCAGCCACCGAGGTTTACTTTTTACATCAGAGGCTACCTCTTCTGTTAGTGTAAATCAGTGGTTTATAATAATGTCAAATGCCATTTGTCAGAGTAGCCCAGACTACAGCCTGGTCTTGGGATTTGAAAGGGAATAGAAAAATTAGGCTGAGACCATTAGTATTCTGTTTTCATTTCGGTTTAGCGTGCGTGTGTGTAAATGTGCCTATACACACATGTGCACACGTGCAGAGCTGCATTTCATTCCCATGGCCATTTCCCATGGCTGTGGGGCTACCATTTAACAAGGAGCTAAGAGTCCAAAATCTTCATCCTGGTGTGGTTTGATTGACACGTGCAGAGTTCTCACATAAAGGCTCTGGGATCCCGCTTTTCATCCATAAAAGGAAAGCAGGCAAGCTTCATCCCCAGCTAAACCCTTTGCACAATATACATCAATAATGAGGCAGCATCTATTTATATATTGCTTGCTGGAAATGACTGAATTCAGACAGAAGTTGGTGAGGCAGCCTGAGCTCCACCAGCCTCCATGGAGTCTATTGTTAGTACCCAGGATGACTCCTCAGGCAAACGGGGAAGAGAGGCACGATTTGGAGCCTACCACGCCACGGGGAGGAATATCAGTTTTGGCACTTGGCAGGTGGTATCTCCTCTCAGAGAATGCCTTCGATGGCTCTGCCAGGACATGGAGGAGGAATGTGGGAGAAATGGTCCCAAGAGCAGGGGGCAAAAACACGGCCCTGTTGTTGCTCCTCGGGAAGCGAAACACTGAGCTGGGCTCACCCACAGGGTGAGAGCTCCCTGCCTGTCTTCATGAGAAACGGAGATGTCCAAGAGGCAATGGGAGGACGGCAGTACTAGGTTAATACACACCGATGCCTTCTTGCCATGCTGTTGCAGAAGGTTTTCGACAATATTTCTTCTTTACCAGTGCATTAAAAAAGCCCCATCCGTGTTACGACGTTGGTTAGGTAGGTCTGTATGGCTGATAGTCCAGTGGCCAGGCTGAGGTGCAGCACTCACACATGCCTGTGACAATGAAAACCTCCTTGTCTGTGAGATGTATAGCATAAATAAGGCACTCAAAACTCCTTAGCAAAGCACAATCCAGACAGTGCTTTTGCTCCGTGTCCTTTTTTACTCCTCCTCTCCTCTGTGGCTCTTGTGTACTTTGCCCATATGCTCTAAAGCAATTTTGTTTTCAGTTTTATGTATGTTTTATGTAAATTAGAAGAATCAAGCTCCTCTGCTTGCTAAATTATAAATTGAGTGGAAATTGGCTGACTCTTTTTAGACTATGACTATAAGTTATACAAAATGTAAGTAATCAGGCTGAGCAGGCTGGACTGGGGAGGGAAAACAGGTCAATAGCGTGGGGCACATGAGATGCGTCCCCGCGTCCCCGTATACTGCCGCTTGCTTTTGCAGCCTTGAATATCTCTTTCCTCTAAAGTGCCCATCTAACTCCTTTTAGACCATTCTCTGAGATGCAGGTTTATTGCCTTCTTTGGTAGTTTGCTCAGCATATTCATTATGCCTTGTATAAATGAACTGGTCTTAAATGCTTGTTTCCACTCTTGCTTTAGAACCAGGGTAGATCCAAACTCTCTCCTCTGGGAGCACTGATTCCGTTTGTTTGCCTTCTTCCCTGTAAGTCAAAACGCCTGTTGGTTTTAGTGTCTGTCTCTTTGGCTTAACTCCCTGCTTTGGCTCCACTTCCCCTATCCTACACTCATTTTTGTATGCTCGAGTTTTGCATGGATTATCTTTTCCTTAGTAGCCCACTGCAACCCCGCAGAGTAGGACCGTGGTGTAGGAGCCGTGCAGCCTGAGAAACGCTGCTGGGAGAGCAGGGGAATCGGCTGGTGCCTTGGGACTCTCTGAGATGGTGGACAATCTGCTACAGGGCAGAAAAGACACCCTCACTGTGGGCTGTTATTGCACAGTTAGAGTGAGTTTTGAGAAAAAGGCGCCTAAAATCAGACCTCTAAATCTATCCTTGCACATTTTAAAGTAGGCTAAATTTTGGGAGGCGGCAGAGCCGGCATTATCATAAGCAGATATGGGCATGGCCCTGCTCTGCAGTCCAACTTCAGCATTCCTCTTAAAAATGTCAATTTTCAAATTGTGACAAACTGCAGTGCCCCTAAAAGAGGAGAGTGACTGCAGCCGCAGCACAGACAGGGATGTCTGGCAGGCAATGGCCGTGCCGGCATCTGTGCTCTGCTTCGCATCTGCCCCCTCGGGCAGCCTCCTGCTGCCTCCAGCCCATCCACCCCACCGGCACCGAGCCGTGCTGGGGACAGAGTTCGGGATGGCTCTGCGCTCTGTCCTTTACTTCCATGTCAGCTGGAGAACAGAAAAAAAAAGCCCACATCTTCAGAGAGGTTGGTGTCGTGCAGTTCTCGTGAAATCTTGACCAGCTTTTTAAGGCCGGCATCACGGAGACCGTGACTGCCATTGCCATGGAAAATTCAGGTTAGCGATGAATTGCTGCGGGGGGTTATCGTGGGCGGTGGGTGGGCTCTGCAGGCATGGTCCCAGGGGCACAGACCTTCAGCAGGTAACACGTTCCTGTGTAATGCACAGTCCCATGTACTGCTGGATCCTGGGGTGCCCATGCAGGTCCCCAAGCCCTCCCAGCCCAGCCTGGCTGCTGAGATGTGCCGCTCTTTGGGCTGCAGTTGAGTTCCGCTGTGGTTGAAGCATGTGGCTTGTTAGGGGGGACCCCAATTGAGTTGGTTTTGCCTGGGTAGACAGATGGCCTTCAGGAGTCTTGGGCTAGGGCCTGCAGGGCACAAATGGGATCTTCTCTGCTCAGGCTCTGCCCTGCGGTTATTTGAGTTTGGGCTCTCTTTCACTGAGTTAAAAAAATACATGCCTTTTAATTTAATTCATTAAATACTTTGATTTAGTGATATACCACAAGAACATGGTTTATTCTGTCCAGTAAAATGTGTATAGAGAAGTGATTAAAAATATCAAACTTGCCTTTTTAGAGCTGCTTGTTTTATTTCAAAGGAAAGAAATAACCTTTCATTTCCTGGTGTGATTTTTATTAAAACTCTGCCTATTTTATTTGTCAGACCACATATAAATTTACCACCACTTGTGTTTCCAAATCAAAGACATATAGGTTGGTAAGCAGTCTATAAGTCAAGCTGCTATTCCTTGAAATTCATAAAAGGACCATTTTAATCCATGGAATTGCTAATTAAAGCTGCTTCTCAATACACAAAAATTAAGTTAACAGTAATTAATGTAGCCTGCCTGGAACCTTAGGAAGCTACTGCCAGCAAGTGTCTTTTGGTGCACTCAAGAGGATGCAGTTTGATTGTTGGCACCAACAGACAGGTTGGGAATTGTAAACATGGTAATTAGCAGTAAGTTTCTGGATCTCAACTTGCCAGACTGGCAGTCTGATTCTTGGAGTAGTTGTCGCATGGGAGGAGGGAAAAACAAAGTAAGGGAATTAGAGCAACCTTGCATTGCTCCACCAACATATGCCGCTGGACCAATGTTTTTCTTGGCAAAGATCTCTGACAAGGAGTTTAAAAGCAGCCTTGCAGCCCCACTGCAAATTGTGAACTTCACTGTAGGCATCAACCAAGCAACTGTCTCTGGCTCTTCTGCTCAAACTATGAGTGTTGCTCTATGGAAAGGAATTGCAGAGTCTGAGATTCCCCTGCTCCACCTCTATGGTGGGGCACATAATGTGTTGATAAGGTTATCAACAATAATGGGATTAAAAGAGTTAAAATCCAGCTTTTGCAGTAATCCCAGAGTATTCTATTGTTGAGCTATCAAAGATTAAGGTTATAGTAACCTTATTAACCCTTGGTGTAGTGTAAATAAAAAGGAAATGTCAACCTTAATTCCACCATGAAATTAAATCTTCACTTCTCTAAATGATGATTCAAACACAGCTTACTCCAGCCAACATGGTTTATGAAAATACGGAACCCACATGAATACAAGAAATCCCATCTGGGAGAGAGAGAGGGAGAAGAAGGAGATAAAACATGGCATTTGTTTTGTTTAAAATGAAAAAAAATAATATTCATGCAGCCTGTATGTCTGCAGGAGCTATATCTGGAGCGGACAAAGTGTGCAAAGAATAAGGTAGGGACCAAATGCTCATGGTGTAAATTCCTGAGATGCAGTGAACGCAGGTCCCCCAGACTGCAGCAGCCCAGGCTCTGGCCCTGAACAGCTGACCCTGTGCCAGGCAGCTGCCACAGCCCTGATGGTGGTGTCCCCATCCCTGTCCCTGTCCCCTGCTCACCAGGCACTCTGTGGCCTCATTAGCGCTGCCACAGCGCCGGGGACAGGGTGCCCTGACACGAGAGCTTGAATTGAGTGTTGTTTCACCAAGTGCTTTCAGTACCAGAGACAAGGTGAAGAAAACCAAAAAAATGTCAGGAAGAAAATGGTTGCTGAACATTCTGGAAACAGAGAGCCAGGTGGTGGTGTGAGGGGCACAGGTTTTCCTGGTTAAGCTGATTTGCAGGGAGTGGGAGTTACCTCTGCCACCAATGGATGGTTCTCTCCTCTCCTGTGCTGGAGTCCCTTCTCCCTCTACCCACAGAGGTTGAATCTATAAGTAGGTCTGAAACTGCCTTCTGGGACTAGCTCTCCTACCTGAAGAGAGGGAAGGACAGACAGACTGGGCTTTGCTTAGAAGTTAATGAGATGTGTTCCAGGTAAATATGTATGTCCTTATGGAGAGAAACAGGGGAATTACAGTAGGCAGAAATGGGCCGTGTGCTCCTTGTTATACTTTTTTGACTGGGAGGAAAAATAAAGTAGTGGTAAAATGGGGTGATTCAGAATGATTCTGCATATTAAATAACTCAAACACTGAGTCTCTAGCAGAGAAGTAATTGAGTATTAAGGAGCTGCCTATAGCAAGAAGTGAGCTCTTGGGAGGGCAAGAGGCATTGCCAGAGAAAAGAGATGGTTTTTGTGGGGTTGTTCCCAGAGAAAGGAGCTTTGCCACTTCAGAAAATCCCTGTCTGCCCCATTTGCAGCTGCGTCTCCTGGAACTTACTGGCTTTGTGGATTGATGGAGCTGGGAAGTGGTCATGACCTGCCTCTTCATGTTGCTTACCCCAGTCCTCACGGACTCTGGTGAAGTTGCGTTATGAAACTCAGGCTCACAAAAAAGCTCAGTTTAGGATGGCTTTTTTCCCCTCCACTGACTGAATCATACACTTCTCTGGTGTATATTGTCATAGCTCCAGAGCACGCACCAGTTCAGATGCGCCTGCTGCGTCCTGGGCTGCCTCCATGCCCACTGCTGCTGCAATTGCTACCACAAACACAAATTGGCTCGCTCTGGCTTTTCTTGTCTTTGCGCAGTGTAGCAATAGACAGTGGGCCCATGGGGTTGTTCAGAAATATTACTGGTTTCCAGTGCTGGCATAATGCTCCCTTCTAGGTAGTATCCCTTTTCTGGACAATTTCCCAGCAAAATAGTAAATGGCAACTGCAGAGCAGTAAAGGCGATGGTGTTATTTGTTTGACTGACGTTTCAGAGCCTGCAGAGCAAATGCAATTAGGATCCACAGTGTGTTGCAGCTTCCTTTCTTCATTTCCCTACCCTGGAAGTTCAGCTTAAGCCTGGCTCCTGCTCTATGTCAGCCTTACAGTGGAGGAGAGGCTCTGGGGAGGGAGGGTGGCATGTCCTTGGGCCCCTGCAGGCACCCTAAGCTTTGGGAGCAGGTGGCATCTTGCAGGGCTCAGGTGGGACAGGAGCTGCTGCACTCTGTTGCTGGAGGTGTGATTTTGTTGGTAGGTGTGAGCTTCCTTGTGACACAGAGGAGCTGGCACTAGGGTGGCCCTGCAGTGCTCAGACCCGCACTCCTCATCGGGGAGAAATCCCTGTCTGTGCCAGGCAAAGCAACCCAGGGTTTGGGCTACCCCAGTCTTCACCGGGGGCAACTGATTCTTTCTTTGTAATTTTGCAGGATCAACAGTTGATGCACTGTGAACACTTTAATACACCCTTGGCATCAGAAGGAGGTGTGGGGGGGAAAATGGCAGTAATCGCTCATATTTGTTCAAAGGAGGTAACTGAAAACAAATTGCTACCAAAAACCAAGGGCTGCAGTTAATTGTGGTGGAGCATTGTGGGTCAATCACCTGTAGGGAAAGACTGCTAGGAAACAGGCAGGGGTCAAAATTCTTTCTCTCCTGGTGGGGAAAGAGGGTCTCAGCTGTATAATTTGGTTTGTAGAGTTATTCTGTAGCTCTTAGACGCCGACATGAAAATCCAGGCCCACAGAGCAGTGCTTCAATCGCTGGAAATAACGCAGTCGGTGAAGGCAGGGGCAGCCATGCCTTGCTCTGGTGGCAGGGGGTGGCCAGGCTACAGCATCCTTCCTGCCACACCAGGTCCGGGCTGGTCCCCGCAGGCAGTGCAGGGCAGGAGAGGCACGGGCAACTGCTAGTCCCCTCTCCGCTGCCCCCCCCTACTCGAGGGAAGGGGCATGTAAATCCTGGACTTGGCTGAAGAGAGAGCGGTGTGGTGGAGGCTGTGGTGTGCACAGAGCCACCGCGCTGCCAAACCGCTCCAACTGGGAGTCTTACCTTTCAGTTTGAACATCACTGCCATTAACTGTTTTATTTGTTAACACATTTAAACACTGCACTTTTTGCTTTTCCTGGTGCTTCTTAGATGTTTGGACTCAAGCAGACATTAATTCCCATGTAAATTAGTGTATCGTTTTAGAGTGGATCCTCTGGACGCAGAGGCAGGGGAAGTCAGGACGCAGGATGGCATGGACCCACTGCCTGGGGCTGGCGGGGGGGGGTCTGTTCTTGCTGGGTGGTGGCTCTTCAGGACAAAATCCCTTCTGTCTCTCTGTGAAGCTCATTCCAAGCCACTAAAGCAAGGATGCAGGAGATGAGAAAAAAAAAAAGAGAGAGAAAGCTGATCTAAATTTAATAAATTTGAACTTCCTCTTGATATTTTGGTTCAGAGCTTCTGTAGGTAAAAGAAAAACTTCTTCCACTTCTTATAACTGGTGAAAAATTCATACCTCTTTCAGGGCAGGTCCTTGCTCCTGGCGCTCACACCTTCGATTTGTGTTCAGGTAACCAAGTACAGGAGCGTTCTACAGCCTGTGCTGCTCCGTGTCTGCTCCCTGCAATAACGCTGCAGGTGGGGGAAAGCCGGGACAGCAGGAGAGGTAGACACCAAAGTTTCTTAAAGCGGCCTAAGCAGCAAGCCCGCTGAAATCTGTGGTGTTATAGGAGTGTTGGCTGGGCAGCTCTGAGGGCTGGCCAGCCCCGCTGGAGTCTGGATTCCAGTGCTTCAAGAAGGACTTTAAAATGTATACGTGTAGCACAAGCATTAGAATATGAATACTGCCATCTAAGCTGAGGTATGGGAAGAGTGATTGCCTGTCTCTCCTTGGAACTTACATCCTTTGATAGTTCAACATACCTTTATATAGAAAACCAAATTGTATGCTGATTTATTTGACTCATTATTAAGGACAGCTTTTGGGAAGATGGGTAGTAAAGCCATTTCTCTTCTTCTTTTACAATGAAAAACCCGAGTGCTGTCCCTGCAGCAGAGCCTGGCTCCAAACAGCGAGCCTGGTGCGGCAGCGTCAGAGACACACAATCCCACTCCCCGCCGTGGGAGCCTTGCCTACGCGGGGGCTGCGGGCTGTCCCCACGGGGGTGGCAGCTCTGCTGCGCAGGGCACGTGAGCAATTGCTCTTGTTTTTAACATGTCAGATCATAACTTGCTCATCTGTTCAGTGTCAGGGTTGAAAAATACCGTTGAAATAAAAATGCAGGAGCTGACTGAGAAATCGGTGAGTATGCTACCTGGGTGATCCAATTTTAGACATTGTGATGGATAAAGGATATAAAATATGTGACTTTTTTAAGCAAAAAGACACTCCATTAATATTACACAATTTGAACATGTCTGGTTTCAAGAACAACAGCTCTGTTTTCCGGCAACTGTGTGTACCTGTGTGTGCAGGTGCACGTGTACACACCTGCTGCAGTAGCCCAGCGTTGCACGGAGTTAGTTGCTGAATTAAGCTGAAAGTATGAAATATGTTTTCAACTCACTGCAGGGTCAGGCATAGTACCTGTGCAACGGAGTGGTCCTGGGTGGGAATGTCGTCTTGGCTAAACTTGCTGGTGTTGAAATTGTAACTCCACAATCCTTTTTTTTTTTTTTTTTTAAATTTTTTTCCACTTTATTTCCTTTTATTTGTATAAGCTGGTGGAAAAAGAGGGGGATAAAAAAAATCTCTGAACATAAAGTGCACGTGGTGAATTGAAGGAGTTTACAGAGGGCCAACGTGGCCTCTTTTGGTGATTACCCCAGGGTGCGGTGAGGCCTCCCGGGGCCAGGACGGCTGGGAGTTCCAGGAGCTTCAGCGGCTGGGGGCGTGGTGGATCATTGCAATGAACAGACACAACCTAATTCCCCCCAAAAATAAGGTATAACCGCATACTCGGAGGTTAGCCCTCCGCTGAAGTCATGGCCACCCGTGTCTCTCCCACCCTCCGCTCCCCCCCTCGGGATGCGGTGCTGAGGGCTGATGCCGCTTTGCCTTAGCCTGGCTTTCCGCACAGAGGCACAACCGGTGCGGCACGGTGCCCGGGCAGGGTCACCTCTCCAGCCCTCGGGTTCCTTGCTGGGGTGGGAGACCTGTGCCGGGGCAGGGCCCGGGTGGGCAGGGATGCTGCCGGCCAGGCGTGGTGGCAGCAGCTGGGCTTGGCGGGGGGGTTGCGCAGAGCTCCCTGGGGGCCGCACAGCTCCTCCCTGCCCCGCCAAAAGGATGCAGCTCGATAGCATCAGCAGGGCCCCTGCGCTTCTGACCTCAGATTTGCTCTTGCATATGCATAAAGGACGGTCTGGTTACAGGGGGTTATAATGGAAGGGAGCTCAGAAAGCCAGTGAATTGCTGTCAGTGGTAAATATATATGTATTCGTAATTAAAAAAATTGGTGGGTTTTTTCCAGAAATTTAATATTACCTTCAGAATATGGGAACAGGAAGTCCCTGGAAATCATAAAAGAGGAGGGTCTCGGTTGAAGAAACTGCAGCTCAGGATCTCTCTATTTCTACTCTCTCTCACTCAACATTTCTACTGATGGATTTCTAAATGGCTACTCTGAAGCTCTGGAAACCCCAGTCTTATTTCCAGAGACTATGTCCCTACAATGATTTAAGCCTGATAATCACAAGACAAAAGCTGTTGGTCGCATGAAATAAAGCCCCATAGTTCAGTCCCTTCTCTGGGTTAACTTGCTCGGTTGAAAGTTGGGGACACCAGATTGCCAAGTAGGTGGAGAAAGGTAGAGGGAATTGGTTTGAGCTAAGGAATTCATCCTTTCTCTGCCCTGATCCCCCAGTGTAACCCATGCATGACCCTCCCTACCCAGCACTGTGCTTCCAGGCAGGATTCAAGCCTCCAACACCTCAGTATTCCTGCCCAATTACATGAAACGAGATCAGGAAAAAACCTGTTTACTACAGAATGGTCTAGTTTTTAGATCTAAACAGATTGCTGTACATTGGGTGTGAAACTCCCTAATGTTTTAGTAATGATGCTGGAAACTCTCTGACTGACAGCTCTGAGCAAAGCACTTTCTGAGGTTATGTAAATGCCTAAAAAGAAATTTAACCTCAACTCTTAATTGTGTAGCAGATTTGAGGACTGTGAAGTCTAGGCTCTGCCAGATTTTAAAGCCATGCTGCTACCTTACATAAATACTCATAAATACTTACAGCAAGTGTCCTAAAAAGATCTCTGGCTCACCGAGTGAGCTAGCGGGCAGCGTTGCAGGGCTGCCCCGTCTCCACTGGCTGCGAGCGGTGCGTGGTGCTGCCCAAGCCTGCTCCGATGAGAGCGGGGAACCTGGTTCCCTTCAACTCCAGCCAAAACTGCGGATATCAGGGATCACGTCCCAGGCAGAGGAATGAAGCTACTTCCATTTCTGATGCCTGCTAACAGGGAGAAGAGACCTTTCCTTGTGCTTCCGCGCTCTAGCCTCACGCAGAAACAATTATAAAACACGTTTATAAATTCCACCCGGGTGTTACAGCCCTTGCTATGAATCTCCAACTATATTTGAGATTTATTAGCATCGTGCTGCTTCTGACAAAAAGGATGTGGGGGACAAAGAGCAGCAGCTTCTGTGCTATAAGGAAGCACATAAAAACCCATCAGTACGCTTGTAATTTCATGCTTCTAAATGTTGGTATCCAAATGTCATTGTACTGACAACTATTCCGTGTGCATTAACCTGAGGTGTAAAATACTATCTGGCATTAAAAATGCGATAGTAGTGTGGATGGTTAGAATACATCTAATGTTTCTGTGAGAGCTCTTGTTAGCTCTTATTGCCTTGTCCTTGCTGCGACTTACGGTGGAAAATTGAAAGTTTACTGCATTTAAAAAAATTTACAAAGATGTGCTTGAGTAAATAGATGTCTTTATTTTCAGTGTTTGAATAGGTATGTAAAGAGAAGGGAACTGAATAAAGATGAAATCTATGCGATAGAGCTTACTAAATAATAGTTGTGATTAATTTTGCAGAATTGTCCATGAATAACTGGCAAAAACATGTTTCCCATATCCCACAATTTCTAGAACTGGCTGACTCATTATTGTACTCAAGCAGTGGTACCTTTGAGTTGTGATCTGATGCATATTAAAAATAGACTTTTTTTTTTTTTTGAGGGATTTGAATTGGGGGACCTGTGACATTTTTCAAACAAAATACTTGTCATATCGACCTTTTTTTTAATTGCTTATCCTAGGTTAGGTTAGGAATCGGTGCTAAATCACAGCACTGCCCACTGCTCCTCTCCTGGAGGGAGCGGAGAAGAGGGACAAGGCACCTAAGCAAAGGCAAAAGAACAGGAAAAGCACAGAAGGGCATGACTGGAAATAGCAGAGGAAAGGAAGAAATAGGAAAAAGCAGAAAAGAAAGAAAATCAAATAGAGACAAGGGAAAGGAAAGGAAGAGAGGAAGAAAGGAGTTAAACAAAAATGAAGAATGGATAAACAACTGTAAATTCAACAATTAATTCTCAATCTTAATGTTTCAGTTTATTCCTTAGGCAGGAGCACTATGTGATTTGGAGGTTTGTGGGGTTTCTTGAAACAAATCTTACCTCCCCTGCATCCCCCCCCCTCCGCCACTGCACTGTCTCCATTAGCTTTTCTCCCTTTTAACTTGGCCAGAGAATAAGGGCTTGCACAGCTTCGTGGTGCCTGATGGCAGGTGGACTGGGCTGGCCCCGCGAGCTGGTGCTGGTCATGGGCATTGTCTGATGTTCATCCACCTTCAGATGACCTGAGGTCTACAAGGAACATGAGTAAGCACCAACTCCTGGTTAAATCTCAGCAGGTTTATCGTTTACAAAACCATGACAAAAGATGAAGTAATGTCCTATCTGGCCACATACTGGGCTGTAGGTCTTTTTTTCTTCTTCCTTCTAAAAGGAGAGCTATCTGATGTGTCTTGTTACTGCCAAAAAGAAAAAAGAAATCAGTTATTGTGATTTAAAGGAGCTAAGTGTTAAAAATAAAAAATACATTCAGTGTGTTCATGTAAAGATTCAGCAATAACCAGGTGACTCAAATCAATGCACTCTTATCAAAGCCCAAAGATAGTTCATAGGCTATCTCTGCTCTCATTGTGCCCTCTTACGATTACAGATGGGAAGGATGAAAATGCATATCCCCATGGAATTGCTTGTTGCTACATTATAAAAAGCCAAAACCTAACGAACTTCAGTACAGAGTAAACTAATAACATCCTTGTGAAAGTGCAACCTGAGGAGTTTCACCTCGCTGCTGACAGTGAAGGAAGACCTCAGCATGTCAGATGCTGAGAATAAGCATCTGTAAAAAGCCAGGTTTAGGATGAGATTTGGAGTTTGACTCAGCATTTCCAACTTGTTGAGAATGAATTCTGGACTTGGGCTGGACAAGAGTTAAGAGCACATCTTGTGTTTTGGAGCAACCAGTATGCTGTCCTCTGGTAATGAGAAATATCAGCTGCCCTCGCACAAAGACTAGAACTCTGATAAATGCACTGATCCCAATATGTGCATTGCTTTCCAGGTCATCAAAGCAATTTTAAAATCAATATGTTATGTTTAAGAGGGAGGTGATGCATTCCTCTCTGGGCAGAGATAATTCATCGAGTCTGCGCGGAGAGAGTTAACATCGTAGATACAGCATTTTGTACAAACAGGAGAATATAAAGAATATTCCGGGAAAGCCATAAAGGGAGATGACGCAGTAATGTTTTCTGGGATGTTAAAAATACGGTTATGCTTATGAGCCGCTGTGTGAGCCTGACTGCAGTGGCTGACTGGGGGTGATGCTGTGTGGATGACGGAGAGAGTTTCACAATTGTCAGGAGTGCAGTGTTGAGTCCCAAGCAGCTCTTGCAATTTTAACATGTAACAAGGCCAGAAGACAGCTTGGTGCAGTAATAAGAATAATTTAATGCAACTAATATATGTAAAGATGTGTCTGAGGTGGTGTTGGCAGGTCTGCCAACGGCACTTTCTTGGATACCAGAGTGACCAGTCTGGGGTGGGGGTTGTAGGCTTGAGCACAGGACTGTGGGATCAAGCCACTAGTTTTTAACGGGTTTGAGCTGTTCCTAAATAAACCTTCATTAGTTAGCGTGGCACCGCTAAGTCTGCTTCCTACTGAGCAGCAGGAAGGCAGAAAGAGCTTCTACAACAGTAATAGTTTAACACAAATTGATTTAAAGACTGGAATAATGGGAAGCTTTGAGAGCTCAGATGAAGGATGAAGGAGTTGGGCAGAAAGAGAAGAACAAAGCCCAGCCAGCGGAGGACAAAGGAGGAATGTCTCTCCTCCGATTTCATGTCGGCTGAAGCACACCGTGTTGCAAACAGGAGATATGAATGCTTGAGGGGCACCTTCAAAACGATTCTCGACTTTGTAACCCATTTATAGTGCCAGGCAAATGCCCACTGGGCAACCGGAGTGTGCTGCCTTTCACTCACACCTGGGAGCTCCTGCAGGGTTGTTCAGGCTCTGGTTTACTGAATGATCTGTCAAGGGGCCTGATTATGGTCTCCAGTTTCCAGGACTTCTTTAGTCTGTCCAAAATACTTACACCTGCAACATCTCAGACCTGTCCACGCCTTTTTTTTGCCTGCTGAGTATTAAGAAGTTTGGCTTCTATGATCTGCCTGTATACAGGGTCTTAGTAGCTTGGATTGTTTTTAGATGTTTATAGTGAAAGTAACAGGCCCTTAAAAAAAATCAATTATTGATCGTGGGAAAACAGTAGGTGTTTTTAATCTTCAGAAGCAGAACTACAAATAAATCATTAAGTGATATTTTATTTAAAGGCATTTTATTTTATTAAAAGCACTACATCCAGTATTTGTGGAAATGGAATACATTTCGTTTCTTCAAATGAGGGTTCAGAGGAAACCATGTTGGGAGTTAGCCCTTTTCACTCAGTAACTGCACTGATGTCAATAAGTCAAAATTAGACTCTTCTCAAATTGCATAAACCACTGATTCAAAAGTAAGGATTTGGAGGGCTGTAAAATTCCCATTTCAGCTGGTAAACTATCTGCAGGAGATGTGATCTTTTTCCATAGACACCCATAATGTGTTCTTTCTTTACTGAAGATTTAGGATCACCATCATGCGTGTCTCTACATAAGTTATGATGTGAACCTGAGCATGTATGTGAATGTGTGTATACATATATTTATAAAACTACATACATATTGTTCTGTGTTATGAAGAGCCAAAGGTTGCTTTTGGCCATACAATCTGTGCCGGTTTTGAGTATGCCGAGTCCTGCTGGTGCCTGTAGCAGCCTCTCTGACTGTTTCACAAAGTGTGCAGCTGTGGCAGACCTTGCAGCAGAAACTCCTTCCCTTTCTTGTTGTGACCGTGTGCCTGAATTTGGGGTCTGGTTTGCACATTCCAGGATAGTGGCTTTACCAGATGTGACCACAGGGACAAGGGGCTAATGGGCTGAGCCTTGTGAAGCAGAGAGGAGCTGCCTTTAGCCTGAAGTTTGCACCTTCCACCTTTTACAGGGGCTAAGCAGGAACCTGGCTCTTCCCTGGGAGAACTCAACCAAAGAGGTGTTATCCATTCAAAGAGGCTGGTGGGACCGTGTGAATGCCAGTGGTCTTTGTCATTAACTAGCTCTCTTCAAGCTGGCTGAGGAGCTGAATTGTTCTGTTGATTAAATCCCATCCCTTCAAAAGGCAGAGACAAAATCACCATTATAATGTTTTGGCAAAGCAAAATATTTTTGTTTGCTGGCAAGGATTTAATTCATGTTCAGCCATGCTTCCCCCTTAGGACGCCAAAGAAAGAGGCTTTGCTAGTCAAACGCTGCCTGCCTTACCAGCCTGCGTTACCCCGATGATAAAGTGCTCCAGTGACAGAAGTCACCTTCTGTGTTCAGCTGAGCTCAACTGGAATCGTGCTCCGTAGCTGTGCCGTTGGGTGACTCCGAAGACGTTGCGAATGCAGGGCTGTGCCGCCGTATTTCAAGTGATAATAAAAACTCACTGGATAAATTGAAGGAGCGTGGCTTTTCGTTGCAGCAAGTTGGGACCATATAAGCAACCCTATCATTGTGCTAAGGCAGCAGATGCACTCAGTGTTTGGAGGAAATGGTTCATGACCCGATGATGCTTCCCAAGAGATGCAGCTGGGAAACAAAGACACTGGGGGCCCCTCGGGTGAGAGCAACACCAGTGGGGCCGGCGAGGGAAGCAGGAGAAACAGACAATGGGAGAAAGCAAGGAGAAAGGTGCAATGCAAGCAGAAAAACCCTTTGCCATGCTTCAGGCTTGCTCTTGCACTTAGAGCTGTGGGACAAAAAGCGATAGCTGGGGGAAGAGCCCCTTACTAAAGACCAGCAGAGCACGCTAGGAGAGTGCTGCAGCCACTGTCTCTGCAGCAAAACTGAGGTGCAAAGCAACAATCAGCACGGGCACAGACTGCAGAGTTCAGATGTGAGATCTGCATCGTACTGAGAGTTGGGTCCAATGGCTCCCCAGAGCAGGAGAAGACCCTCGCTCCACACGGGGAGCCACAACCCACTGGGACAGGGCACTGTCAGGTACTGGATGAGATGCTCACTGCACAAGCACATTAAAACTGATCCCCGGGCAAGTGAATGCTGATGGATTTTTACTGGACTATTTCGGTTCCTGAGCAATCAGTCCTGAGAATATGTGAGCGCTGGTGCCCTGAGTGTGAAGCACAACCTGGGTGGGGGTCCAGGGCAGAAGACCAGGATGCTTTCTGGGGGCTACACCCCGAGGAAGGGCAGCCATGAGGCTAAGGGGAGAAGCTTAGCTGGCCTTGCCAAAATTCGCTGGTAGTTCAGGCTGGCCAAGCTAAGCAGGTCCTTTCCCTCAGCTGAGGTCACAACTTTGAGGGAAGCGCCTGGGACTGGTGGGTCAGAAGCAGAGAGAGCTGCACCTCACCCCTTCAGGAGGTGTCCCCAGCACGCAGTGATGGGCATCAGCATATCTCCTCTGCTCAGGGAACTGGCTGCCCTCCTCCCCCAGACTGGACCCACACGCACAGCAGTGCAGGGCAACGAGGTGCTCCCCCACCTCAGGAGCTCTGCAGGGGCACACTTACTCCAGCTGAGTGTTTGTCGTGTCCCCCCCCGCCTTGTCGTTGCGTCAGGTGAATCCAGCTCAGGTGCACTGGTGCAAAGGAATGAATAAATTTTAAGAAAAAAACTTCAAAATTAAGGTGTAACAAATAAAGGTAAAAATGCTGCTAATGACCCTCATTGACAATGGCGTTATTTGCAGCTATCACCTGGAGATTTTAAAAAAAAAAAAAAAGGTCAAGTAAAGCTGGTTTGTCTGAAGGTGTCAAAGTTACTGCACTCATACTCCACCCTCTTCATGGTTCTCCTCTGCTGTGTTTCTTGTCCCCCTGTTGTCTGCTGACCTGCTCCACCTGAGGGTCTGTGCTGGGGAACCAAGCTGTGACCACTTTGAAGCCAGCTGTGGCTGTGGCTGCTCCTTGGAAGGAGGAGAGAGAAATCATAGGAGGCAGCACCAAATGGAGGGCAAGAATGTGGCTCGGGGGAATGCAGCAGGTGAGACAACAACTCCTCAAAGCAGGGGCTGAGGCTGGTGTGCTGCTGCAATGAGCTGTGGTGCCCAGTGGGACTTGTCCCGAGCCAAGGGTAGGTCGCTTTCCCTTTGACTTGAGTGGGTGTTGGAGTGTGTTTGTGTGTGTGTGCTGAGCCCAGAAACCAGTCGCTGCCACTCTGTGTCTTTTCACAGTCAGTCATGGTATTCTTTGCTGCCCTGTGATTTGCAATATCTATTTTATTATTTACATAAACTCATGCTCTTGCTGTCTTCAGGGAATTTTGCCCAAGTAAGCATTGAGCTAGTTCACCTTCCTTCAAATCCATAAACATAAACATCTTTGACATGGTTTTTCCTGTTACTGGGATCTCTGTGTTCCTTGCTTTGCCTAGGTCCTTTTTAAAGAAGTTAATAAACCTGTCACAGCAAGTCATTGACTCTCAGTAGAACATTTTCATTCCTGAGGTCCCTTTCATAACCAGTTTGCATATTAGCACTGTTCGTTAGCATCCAAGCAGCTTTTCTCTTTAGTATCATTGTGCAATGCACTTTCTTTTGTAGTACCTGAAGCTCGTAGAACGACTATCAGTTTGCCTCCTGATGGGGGAGAAAGTCTCTGTAATCCGTCTTTTGTGTTTCGAGTGTCTTAAAAGTGCTAGAAATCCCAAATGCAGTAACTTGTGGGTTTTCTGTCTTAGAGAATTAGGATGTCTTTGCATTACTGAACAGGCAAACATTGAGCAGTGCTTGATCAATAAGAAGCATTACCAGAGGTCTGGTATAGTCTACCACAGCTAACGGTAAGTGTTGCTATAGGCTATGGAACTAGGAATATAAAATGTTGAATGACAGTAATAATTCATGCATCCTGGGACATATAAAACCAACAGCATGTCAATAGCTGTGGCATACTCTGCAGAAAATACGCAGGATTTAGATGTTGCAGGAGCCTGTGTTTTATTTTAAACTACACTTTCCTTGGTGAAATATAGACTTTCCCCATTTGTTAAAAGCATTTATTTTCAGTTTCATGTTGCTACTTTTCTATTTAGATTCTAAAAGCTGTGCAGCTCAAAAGGGGCCCTGAGATTCAAAAAGCAAAATATATGTATTTATTGAAGAAAAACACATAAAAGATTTATAAAACAGAGGGTGCAATAGTATTTGAGATTCATGGACCATTTCAGCATTCATAAAAGCGTATATGGTTCTCATATTGGCTTCACTGGGAATCGGACTTTGCTAGATGAGGTATCTGGCATTGCCTTAAAAGGAAACTCATTACAATTACTTTGCATTTTACTTGGAAAGCAGAATATATTGTGAAATAAGAACTCCTCCAGTAGTCATCCTCTTAAAAAATGCTTCAAGATAATTAATATTTCTTGTCTCTTATTAAAAGATACTGAAGAGGGTGAATTACTGCATCTAGGAGGGTAGATCAGGCAGAAGAAGAAAGACTCTGTCTATTTGATACATGTTCTCCCCTGTGCCACTATTGCACTGCAGCTTGGGAACCTAGAAGTGACGAGTGCTGTTTTACTGGCTAAGGCTCCCACAAAAATTCTTCAGATGAAACTTTAATGAGAGAAGGAAAAAAAAGATATTCAAGCAGCCCCATTCTTATGCTTTCAGCTGTGTGTTCCTGTGCACCTCAGCTGTGTGTTGTCAGGCCTCAATTTCTCTAAATCTGCCAGGAACTAGAAAGGCGAGACAGAGAAGTTGCGTGTCACTCATGATTATATGAATATAGCCCTTAACATACAGGTAATACTTCTAAAAGAATGTAAAATATTAACAAAAAAAAAAAAAGGAAAAGCATCACAAAGAAACCCACCATGCATAATTTAAATCTTTCCCTGCGAGAGGCTGAGGACTCAAATGCATACGAATTGTCTGCATTTCCATGTGACAGCAATCCCTCCACTTCAGAGTTGCAAGGTCCTGGCTCCCACTCATTTACGTGGGAATTTTTTTTAAGGGGCATATTCAAATAAAATGTCTTAAATATAATTTCTGGTTTTTGAAAACTGTAAAGTGATTTTGATGCAGTGCACTGCACCTTCATAAAAAGGCAGCACTAGATATTTCAGCACATCTTGTTGAAGCTAGAGTGAGACAGAGCTTATGATAAAAATAGTGAAAAAAATAAATTAAGCCTGTTGACTGTCTGAGACCTATGAAAAGGGATGTCTTTGTTCTGAGGACAACATCTTGGCTCGTTCTGCTCCTTTGGCTTGGTTTGGAGAGGATGTATTTTATAGTCCTCCCATGATACTTGGCAAATTTAAAGCTGTCACTGTTGATCCTGCTTGTCTTTGTATTAAAAGAATGTCTATGCTGTTTATATTACTGGGAAAAAATTACTATTTCTACTTATTGTATTTTCATTGTTTCTTTTATTATGACTGTACTGTTTGCCAGCAACTGAGGGGCCACTTTGATGGTTGCTTTGATGCCATGATTTATTGTATCACACAGTTCAGCCTATGGTTTTCCTTTCTAATCAGAGCTGGCCTACTGGGTGAAAAAAATAAATAAAGCTTTTCTATAATTATGGTTATCTCATAGAGTCTGCATTTATTACAGCTGCTGGGGTGCTAGAAACCGGTGTTTGTAAATACCTATATATATTCTGATATTTTTTTTTTTAATACCAGAGATGTTTTTGCCTGCTTCTGTTCCTCACCCCTGGCCACTCATGTGAGCAGGCTTGCCACTGCATGCCAAGTGGCTATTGCCTCGGGAAGATACCGGCCTGCGTGTGTTATCTGGATTGTGTGCATGGTACAACCTACACCTTGTTCACTCTTCTCGCTCTAAGGGATTAGCATCCAATCAAGAAAAACAAATTAATCTTGTTTTGTCAGTTCACCCAGGGAAGTAAGTAGCCAAAATAACCAGAACATTAATGCTGGCAGCAGGGATAGGAGGCAGCCCAGCTGGGTTTGAGTGTACTGAGTGATGCCCACCTCTGTCTTGCTGCTCTCAGAGGTATATGGTGTCACCGGGGGTCCTAGGATGTGTGGCATGACTTCTGTGCCTGCAGAAAGACTCACTTGCTGGCTCCCTTCTTTGCCCTGTGCTCCATGTGGTAACGCTAGGCAGGACTTGCATCATACCCATTCAGATGTAGCTATTCCTTTTCTCCCTACGTCTCACAGCCATTTGCGGACTGATGAGGAACCATTCTCTTTCCATTTTACAGATGGAAAAGAAGAGACTTTGAGGGGCTGAGTGATTTGTCCCGGATGATGCAGCAAATCGATAGAAGAAAAAGGGATCAAGCCACTCCATGCAGTTTAGGAGTGCCTTTAACTGCCCCATGGGTTTTCTAGGGAAAGGCATGCAGGTCCCCAAAGGGGCAGTTTCCATTGCAGGAGTGTTCCTCCATTATTTCTGTGAGATTATTGCTGTGAACAGTGTAGAAATGCAAAATGTATTATTCATCTCTCCTACTCATAAAATCAATACCTATCAAAATACAAATACAATTTAAATCAAAGGGCACTTGTTGAGTGCAGATCCTACTAATTAGGTATGATTTCCCAACAATTTCTTAAATTATTTATACAAGAGATGGGTAGCAGGCACTTTATGTGCTCCAGAGTGAATATTATAATCTCCTTGTCATGATACAGCAAATGCAAAATGCAGTGCAATGCAGTGTGATTTCTAACCTTGATGAACTAATGTAGTATCAATAGACATCAATCTGCACCAAAAAAATCTGTCTCGTCATAACACCTAACAAGATACGTCAAAAGCCAGTAACCTTGGGAAATGGACACGTATCACTGAAAGATACATATTGTGTTCTTAGGAAACAATTAAAAATTTAATACTCACCTGCAATGGAAGCTACTAAACCATCATCACCAAAAAGAGGTTTACATCATGCATTTGTCATGAGAGCAGCTCCTTCCAGGCTGGCTGTTAGGTCTGGGAGAATTCCACTGTAGTATCTGGCCTTTTTTTCTTATGCTAGTATTGCTTAGTCTAGCCCCTTGGTCAACATCTAGGCAACTGTGCTATTAAAACCTGGAAAGAAAAGAGCATAAAGATTTTTGTGCACAAATTAGGGAGCAGCTCTCCTGTAAAATGAAAGGTTTACAATTGTCAGTCAATAATGCAGATCAATGGTCTTCAGTTTCTAATCATGAGGATTTTTCTTATGCAGTTTCTTTGGATATTAATTTTCACGTGCATACTCCCATCCATACAGCAGCTTTTAAGATTCCATCACACCAGCCATGCGTCAACTGGAAATCCTTGGTCCCATTGTATAAATACCATACCTATGCACCAAATCATTTCATATCAGTAATTCAAAAGAACACTCTGAAATATTAGGTATGTTTTCTCGCCAGTTTTTAAAACAGATGGCTTAAAAAGTGACCATTTTACAACTTTACTTTTTCCTTCATCATCCGACAACAATTTAAGGGCAAGTATAATTTTGAGGCCTGAACTAAATAGCTGAACATAGAAGTGCTATGACTTCAAAGAAGACAGCAGTACATGAGAGGCTCAAGTAAAACCATCAGAGTAATTCAGAGCTTAAACTTCTTACTCAGTGCCTTCCTCTCTAGCCTTAATGGTGACCAGGCTCCCAAGAAAGCCATCAGGAGCCTGAGGAAAAAGCTGTCGCGGTCCAAAGTGCCTGCACGTTTCAGCTGCTGCAGGCAGCCTGTAATCTTACTGCACCGTCGGCAGTACTTAGGTGCGATTGTGCAACTGGGGACGCAAGGCAGAGCCTTAACTCTGAATTTCATGGCATTTTAAAGTACAAGTCGGAATTTTAATGGTATTTAAACCTTCCTTATTAGTTGCACAATACGTGTCTTTCAGCTAGTGTTCTGCAAAATCCTTCCTGGTGGTCTGTAAAAGACACGGTTTGAAAGTCAGAGAGCTGGAGGTTGAATGCTGGGTGTGTGGGAAAGGATCACTCTGCCTGAACTGATGGGAGGAATAAGGGAGTCTGAAGAAGCACTGTGTTAAGATAGCATGGGCTAATAAGGGTAGTAGCACAAAGTATAAAAAAGCATGGCATGAATACACTGGTTGTACATGGTAAGTTCACCTTCAATTATTCAGCTCTCCCGCTTGTATTTTTGTTGGTTTTAATTAATGGAGGTTTGTCTGGTGGATATGAAAACAAAGTTCAGTCCCAGAGTGTTTAAGTCCTAGCTACATCAAGTGAAAATAGACAATCCTATGTTTAATGTTTTTCATTTTCTCATTCCATTTAAATGAGAATGAGCTATCTGAAAGCAGCATCAGACATTGCAGCTACTGTTTAGTGGTATTTTCATTCTCTTCTTCTAATTCCTTTCATGCATGTTTAAAAGGTGTGTGATTTTATATTAGTGATTGCAAAGGTTACCTACATTAACACCATGGACTAATTTTGTTTTAAATGGAGGGTAGGAGCACATCTGTTTCAAACAGCTTTGTAATATGCCTTTTGTGAGTTCAAATCACATACAGTAATGACCGCTAAAGTGCGCTCCTAAATGCACAACTACTTATTTGCAATAGCACTAACCAATGCATCTATAAAACGGCACTAGCATTTTGGTGCACTGAATTAGGTTCCTCCACTTCTCTCACCTTTAAAATTCAGTCCTATGTTAGCATTTAGTGGATACCAAGGAAAAACCTGTGTTCTTCCCTATGGTGGATGTGTTATTTGCTGTATAACTGTACTGGCTAGATATTTTATATTTTCCTTGCGTCTCCCTTCAAGTGAGGCATGACATTTTTTGTAATTGTAACTAACGCTATTTTTCAGCCATGAATTGTTATAATTATATAACATTTTAAATACAACTGAGGTAATAAAAGCAAAGCAAACAGTCTAGGTTATATCTCTGGATTGTGTTTAGAGTTTAAATGTGTGTGGTTTTGCTGTAAATCACACTGGTTTAGGAAGGATACAGTTTGGAAATGATCACACATGGAAGACACCAACTGAGGGGCATATACCTTAAATATGAGCCTATGTCAAACAGCTTACTTAAATAGGAAATACGCCTTTTCCCACAGATGCCCTGACTACAGATAAAGGTTATGTATGGCCTGAAGATATCTACAGTGGGCAAACTGGAAGTAAAAAAAATAGAAATACGTACAATTGATAAATTTCTAATGTAAATCCTTTTGGCTTGAACTGTGGAAGGATCAAAGAAAAGCTTTGCAGAATATATCCTCCATCACGAAGATAGGTAGGCAGAGGACTGCAATGGTGCTGCCTGCGCTCTGCTGTGGGGCAATCTGTAATGCATCTGTCCTGTGAAGCAGGAAAGTACTATTACAGTTATTTTTCTAAGGGAGAGCTGAAACATGGACAGATGCCATGGGACCTGTCTGCGTATATAAGGGAGCTCTGTAAAAGCTGAGGGGTTGAAGAAAACTGCAAGGAGGCCTTGGCTAACACCCTAAACCATTAGACCATCCTTGCAAAATTTACGTTGCCAAGTCTGTTACCACTGAAATCTGAAAGCAAACATTAGCAGCCAAGAACATCATGCTAATTAATTGCCTCAGGAGAACACAATTTCTAAGGTCTAATGAAAGATGGAATGCAGCTCCCATATGTCCCATTTGATAGCCCAAGAAAACATGCCCACATTTTTCACAGAAACAGTGAGAAATGTCCAACTACTTGTCTCTCAGCTGAATAAAACTAATCACCAGGCCCAGAGATGGAAATGGCTGCTCATCAGCACCCAGCCTGAAAAGCAGGCCCAGGATCTTGTTTGATTCACCATGTTGAAGGTAGCTTCAGAAGGTGACAACTGAGCAGCAGAGCACCTCTTTGTGCTGCAGTGTCAGCCAACAGGACAGCAATACCCCATAACTTGCATGTAGCTACCCTGTCACTTTGTCGGTTCATTAAAAAAAAAAAAAATAATAGGAACAAATAAAAAGTTAGCATGTCATGTTCTGACAAAACAATGGAAAGAAGGCAGGGGCATCCGTACAAACCCAGTCAACAGTATGTGCCAGCGCTGCCTTGCTGAGCTATTGGCTTGATTTTGCTTCAACTTGACGTTCCTGTAGATGGGACATTCATGCCAGAAAGCCACTGGTGTGTAGCCCCAGGGGAACAGTGAGGGCTGGAGAGCCACAGCACTCATCTGGAGAGAGAGGTCTGTCTCTGGGAGTACAGTCCGGTTTTGGGTGGAAATGTCCTGTCTCTCTGTGGCTCTAAGGTATATGGCACTTTTCAGCTGGCTTAAAGATGTAATGTTTCTTTTTAATATTTACTATTTTAAGGATGTGTCTGTTGCCAAGCTGTTTCTCCCTTGCATACATCAGGAAACCTTGTATTATGTAAAGACTGGCATGCTGTTGTGGCAGTACCCATGACCTACCGTTTTCAGGGAGAGGCAGGTGTCCTGTCCACACACGGGAAGAGGGTGCTTGTGCAAGGTGTTTGATGCCATTCCCAGGTTTGTTTGAATAAAGTTGACTAATCAGGCTGTTGCTGTGTGCACTGGCTTGTTGTACCAGACCTGACCCTGCAGTGTGAATGTCTTTCACGTGTCACAGCAAGAGCCCCAGCCCAGCTCACTTGCTCAGAGGACAGTAGAGAACATCTTGATGGCCACTGAGCAGACCGGGAGGCTCAGTGCAGACAGGGAAGCAATGGGGTCGTGGAGCAGGACTGTGGCAGACCTCATTCTATAATCCAGATCTTCCGAGAGTCCCCTTATCCTTATGCCCTTATTTGCGGTTGGACTCGATGATCTCAAAGGTCCCTTCCAACCATGAATATTCTGTGATTCTGTGATCCATCTAAACATCATTAGTATTTGCTAAATGATCAATTTTTGGAAACACTCTAAATTTTCACCTTCTTCTTTCATCTTTTATATATGATACATGTGACACTGCTAATCTAAAAACATTCTCTCTACACCTTGACTAGTGAAAATGGGCACAAGGAAAGCAGGTAAAAATTGCACAGCAAATTTTTGCCTTAGATGTTGAAGCAAATATATTTTATACTGTCTACCCTGAG
This sequence comes from Tringa solitaria, assembly GCA_026413425.1. Taxonomy (NCBI): domain Eukaryota; kingdom Metazoa; phylum Chordata; class Aves; order Charadriiformes; family Scolopacidae; genus Tringa; species Tringa solitaria. Next base: position 14,162,375 of record JAOXJM010000004.1, read on the forward strand.
ATTAAAGAGAAAAAAAAAAAAAAAGGTCAAGGTAAGTAATTGTAATACACCAGCTATTGAATATTTCCTCGAGATCTCTCAGGTTTGTATAGAATAATGATATTTCTGAACTTCAGTAACTTCCACGTAGAAAGGCTCATCATTTTGACAGGCCTCAGTAAATCATTTAAAATCATAAGGGCTGCCATTATGTAGCCTGTGGGATAAAGTTAGACACAGAGTATTTTTCTGCAATTGGGCTTCAATTTCACTCTAGATTTTAGGTGACATAAAGCTCAAAAGGAGTGCCTGGTACTACGCTCCCAGAGATGAGATCAACACTTATGAGTACATGTTTTGATGACACAGATCAGAAAATTGAAGCCATTATTATTATGGAAGGACCAAGGTGATAAGTACCATGTTATGTATGAACAACTGTCAGTCAAATAAGCCAAGAAAGGTCATATCCATTATATTAATGTCATAAATGTTATCATAAACTGACATCAGGATGGTAAACTGGGATTCTTGCACTTTTTTTTTTAAGTGCTGCTCTTCTTAAACTTCACTGTGTCCTGGAAAGACAAGTTTAGTATTAATTTTTCTCTCAAAATAAAAAACTTTAAAGATTTTAAGCATAACAGAAGTAGTTTTTCAAACATCCACATAATTATTTTTTAAAAATTTATTTTAAAGTAACTGGCTGAAATGTCACAGCAGAATCCGAGATACCATGAACAAACGAGGAAGGAGAAATCAGCAACGCAGTAATTCCTGACTATATAGGTACTATCCCCATTGCTATATTTGACCTGTAGCTGTCACACTTGCATCACTTGGGCACCTCCAAGCTGGAGGCTGCTCCAGCTGAGGACAGGGGAGCAGATCAGCAGAGGTGGGAGCTCCTACCCTGGCTGCTGACCACGCCAAGCCAGGACTGAGCCCTTTTCAAATCACTCATTTTGTTTCTTCTGTATCAAATATGAACCAGTGTGATACTCAAGAATTTATGACAGTGGAATGAGGGAGTATAAATCATATTTTGTGTCTTTTGTGTTGCTGAGCATTTTCACACCCACAGAGAGCCGGCAGTTCAATGGATGTCACCAGCGCACAGCTCCTCTGAATTCACCCTGGGCTCCCAGAGTAGTATCACCAGGGATGGAGAAGGCAGAGTGCTCTCTAATGAGACTATCTTCTTGCCAGCACCAAGGGCTGCTGTATCCGTTGCTGACCAGTTAAGAGCCAGGAGTAAATTGTTGTCACCTCATGTAAATCTGTTCCCAACACAGGCTTCCAGGTGAAGGTAAGGGAGATGATTTTTAGAGCCCATCCAAAACCAAAGCCTTGTGTCCACACTCACTAACTTTACAAATTCTGCAAAGTAATGGTATCACCCTGAAATGTGGATGCATCAGAGGTGAAACAACTACCCAGTTAGCACTCGCCAACTTGGTTTCCAGCGTTTGGGGAAATGGTATTGTAAACTCCAGAAATGCAAGAGGAATTTACGGTGAGTTTTCACATCCCATGCAGAGTCCGGAGAGAAAAGCAGGGTAAGTACTTCTGGAAAGTGTCAAGCTGTATTTACTGACCACGTCAGATCAGAGCTGTGGTTTTATGTCAGACCTAAAATTCAGCATTTCTAGCAGACTCATGCTGATGTACGGGTGTGATAACATTGACGCAGGCAGGAGACAGCCACCAGTGAGTCACCGCACTGCTTCCTCCAGAAGCCGGCTGTCTATGGTAGGCATCCCATTGCACTGCTGATCTAGTCTGGCTTGTAAAAATCACCTATCTAGTCTAGCTTGTACAATCTACAAATAAGCCATGTTTGTATCATGCAGGTAAATGTTTAAAGTGAAACCAATATGGGCTAACTTGAATTGTATAAGATAACTGCAAATCATTACTTCAAGTGAGACCATAATGCCTGGAACCACAGGCAGGAAAATACATTTACAGACTATCAAATTATCTTGGGATAATAGCGTAATGCTTTTCGCTGCTGTACTGTGTGTTCTGATAGTTGAGCAAATAAGACTACAGCTGGAAAAGGCTCAGAATTTCAGAGAGATTTCATAAGCAGAGTGTTTCAATGGGAGAGGGTGGCTTTTCTCAGTTATTTTGAGAGAATATTTTAAAAAAAAGTTATTTTTTATGACTCAGAACTACATAGAGTAACTTCCTATGTGTTGTGGTCAAACTAGGACACTATGATAAACAAAACCTTTTGACAACTTATCTAACCTGCAAAGTGCTTCCTTGTTCATATGAGACTACTCTCTGTGATTGCAACAATATTCTTTTGATCAAATGTGTTTTCAGAACTGGCAAAAATGAATCAAGTAGCTAAGCAACTATAGCAGTTTGCATGCACAAGTGCTGTTTGAATA
>JAOXJM010000004.1:14164793-14179577 GCA_026413425.1 Tringa solitaria
CACCATTTGGAATTTTTGAACTAAAGCTATATACCATAGTGCTGTTTATGATGTCTGTGGAAGTGTATGACACCCGAAGTGCTTTTAGGATGCTCCAAGGTATATCAAAGAGCATTAACTTCAGCACAGCTGGGAATGTCCCCAGATTCACTTATGAATGCATATTTCTTATATCCTGTATGTTAACTACAGTTAACATAGCTTTGGTCATTGAGAATAATCCACAGAGTAAGCCTATTAAGTGAGGTTTAGCATCTACATTTTTCTGCTCACATCTGCTTGCCTGACATATGTAATCTGGCTGGATGTCACAGTTTACATCCTACTTTCATTGGAGGATAATGAAACTTGATCGGTGTCTTCATCTCCTTCTAAGAAATATTTCTGCTTGTCAGCTCCTCCTTACCAGCACTCTTTGGTGTGATCCTTAGCCAACCCCTTTATTAAAGGGAAGTACATGCAAGGCTTGCAGGCAACCATACAATTTATCATTGTTTGTGCAAAATGGGTGCAGAAAGTGTTACTTCAAAGACAGTAAGAAAATAAAAGTGGTGTAGTAATTTCCTAACCTGAATTTTCTGTCCTTCCCACAAAGCTCTGGCATATTACTATTATAGCAGCAATCAGTCAGTAGCTGCTTTCTGAAGAGTTACGTTTCCTTTAATTCTTACAAAACTGAACTGTAGGCACTTCAGTAATTTTAGAACAGCGTAGTCCGAGAGGTAAATTAAAATTAGGGAAAATTAGACCATTTCTAATGAGATGGTTATTACACTGAATAATGATGATTATTGGTTCTGCTTAATAAAACTGTCAGCCAATGCAAAATATATATTAAGTGAAATTACATTACATTATATTTCTATCAGCTCAGAAATTCAGTGCATTGCTTTCCCACAAACCATGGGCATAGCGAAATGTTAGACAGCACTTCCTTTTCCAAATAGGATGAAATGCAGAGCTTTCAAAAGCAGCCCTTTAAAGCCCTGATTTAAAGCCCATTGAATCTAATGTGGTGAAGATTCATGTTGACTTCTGTGCCATGTAGATCAGGACTTCACTAAAGTGAGCAGTGTTCTCTCCTATTGTCTGTGCTAAATATCTAGATAATACTACTATGGTGAATATTTTATGGCGTTATTAGCCTGCTAAAGAAAAATCTCGTAGGCATGCATTCCCAGCCCCCTTATCTCACCGAGCACATTGATTGATGGTTCGGTTCACCTGCTCTTCTGTTGTGATTTACCTGGTGAATTAGGAGATGGACTTCATAGGGTGAACTACACTTTTTATTTCCAAGGTGAAAACAATGAGGAAAATTATCTATTAGCTAAAAATGAGATCCTGCTGTACAAAACGACGCTGGAGCCCCAAACACTTAGAAGTAAAGCAACTCCCCAGAAGCCTGTTGGCTCTCCGTGACTGGCTGGGAAATTTGAATGCTCAGCAGTTTTTTGTTTAAAAGCAGGACATAATATCAATCCTTGCCTTCAGCAAGGACTGCTTGTGCTGAGGAATGAGAGCCATCCCTCTGGGAGGGTGATTCCCCCTGCCTCTGCACTGGGAGCCTATATGGCAGTAAACTACCAAAGGGGGAGAAAGAAAGGAGGGGGAAGCCAAGAGCGCGTTCCTGCTACCACACCTTCTCTGTGTAGAATTTAATCTAAAAGGAAGGGGTTTTGTGGAATATTTCAATATACACTAAGCCATATTCATCTTACAGAAAATGTGTTTACTGCAGCTACAGTAGCAGTATATTTATAGATCCTGAGAAAGATAAAACAAGTGGTAAAAACTGCATGACTTGATATGCACCTATGCCAATTGACTGGTGAACTGGGGCACGGAGGCGAGTGAGTCTTTCTGCGGTGCACACTGAAACCTGGAGAAGCACAGATTTCCTATATAGTTTTATTTCTTTGAGAGTGCTATTGCTCTTACAAACAGGAATGTATTATCTTAAATGAGGATGATAACATGGTTAATAAGTCACAGCACATGTGGTTGTAAGGTTTTTATCATGCTTTGAAACATTTGCTAATCAACAAGATTTCTCCTTTTATGAAGCCCATTTTGTAGAGTTCCATAAACAAGGTTCAACAGTCACAATTTCATTAGCATTATATTGTTGCCATGGTAATGTGGTACCAATTCAATTGATAGGCTTTTCATCCTGGGCTTATTACAGAATTGTTCTTCCCGTCAAAGATAGATCTATATGGAAACAGCAAACAGACCTTATCATCTGAATATTAGCACAAAATTTCATCATATGCTAATTTGGATAGTAATGTATCATGTTATTGGCATCAGACCCAGAAATCATCAGAGACATGATAGAAGTTACTAAAAAACATACATGGCAAAGTCGCACTCCAAAATTAGGAAAATTACTTGCATTGTTTGCTGCAGTATCTGAATTTGTTATCAAAAAAGCACTTGGCTCTGCTGTGATCATTCTCTGTAATGCTGTTGGGAGGGCACAGTGCTGCAGGTGGTAATGAGAAAGGAAAAAAAAAAGCAGTGACAAATGCTAAAGAATAAAATGTGAGTTGAAGGGATGTTGGTACTTCTCCTGTTTGCACATTCTGGGCCATGTTTTGGGGAAATCACTGCCAAATGCGATGCCTTGGTTCCCCAGTCTGTAAAATGGGGATAATGACCCCTCTCCCCCTGTGTGGAGCACCTGGCGTATACCCAATAACAAGTGATAGCTGGTACTGCTAAACATTGTTATTAAGTAAAGTAGCAATGTTTTTAACAGCTCCTGAAAAATACACTGCACAGATCTACAATTTGAGAAATGTCACTGAGAGAATCTGGACTCATCCAGAGAAACACAGAAGAGCTGGCAGACTGAGCAAGCAACAGAATATATGCACTTATGGGGGAAAGATATTCACATAGTTAAAAAATCATGACAGTTTGTAGTTTTTTAAAAATAAAGAATATTTTAGGCTACAGGAGAAGTACCTGATGCAATCTGAGCAAGGAGAGCAACAATGCAATATAAGGTAACAGCAGGGTGGCTTGTTTATTGTATGTTGAAACATTTTCTTGTATATTTTCACTGTTTTTTGATGATTGTTTCCTATTTAGATAGGAAATATCTTTTTCCATCCTGACACATAATGTTCAGTCTATCATTTCTTAGTTTAATCATGTTGCGTCCTTTGCAGCAGCAAGGGTAAATTACAGTCAGGATAGTATTCAGTATAATCAAAGATGTGTTCCATTTTACATGATAAGTTTTGTCTGATTTACAAAGGCTGTATCTTCTCCAGCTGAGAAAGGAAAGAGAGGCCTTCACTTGCAGATAAAAAACACCTCAGAGGAAAGGCTTCTCCTCCATTAGGATCCTATTGTTCATATAAAAAATAACCATTGTTATGATTATTATCTATTTATTTACTTTTACCATGATACAGCCACAGGACCCAGCTGAGACCAGGACCTACTTCTGCTAAGCACAGCAAAACCACACAGAGAACCATGGTCTCTTCTTCAGACAATTTATAAGCTTAAGAGCCATAAGAAAGATCAGAGAGGAAATTAAAACAGAGAGAGGGAGAAACGGCTTGAGTAACTGACTGAATGCCAGAGAAGAAGTCAGTGGCAGAAGCAGAGCAGGTCTGCAGCCCTGCTTCCCTCTATTGGGATGCCTGCCCCATTGGGAGAAGGAGGTATTTGGAGATATCCTCCCACAAATTCTGAGGATTCAGACTCTAACTTGTATACAGAGCCATGCTTTACCCCCTAATTTCAATGGCTGCATCTATGTTGCTGAGCAGGGGCAGCCTGAGGCAAAGCTTGAAGTCAGCTGTGCAGCCCACCCGTATTACCTATTAAAACACCTTCAGGCTGGCTCCAGGGCAACCCTGTTAATCCTCCCAGGGACAAAGGCTCAGGAATACCCTATGTTTTCGAGCATGTTCAAGGGCACCAGGGTCAGGGTACCTGCCAGAGGAATATTAATGGGTTTCAACACAACAACCGAAGCAATAGGGATCAGGCTTTATTTCTCTGCGGTAGGGACTTCCAAATCCAAGCCTGAACAGATGGAGGGAGGGAGGGAGGGGAGAGAGAGGAGGTTTTGGTCACAAGAGCAAAAAGTCAGTTTGCACCAGAATTTGAATGCTTTGATCATGAAGAAATTGGGTTGGATTTTTTCTTGCACATGCTCTCTCTCTCCCTCTCTTAAAAATCCATATAATGTAAAACGGTTAAACTCTGGGGGAGGAAGTGTTCATCTTCCGATCAGTAAATACTTTGTTTTGCCGTGTGGTGCCTGCTGACTTTACTGCTGTTGCAACCTTTTAAAATGTTTTCAGGAAATCTCATTAGATTTTAATTTTTTTTATTATTATTATTATCAAGGAATCTGAAGAGAGTTCATAGTAATCCCAATGTAACTTTTTAATAAAAACTGCAAATAATATGCCATCATGGATTTTATCTCATATACATATCTGATAAAAATTCTGATTTGTAGTAAAATTTGTTAGCTAGGGGTCTGTTGTCATCCTATTAATGAATATAAAAGCTGGCAGCTTTAAAATGGCAATGTTACAGTAAGCCTATACTTTTTATAATGGTTTTGTGTTGTGCATTCATTATTGTTGAAGCTTTAGATTTAGCATGCAGAAGTAATATCCATTATGATGGGATTGTCCACAGCAAATCGAGTAGGATGTTTGCTTAATTAAAAGTATTTATCTTAGATGATTTAAGAAGTATGTCCTACTGAATTGATGGTGTAAATTAGTTTCCTATAATCAGTTCACTGCTGATGACTCCCCTTATACTAAACAGAAGAAGAAAAAGGTAAGAGAAGAGTGAGAGGAAAGTAGCAGATCCCATAGTCTGAGAATTTGAAGGAACTTTAGAAATAACAATTAATTAACACTATGCCATTGAGCAGGAAATACACATGATCCTGCCCATAATGCAGACAGATAAACAGAGGCCTAGAAGGGTGCAGCTCTAGCAGAAAGTTAGGAAATGAAAACATGAAAAAAAGCCCAGATTCCCACTCCTACCTGTTGGACCTGTGCTACTTCATCTTCCCCCAGTGAGGCCTCAGAGGCACTGATACCTGGGGAGCTGACCTCGAGGATTAGTGGTGGGACGGAGCTTTGCCACCGTGAGGAGACAGAGCCTGGGGCAGGATGATGCCCTGTGGTGCCGTGTGGGGTGTCTTGCGGGGTCTCAGCGGTGGCTTTCTCTGGCTGTGGGCAGGGTGCCAGGGGAGCAGAGCTGCTGTGGCTGAGGAATTTGGGCAGAGAGTGGAGAGCAGAGCCAAGGCAAAGGCTGGAGCTACAGGGAGAGCAGGAACTGGTCTGACCTGCTCCCCTGTGTGGTTTTAGGCACCTGTTTATAAAACTGGTGTAGTTTTTCAACATATCTCAATGTTACAGCCGAAGTCTCCTGGATTAGCCTGTTTTCCTTCCTTGCAATGCCAAATGACCCATGGAAAGCTGTAGATCTTCAGTCTGTGGGGACAATCTAACACTGGCAAATTCTAGGGGTGCTGCCCCAAAGAAGGGCCCCATCCAGTACCTAAAGAGGGCCTAGAGGAGAGTTGGGGAGGGCCTTTTTATCAGAGAGGGTAGCAACAGGATGAGGGGTAACTGTTTTAAACTGAAAGAGGGGAGACTTAGATTAGATATCAGGAAGAAATTTTTTACGGTGAGGGTGGTGAGGCACTGGAACAGGTTGCCCAGAGAGGTTGTGGATGCCACATCCCTGAAAGTCTTCATGACCAGGCTGGGTGGGGTCTTGAGCAACTTGGTCTAGTGGGAGGTGTCCCTGCCCATGGCAGGGGGTTTGGAACTCTATGATCTTTAAGGTTCCTTCCAACCCAACCCATCCTATGATTCTATGATCTAACTCCTTCAAACCATCCCATCAGGTCAGGTATGCTCCTCACGTGAGAAGCTCGTGACTCCCATTGCTGAGACCTACTTGTCTGCTTCTTGGAAAACCCTTCTGCCTATGAGGCGCCCCCTGAGACAACTGGACTTTCCGCCAGCCAGACACACAAATCACCCACTAACTAGTTTTGGCTGAGGTTGTTGGATAAAATCTTCATAGATAGAGCCAAGAAGTCAGGCAAGAAACGTTTATCTTCTTTGTGCCCCAACTTGTTTTCTAATTATTTCTTCTTGTCTCCTTTTTACGCTCCAGACATTTTTTCTTTCTACATAAGGTAATAGGAAGAAATACTGTGTCCTACTCTAGTCATTTAATTTAAGTAATTTAGTTTAATTCTTATTACGAGCATTCAAGTAGCAAGTGGCATTTATTGATATATGTTACCCTTCTGAAACACTAGAAAAAATTATCTGGCTCATTCTCTGCAAATGTTGGCTTAGATGATGTTTTGGGAACGGGAACCACCCTGTGAAGGGCTAGTCATGCGCACAGGACGGGAGTTGTCAGAGAAGCGCGTGGCTGCGAATCTGGTTTTGATCTGTCCATGTGATTTTCCAGGTGACCCTCACACCCCGCCTACGGTCTGTGCTCCCAGTTGTCGGCCCCCGCGATGGCAGACAGAGTGACATCTGGACTCCCGCTTCCCCTGGCCACCGCACCGGGAGTTCGGTGCTCCCGGAGCCGCCTGGGCACCGCGGGACACCCACCCAGCTGCCAGACGCCTGACCCAGCTCCACTGCTGGCGGAGACGCTGCCGGGGCCAGCTTCACCCCGCGTGTTGCTGCCTCCTTGTTTCACTCTTCTGAGTTATGCCCCAGCCCGCTGTGCCGCTGCCTGCAGGCTACGCTGAGTTTTCAATTATCACAATATACAACGCAGATGCTATGTAAAGCAGCTAGCATGACTCAGTAGCAGGCTGAGCTCAGTAGAAATACGGTTAAATAAAAAGGACTGCTATAATACCAGGAGGCTGATTGGAACCGCAAGATACCAGTGTCATATCCTGTGGCTTTTATGTTGGTAGATGTAGATTTTCGCCATTAGAGTCTAGCTATCCAGCAGATAACAACCAGAGGAAATGGATCTGGGTATCTTCAGTTGTGAATAACTGATACACTTTCACCAATAACTGGAGGATCTGGTAAATTGCCAGAAGAAAACAAACTTTTGAGATACCTACAAATATAATTAGGCATGTAATATGTGGCAGCTTCTAACTGTGTGTAACTTAAACTCCCTGATTACTCGCAGTATATTTAAAATGGTACATGGAGAGAGGTCTGACTTCAGAGAACCCATGTGTGGTTACATTCTCAACTCCAAATTCAGGCAATGAAATAAATAGCAAGTGCAGGTCGCAACTAACCTATTTGTACAAACAGTAACAAACCCCCAGATCAGGTATCATGATATATAGGCGGGAGTAAAATGCTATGACAAAAGAGAGAAATAAGTAAAAAATACAGTAGCGTAAAATGTGCCTGTTATTATATTTCTAGAAAAGCTCAACAACTGGAATTTTAGAATATGCTATGTAGACAAATGTAAAAAGAGCAATACATTAAGTGTTTTTTTTTTCTCCAGAGCAAAATGAAATAAGCACACAGAGTAAATTATAATATTTAGTACTTTCAGGGCAAATTCTAGTTGAGGATCATGAAGTAATTTGAAAATATTAATGAATTAGCCTCACAGCTAGCTTTCAGGTAGATAATAATGATAATTATTACTATAAATAAATATTATTATTATCATTCTTGCTCCATGGAAATGAAAATTGAGGCATAAAGAATTTATGTATTTGTCCAAAGTCTGTGTTTTACTATTGTAACCATCATTCTCTAGAACCATTATATATAAATTTTATCATTTTCCAAATACTATATGTGATATACTATCCAGTTTATGAGCTCTAAAAACCAAGCAGCTGAGCTTCCTTATGAAACAGTGCCTGTGAACATCTCCATTTGCATTTGAATTCTCAAGCAGTGACAATCCTGCTTAAAAAAATATAAAGAAAAAAGGAATCATGAAAATCAGTACAAAATCTGTCAGGGCCCCATCTGTGACTGGGTATCAGAATATCGCTAAGAAGCTCTGAGGAACAAAGTTCACTCCAAGTCTAACGCATAGTGCTTTTTGGTGGATGAAATTAATTCAAGCAGGGTGAAATGAGGGCACATACCATAGAAAACTCTGTTCCTCCGCTGAGGAGTGAAGGAAAGCAGCATCTCTGCTGCGTGTGTGATCTCGGGTTTGGTACATGTAGTCATGCTTAAATACTAAAGGTTTAACACGGCAAAATATTCAGTGTGCTCACATCTCCTTTTGATAGCTACGTATACCTGCTGCTTTTCTGAGGAGTCTCACGGAATGGGTGATCTCTGGTCCTGACAAGATGAAGACTTGGATTATGCGTGCTTGTTGCAAACAGCAAGCTTTCATAGCCAGCTACCTGAAGTAGTATGGAAACAAATGACTCCACCCTGGCCTTGAATATACCCCTACACACATGTTTACTTCCTTCTGAATGGGAATATATAAAGGTTAGGGACACTTATTTGTATGTTTATATATTTGTATATATGCTTGTATATTTATATATCTCCTCTTCAGGATCTGAATTCCTAAGAGTCTTGGCCTTAGCTTTTTGCTCTCACACATGCAATATTTGGAATTAACTGCAGGAAAATTGGAGAGCCGCAGCATTAATACCATTTTAATGCAGCGTATTATTTTTCTTTCCCTTTTTTAACCATTAGAGTATGCAAATATTCAGTTAACTGGTCCTCATGTTTTCTCTTTATTGAATTGCTTTCACTATGGCAAATAAATATTCATAAAGAAATGTGGACAATAAATCATTTCAAATAGTTCAAAGACATTTCCTTGTAGACTGCATATATATTCAGCTGTGACTTTAATATTTCATTCAAAAGAGAGACGTGTAGAAGGACAATAGAGATAATGTGTCAAGTAGTAATTAAAACAGGGGGTAATGATTAAAACCATTTTGATTTACATTGCGCTCTGTCAAATTCATAATCTCCTGTGTTTGTTAAGATGACTTTCTACTTGCTTTATGCAGAAACTCAAAATAAATTTCTGTTTGAAGGCGCTGCACAGAACAAAAGATTTCAGCCCTGAGTTTGTGTGGAGTGTAGGTATACATACTCCAGCTCTGGAGTGCAGGTATACATTCTGCACCATCCTAGCAAGATAAAACTCAGGCGGGCACTGTCCCTCCTGCTAATACTGTGACTGCTCTGGGAAGTAGATCCAGATGCGGAACAGAAGACAGCCAAGGGACACCCTAGTGTGTACAGGCACATGCAACCTGTCTCACCATTTAGATTTAAGCTAAAAGCTCCAAAAGAAGTCAAAGATGTGGTTAGTTTATACATTTGGGGATCTTGGTTCAAATCCAAGTAACAATGATGTTCCTTGTGTCATTATATGCGTTTTAGCTACTAATACACATATTGGCCCAAACTCATTATCTTTCCTGATTTGTTGCTGACTTTAGGCCCTGATTCAACACAGCGCTTACATACAGACTTAAATAAATTGATTTAGGAAAGCATTCCTCTTTGTGTTTAATCTTCGGCAGACATTCAACTTCGAAATCAATGGGACTTATGAACAGGCCTGACCTTGGGGTCTAAATGGTTGCTGAATCAGTGCATTGACAGAAACATACTGGAAAAGATAATATCCATGTCTAATCAGAATTATAGCCTCTACTTTCATGGGAAATTACCCATAGATAACACATTATTCTGCTCAAGAAATCCATTTTATAGCATTTATTAGAAAGCCTTAATTCACATTGTCTGTTTATGCCAAAGATAGCAGATGAGCAGTGTCATTCCTTGATAGTGTATCTGTAATATTGTTTGAAAGAGAAAATAAAATACAGGAAAAGTGCTGGCATAAGGGGCCATTCCTAATTATTTACTGAGACTTTCTCAATTGCCTGCCACATGGCAATACTTTGGAGGACAGGCAGGCGGAAAGCAAGGCAGAGTGGTTCTGAAATCCCATGTACTTGAAGACAATTGCACATGAAATACCATGTTATGCAGTATCTAAAACTGAAATTCCCCACTAAGAATAACATTTATAAGAGCTGTCTGCCCAGTCTACCTATGGAATTTTGAGTGATCACATGTTTTTGTTACATGAGAGCAGCAAGAGTTAAAGGGGTGGATGTTTCTGGTATCATGGTGTACAGGTTATAAAAATGCAACTATGGCCAAATCTATGAGATTACAAGAAGCAGTTGGTAAAATAATTGAAGCTATGTTGCATGAAATAAAATAGTCTTTTTGCCATTCTTAAAAAATTTTCACACTTAAGTCTTATTTATTACATTACAAAGGCAGCAAACAGGGACTCTTAAATGCTGTTTATACAGTTGAAACACATAGAAGGGGAAGTAAATTATGATGGGTCTCATCATGTCATCTAATTCAACGAACAATGAGTATGAAGATCATAAGAAGATGCAAGAAGAGTCAATGGGTGCTACCTTTCTGTACAACCATAGAGGGATACCATGATCCACATTATTTCACTGGTCTGAAGGCAGAGTTTGAGAATAACACACAAAGAAAAGCTCTACAGCTAAACCTGGCTCAGTGGTAGAAACTCCCACAGTTACCTGTATCTATCCTAATGCTGTCTACTCTTGCTTTAAAGTTGGTGAGTCAGGAATATGCAGCTGTGGTATTGCACACTCATTGCATGCAAGCTCTGTATTGCCTGCAAACCTCTGAATTAAAGGGCAGCCTGTAAGGGGAAAGCATAGAGAGTCAGGACTTATCCTCCTGTATAATTCTCAAAGTACCAAAAAAGGCTGAAACTCCCTGTTCTGTCACATCAACTACTCTGCCCCAGGAGAGGGTGAGGTTAGAGCAAATCTGCATTCTGAAAGAGTCACTGCTTCTCATAGGCATTTCCATATATGGTCATGAATTGAAGCTAAATTTGCTTAATTTAAGATCACCTGCTCTCAATGAAATCAATTAGTGCCTAGCAGACCCAAAAAGCTTATAGAGCTCAAGGTGAGCAAGAATAGGTCCTTGCTGGATCAAAGGCTTTTCCCAATATGAAGAATCACTAGGAGGAATAATGAATCTATGCTACGATGTTAGGATCTCCTTAATCAATTCTTTAGTTTCTGCGGAAATCTTACTGACACAGAGAATTTAATTACAGAGGTGAGTTTTGCAACTGATCTAAAGAGTCTGGGATTTCACTTTTTCCCTTTCTCTGATACCCTTGATTAGAGCATTGTAATGATTTTTCTATGGTGCATGTAGCATAGAGGTAGATTAAAAAATGTTTCTCACTTCACTAATATTTACACTGTTATATTTTTGAGGAACTCAAAAGAAGTGACCTGTTCTGTGTTGTACCAAACACTTTCATTAGTATTGATTTGACCTGATTTTGCCAGAGACAGCCTGACTTTCAACTGCTGAACTGCTGGTCACTTAACTTTACATCCTAATTGCTTCACCTTTTTTCCAAACACATAATAAGACATCCTAAGCCATCCTGATCACAAGGAAGTAAGTCCTATGGGTGCTCAGAATTCATATGTTTTTAACAGCAATTTGGCATATATTGTTGTTCCCCATAGGAACTAAAACACAGAGCTCTCCATGAAGCAAAAGTTCATCGTATATTACACTATGCTAACTTCACACCCTGCTGTAGCACTCAAGCTAATGTGAGCTGAAATGCAACATACAGTAAATTGAAATAGAAGAAATGCTTCTTAATGCTCATCCACAGAGGTGGGGAAAGAAAAAAAATATTTCCCCCTACTAGTGAATTTCCTTTTTTCCATGATTACCTGGAAACTGAAGCCACTGAAGATAAACTTTGTGGAAAGGACCACTCTGTATCCCACATGGATGTAATGAAATTAATCAAACAGCTAAAGAATCTATATCAGAAAGATTTTTGGTTATGAGTGGTTTGGTTTTTGGTTTGGTTTTGTTTTTTTTTTCCCTCTTCCACTGTTCTGGCTTTTCTCCAAGCAGGAGGATAATTCCAACTCATAACAGATGTAGACCACCCCCTAAGACTCAGGATGAATCAGGTAGGAAGTGACTGTTCCCTTTAACATCTTAAGATTTATTTTGGTTTAAAAGTCTATTTTGTGTCCTGCAGACCCATTATTTACTAAAATAAATGCTACAAATGCAGCCATAGTATGCTTGAAAGAGAACAAAACTAGATTGAGTTTATACTTAAATGTAAACTGTTCATCACAGAGGAATAAAAAAAAAAAAAGGCTCCTGATGCTGTGGCAGAGTTAAAAGCAAAAGCGCTGCATGGCAAAAAGGGCAAGTGAGAAAAGACAACGAACAGGTGGTAGAAGAACAAGGGAAGGAGATAATAAAACAAGGGAAAAAGTGTATTAAAGGAAGAAGCTTAGACCAAAGAAGCATGTGCAGCCCCAGGGGTATGCTTGTGGCACTTCAAAAAAAGTCTGACTAACTTTCAGAGATAGTAAAAACAGAATGAAAAGAGGGAAGGGAGGCGTGACAGCCTGTAGCAGAGTTAAGAGAGTTGAGAAGGAAAACATAAGGCACACTGGTTATTTATACCTCCTCCCACACTTCTTTCTTTGTAAAACATCCTATGGCTTGGTTAGAGTGGAGGTAGGAAGAGTGTAAGTAGATGTGGAATGGCTTAATGTTGCTGATGTGTCTTGTAACTAAATTGTTAGGATATCAGTGTTCTGAACACAAACCATCCCACAAACCCTACTGTGGTATGTATACCAGTAATAGAAGTGGTATCTGTATCATAGAAACCTCTGATGCTCAGTTACTCATGCAGGAATCAAGGTATTACACTATTAAAATTTGGCCCAAATAGACTTGTATTTTGAGTACTTTTATTCAATCATTGTATTTGGTATCACTGTCATCTTTTATGGAAAAAATGCAAATCCTTGAAGTTTAGATGAACTTCAGATACACATCACTTTAGAAGGAACTGCCTGTGCTGTTCTATATAATCAAAACAACGAAACAAATGGAATTGATTTTGTCTTCGGTGAAGTTATTGGTAATATAAATGGGTCCAGAGTCTGTTTATAACTTTGCAGAAAGTTTAAAGGTCTCTTTTGAAAGGCTATATGATAATAGTTTAGCTTCTGCTGTGTGTACAGCTTTGTCTGTCCCATGAGTAGCTTCTGTCAGTGCCTTGGGCTTGCTGGTCACAGTCCTGGGTGCACAGGCTTTCTGAGAAAGTGTAAGGAGCATGTGTTGTTATTGCTTGTATTGAAATTGTTGGCTAAAACTCTATTTTAGGTTTAAAAACCTCCATTTACTGTGGGTACTCGTAAGATTAGATATGTACCCTTCCTTCTGACTAACTGTTTTGGTGGTTACTTAATAGGAACTATTTGTGATATAGCATTGGCTGCTCTTGATTATCTTCTGAACTCCTTCATATACAGCACATCCTTCTAAGCACTCCTTAGAGCTGGTGAGATCTGACTTATGTAGTCAAGGCATACAGAAAGATGGCTCAAGTCCCCTCTGTGGACTCACGTAATATGCAACAGCTTCCTCATCTGAGGAGAAACTATTTGCCCTCTTGCTTGAGATGGCTAAAGGCTTCTTCGCTGGAAGATATAGAGCTTTGTTGCAGCTAATTATAGATGACTGGGCAAAACTAACCCCTCAAAGTTCCATCAATGAATTCCATGTTTTATGAACATGCACTGTATTTCGCAAGCAGTCAATATCACAGACACTGACCTTTGGTAAATAGAACACCTAACAATGATGTTGGCAGACTTACAGAATTTTTTGATATACAGAAATTAAATACCTCCTAAACAAGGTATGTTTAAATTGGAAAATGCAAAGCGCATACTGTAGTCCTGAAAGAAGAAGTTTCAGAAGAAGCTTTAATCCTGATTTCCCTGATGCTGAGTTTGTGTATAAATGTTCTCCTTTGCGGCTGTTTTTGCTGCCACAAATGAGGCAAGGCACAGTTAATGAGCACTACATCAGTAAAAGATTTGAGCTGTGGGGAAACCCCACCCATAGTTTGAGGCTTGCAAGGTCGGGGTAAAATAAGTACCCTTACTTTAGCAACCTCTTTGGGCTTCTGTGGAGCAGCACAACTGAGCCCTAACATAGTCAAGAATCTGGCCCTAAACGTTCTCTTAAAAGAACAGGCAGATGAATGATCTGGTTTACCATTTAAGTTGGGAATATTTAATTGAGAAAGACTTTAATCAATCCTTCATGTAATTTAAACCTGATGCAACCAAGTAGCCTGCCTCTGAAACTTTCCAACAGAAGTTTGCAATATTCCCAGGACTCAATGGTATTTTGATGAATAACATTTCTAGCAGGCTAATTTTCTAGTTAATTATCATCAAACACTTAGACTTTCTGCAATATTAGATATGCTTTGAAAAAAAAACCCACAAAACCACCACCACTCTTCAACCATAGGCAGAAGGGAACTACATATTCCTAGGTATATACAGATTTTCAAATCTTGAACTAGCGGTTTATTACAATATCTTGGTGGTAAAATATAGCATCTTATAGTAGGCAGATAGCAAAAAATAACATAACTGATTGTGAAATTTAGGACCATGATCCACAGATGGAGACCTGAATTGTATATTGAAAAGTAAATTAAATTGTAGTAGAAATTTTAAATGGCAAACCATGTTTTCCTTCAGCCAAATATGTTCTGACCAAAGGAATTCTATGCATATTTGTTTTTTTGTTTTGTTTTAGGGTTTGTTATTTGTTTTGTTTGTTTTTTTTTTTTCATGAGGAGTGCTTTATTTCAACCTTA
>JAOXJM010000004.1:14179677-14190789 GCA_026413425.1 Tringa solitaria
TGTTTTGTTTTAGGGTTTGTTATTTGTTTTGTTTGTTGTTTTTTTTTTTTTCATGAGGAGTGCTTTATTTAAACCTTACAGGGAAAAAAAAAAGAAACCTTACAATGCAGCTTACCAAAATTCACAGTTCCCTATAGATCTTACAACAGTTATTATCCCAAGTGTATTATCCCTCTTCTAAAACACTTTGAGGTTACACTTAGTCATAAATATTTCTAGTCTACTAGTAGTCTCTACTTCATTTTGGTCTGTGGAAGTAGTATGAAATGGAGGTGCAGACTTAAAAAGGGAAAAAAAAGTGTTACCAGAAGAAGCAAAGCCAGCTATGTCACTCTCTGCCAGACTCTGCATCCTTTCGAATTCATCCTGCTGGTACTAAGGCTTGTCCCTCACAAGATCACAACCTACAGCTGCTGTGAGTAGTACTTGCTCAGTGTCACACTGCTCGAGCCATGCAAAATCAGATTCAAGGCAAATTGTGATACCATGGCTTTAATGGGGGTGGGGGGAGCTCATAATCTTTAAATGGCTGGTGTGCACTTGCAAAGCATATAACCCAAAACCACAGCTAACAGTTTAAGTATATGATGGGAGAATAACAAACAAGCATAACAAACAGATGGGCCAGCCAGTCTGTTACAACATGGTTCAACCACAGGTCTGGCTCTGTGTGTGTGTGTGGGGAGCTCCTTAGTCAATTTTAATTGTCATAGCTCCATTGACTTTGGTATTTACAATAGCTTTATTTATATGATGATGATTAATTTATTCCGTGACCAAGAAAAAGAATAAAAAAGAAAAAGTGCTTTTAAATCCTATGGTACTCTGTTCCTTTCAGGCTTACAGAGAATATATCCAGTGACAGTGATATAGGTTCTCTCTGCAATAAGTGTGAAATGACAAGTATGAGTATATATATGATCTCATTGTCACTATTTGACAAGCTTGAAAAAAATGTTTTGGCTATAGAAGCTATTGATGTAGGTGTTATGAGGCACGTGGGAGGGATCCTTCAATTTTTTGGAATGTTTGAAGCAGAAATTTGCTATGTGGGCTAAAAGGACTATGTCTGCACCCCTCTCTCCCTCCATGAGTCCCAGCCAGGCGAAGATGACACTTTCCCAGCTGCCTGTTGTGGCTGTAGTCCACCTAATGGCAGGCATTCTGCAGGAAGGTGGAATGCAGCTCAGCCAAAAGTTGCTATAGCAATAGATTGTTATGCAGTTATTATTATGCAGTTATCTTGAACATCTAGGTGCTTCAATGAAAAAAGTGATAATGGTACAAATTTGGGGTAGCAGCTCCACTGGACATAATCTTAAAAGCAAACAAAACCAACAAAAAAAGGAAAAAAAAACAAAGCAAAAAAATAAACACAAGAAAACACAAAACCTTTTACTTTGCTCCTTTGTGTAAGAAATAGACAGCTTTACAAACACCATGACTTTTTGTTTTAAGATCAAACTGCATGAGGTAAATAGCACCCACCATAACACAGTACATTTTTGTCAGGCATACATTTTAGTATGAAAGTTGTTGTTTTCCTGTGTGAGACTTAAATATAATGTATGGGAAAAAAAACCCAAACATATAAAACAATAGATGACCAGAGAAGTGATAATATTGTGTATGCAAGACATCTGACTAGAAAAGCTGTCATAAGGTCAATTGGTGTTATGGGGCGAATGGTAGGTAGGGAAAAAGAAAAAGGTAGAAGAAATACTTTTGGAAGAAACAAAAGTAAGAATTAAATATTTGGATATGATCAAATGTCACAAATTTAGGCATGAGATTAGACGATTTAATCTTGGTTTATTTGGTGGAAGAGGATTTATTTTTTAAGACATGGTGTGTGTTCTATAGCAGAAGTCATTTTCAGTGGAAATAAGATGGTCTGCATTGATGGATATTGTTTGTGATAAAGGGTTAATTTCCAGAAGGAAACTAGTTTAGCTTGGATTTTTTTTTTAATCAAATTGACTCTTCTTGATTTGATGTAGTGATCTAATATGACCTTGATTAAATTACAGAGAAAATGATGATGCAGACTGTTTGTCCTATTGACAATTGCTACCTTAGGCTAGGGTGGCAGTGAATTAATGTCTTGCCCATATTTTGCAGGGACCTTGGGTAGGAATTAATTTCTCCTATTCATTTCAACTTTGCCAAGAAGGTAATAACTGTTGCTGATTGTAAAGTTAGCTATTTCTGAAGTGGTGAAATAGGCTCCAGGAATTTGCCCAAAATAGTCCAAGACAGATGACTAGCTTGTCATCAGCCTAGTTCAGCAAGGACATAGGGATGTACTAGAAGTCATTTATATTATCTGAGCATCAGTTCTCCACTCAACAACCGAGGCTGTAGGTAGTCTTTATTCATCATCTTACACCAATAGTTGGGGGCTACAGCCACATCTGAGACTTGTAAGTGGAAATTGGCTTTCTTCTACCCGGTATGGGTCCTGGGTAAAAGTCAGCGCTATAGCAAGGTAGGGAAGAGAAATTTTCTTGAACTGCTCCATGGAAAACTTTGTGAAGTTATTGTTCTGTTTGCCCTGCTTGCTGGAAGCCACAGAGCAAAATGGTGTATCAGTGCTTTTGAGGGCTTCTGCTTATGTCTCCAGCTCAAGCACTATGTTACCTTGCAGCAATTATTTATGCAATGTAAAGCACTATAGAACAGTTTTTCTCCAGCAATATTTAATTATTGAAATATTAAACAGAATATTCAAGTTAATTACCTGTATCTGTTAGGTGTTGATGGCTGTTGAATACTATTATAAAGTTCTAGTTATACTTGAAGTCTGTTGCACTGAGCAGACATGGAGAACGCAGTGGCATCTATTAAAAATGATTTTCAACTATAGCCTTTTAACTCTGGGTTTAAATCCTGCAACAGGAGCAATATATTTAACTGTGTGTATGGCCACAACTGCTGAAGTTACAGACCAGTATAAACAAATCGCTTGCAAGTAAATGGAACTCTCTAAAGGAAGCAACTCACAAGCATGCAAAGAGCTGGGTTAAAAACGTGCAGAGTCCTGTTTAGTGTTTACATAGAGCACTGGAGAGGGAGAAAGCTTCACTTTTTAATAGCAATCCAGTATGTATTTAACATGAAAAAGAAAATTTTAATTTTTGTGTACTATAATAACTAAATGGGAAGATGTCTGTTAATATAAAACTAGTATGTGCTTTTACATAGCTAAGCAACTAATGTCACTTGTAAATTGTCATCTCTAAGCAAGTAAGTAGACAGTCCTCTGGGAATGTCATGCATTATATGTATGCTAGGGAGAAGTAAAGTGTTTACATTATAAAATCAGACAAGGTAACTCTTTATTCTTGTTTTGCCTTTACTGTTAAAACTAATATTTCTCTAATAAACCTGCCTACCAAGTTGACTTATGATGAGGCTAGCATAGAGTTCCAAGCAGTTGCTATGGTTTTTCTTTTGTGGTGCTCTCATTAGTACTTTAATAACAGATTCTGCAGTGACAATCAGATTTTTTTTGTTTAGTCACAAGGCATAGCTGAAGGTGTTAAAAAGGCACTAACCTAGCCTAAAACTGGTGTTGCTGACCACTGGGCATTACAAATGTGGCTGGGATTTCAGCCATGAGAGGAATAGATGTATTATGGAGACAAAAGAACTAACTGCAATTGCTTGAAGGGACATTGAGTTACCACCAGTTATTGTATCTCTTTTAGGAAAAGACAAAACTGTTTGTTCCTTTTTGAACTACCAAATAAGAATAATTCAAACACACCAACAGTTTATTTGTTTCAAGAATGTTAATCTGGTGGCAGTTTTTCTTTACAAAACAGTAATTAAAAAAAGCAAATAGTAGCCATTTGAAAAGCTATGAAAGTTGAAACCAGTTATGCTGTAACTATAGAGGCCAACGGTAAATGGTGTTAGTATTTTGTAAATAATTCAAGAAGTACCCTGTCAGTGTCTCTGGAAAGCAACACAACTACAGAATCTCTTTAAAATAAATAAATAAATCTGCTCCTGCTGTTGGTGAAAGGTATAAACTCATACCAATAGTTCAGTGAATATATTTGTGGTGTCTGTCTGTTTTAGAGGCTGATCTTCCTCTGATCTTGCTGCATGCTTCACTTTGAAACTGTAAATACAGTAGTAGTCAATTTTGCATGGTCATAAGCTAGGCAGTTAAGTCACCATCTCTAATATTTACCTGACTGGATAAATGCTTGCTGTTTGTAGATGTTAGGTTCTCTAACAGCTTGGCAGTCTGCCTGACTTCTTGGAGACTTGAAAACCTCTGCACAGGGGAGGGAGGGCTGGAAGGTCAATTTGCACAGATACCAGCCAGGTGACATCTATAGGAATCTCAGGTGAACTCAGTATCATTTTGTCCTACTTCTCTGCTGCACAATGAAATGGTTCCAAACCAGGTCCCATTCAACAGGCAGGCCTCACTCCTGTCAGAAACTTGCTGCCACAAGGAATGTAGAAGATGCAAATAATGCAGTATACTGGGCCTCAGTGCAAACAGTCTGATTCTTTGAAACAAACTTATTTTTCCCTCCTCATCCCAGAGGTACATATGTCTGGAAAGGAGCACCCTTTGATTCTAACACCCAGGGCTGGAAGAGGTGGATATGACACCCCTTCTACCGCCACAACCATGAGATGGCTCAGAGGCAACTATGTGATTTCAAATTTTCAAATCCTATAGTGGATTTCCTTTTTTGTCCAGAAAGAATAATTTGGTCTGAGTGGCTGCTCATTATCTCTAAAATTAAGTCTAGCATACTCTTTCTGTAAGGTGATTTCAGCAATCTCTTCCCCAGGTTCAATGATCCAAAATCCCATCTTAATCTGAGATCTGTACTTGCTTTTATCTAGGGAAGACTCATACTAAACGTGTATACTTCTAAACTTAGAAACACTCAGATTTCCCGACTATTCTACCTAGCTAAGGTCCAGCAACATAAGAAGCACATTAAGAGACTGAAAATAATTTGAGGCACATACAGAGAAAAGGTACTTGGACCAGTGCTAACCCAGGATATTGATTTAGCAATTCTCAAGTTTAGTAATAAATATAGGCTTTGTCTACAGATGTCATCACTGGAGACTTGAGGGGGAAAAAAAAAGAGCCAGATTTTTCAATCCCCTAAAATATCCTAAAGAAACATTTGGTGGCATTTAAATAGGAAAACATTATGCTATGCCAGAAACAAGTTTTACTTTTTAGTATTTCTTTGAATTGCATGATAGTAGTTATCAAAAGATGTTTGTGGTGTGAAAATATGTGGGTTCCTTTTGCTTAATTTTTTCCCCAAGATGATAATGTTGAAACTTGTGGTCCTTGCTATGTCTGAAAAATTATGAAGCAGTTTAGAAGACAAGCATTTGTTTACACTGCCACAGATGGCTGGAATAAATTAGTGGACTCACTAAAGAACAGTTCATTTTAGTTTAAAATGCATTTGGACACTTATCAAAGCTCACATGGTGGCCATTTTATGTTATTTATTCATCTATTTGTGCTTTACAGTTCCATGCCCAAAGGCTATGTCTGAGTAATGGTCAGAGTTTCCTACTAACAGAATTTATAATTATGTATATCTTGTACTTCAAGTGCATTTGTACTCCTGTGCTGTGGCGTACCCTGGGATGTTCTGTGTAGCTACTCTTTCTGAAGAGCACTGTGGAGCACTGATGAAGCTGGCACTGGAATCAGTGGGGCTGTTTCTTTCAACTTTCCTCTAATAGTGTTTTGCCTTGTCCTGGGAAGGTCAACACCACTCCTAGCATAAGGGAAGAAATCAAACCTGAGTAGCTGTTGGGAGCCTCCGGAAGCAGCTTGTCATCTTCATGGTATTGTCTTGCTAATCCCATTTCTTTTGGACTCTATGTATTCTGGATATATCACCTTTTAGATTGTTGCACTTGGGAGCTGACAAACTGAACTGAGAGGGCAAAAGCAGCAAATACTGAAATGCAAATCTGTACACTGTCATAGTGAGGTCCTCAAAGAAGGTGAAAGAGCAACTTGGGTTTACTTCAGGCTTTCCTGAGTCCTGTGAATTTGACAAATGAACTTAAGCTTAAGTGTAATGAGTAATCTGGATTGATAAATCAGGCATTCAGATGTTGGGAGGTGCTAGCTGTGTGACTGTAACCATCACTCTTCATTGGATGCAATGAGTGAGGAAACTGGTCTTGGAATAAAAATAGTGTGTGATTAAAGACTGATCATCAGGTCCAAGTTATAACTGCACAGCAAATAAAAGCCTGGAACTGATGTGAATTGGGAACAGTTTTGAGGAATAAGTAGGGAGTTGCTTGCATGATATGTCAGTACACTGAGACCTCTAGGCTGCCTAATACATCACTGCCAGAATTTGAATGCTGAACTTTCAGAGTTTACAGTTTACCCTTTAAACTCGCAGTATAACTACTGCAGTGGAGGAGGAATCTTTTGGTTTAGACTGCAGGTTGTGTTCCTGGAACCATTCAAATTTGAAGAACGTGGCCTTGCTCGCTCCCTGCTGCCCTGCTTTGCCCTTTTCTGCCCTCCCAGCCAGGCAGCCATTCCCGGCACAAGGCTGTTACTGCTGTGGTGGCAGTGAGTGCCTGGAGGTTTTCTGAGAAAGTTCACATGTAATTATTTCTTTGGCATGTGAGGAAAATTCTACCTGAAGAGCACAAGGAACAAAAGGTTAACAGCAATTTTCAAAAGCCTGTAACTCAACCAAGTCTCAACAGCATTTCATGCCACAAGCGAAAGTTAGGTCTTTAGCATCTTTCTGCTGCTTTCAAAATCCTGCTGGGAGGGGTGGGATGGAATTTAAAAAATCAGAGGCTTAGCACTTCTCCAGGAAAAAAGCCCAAATCATATTTAAGTTGCATAACACTACTCTTATTAAAATTTCTTATAAAATCTGCTTTAGAAAAGTGGGAATACATGTATTCTGATGAATGTTGTACATGCCTCCTTGTTTCTGCTCATTTATTTCCTGAAACAAAGGTCAACTGTACAGATGCTGAGTCTTGATAGGAGCACTATTTGCCACAAATGAGAATCCAGAGATCAGAAGGGTGATCCATGGAAGGCCAGCCCTCCTGAACTGCTGGGGGAAGCTGGCAACTGCAGCAGACTGACAGACTGGCTGACTGCCACCGCTTGCAGACAGTAAGTTGATCCCCAGGAGAAATGTCTGAGAGGGGAAATAAGAGGAACCCCCTCGCAGAAGAAATAAGAATCATGAGGAAATTCAGGATATGATTAGGTCACTGAATCCCTTTCTCTGACCTGTACTTATTGGCAGAATAAGTCCTGCTTCATTTGGAGGGGAAAACCCTCCTTGTATGAAATTTAGATGATGTTACTATTTACTGGTTTCACAAGGCAAAAATCCTACAGGTGTCAGGTTCATTTGTCTTGGTAGGTAACATGAGGGTAACCAAGGATTTAAAACCAGCGGGGCAAAAGAGAAAATGTGTATGATGACACCTTCTAAAAAGAAGGGGAGGTTCCTCAAAAGGGTGTTATCTGTAACAGCTGAAAATTGGGCAGGACAGAATGAAACTGGAAAGCCCAGTGGTTGCTGCTAGTCTCTTCTAATATAACTGCTCCTTTTGAACAAATGGATGCAAACTGTAGGTGGTTGGACAGTTTATTTCATATACATGAAAATATTCCTTGTGAAAATGAATTATGGGTCTAATGCACTTGTATAGTCAATATATACTGTTGTAGGTCAGGAGCAAATACAACTAGAAAACTCCCTAGCTAGAACCAGAGACCACTGAGCTGCTCAGCAATGTCAGTATTAATGAAATGAACCAGACTCTTGGATTCGTTTGAGATAAGTACTAGCAACGCAGGGGATCCTGCTTCTGATTTTCCTGCCAACACTTTAACTGCTTTGCATGGGTGATTGTAATCAGCAAGAATTGTTATGTGATAGTGCTGAAGCAGAGACTTGAGAAAACACAGCTCTCACTTGAGACACAAAGACCACAACCTTATTTCTCTGTATCTTACAAGGGAAACAAAATCTCCACTGGGCCTCTCAAAAGTGCTCATTTACAGAGATGGAAAGAAATAAAATAATTACAATGCAAAGAAAAATTTCCATGCTGTTCTGTGAGAGGCGTTCTCTCTGGAGACACAAAAGGAAGAGAAAAGGCCAACCTATTCTCTACTGCACTCGAAGGGTCATCAGTGTCCAAAAGCTACTTACACTTTTTTCAGGCTTTTTATAAAGCAAATAAGAGTGGGAAGCCCTTTTTTACCCCTTTTATGCTATAATAAAGTAGAATGAAAGCTAACTGGATAAAAGGAGTGCTGTAAAGAACATGTTGAAGACCAGATCTGGGATTCTCTCTTAAAAAGGGGAGAAAGAACCCAAGAAGTTGGCTGGCATGCAAATAGGAAAAGCGAACACTGGTCATAATTAAAACTCCTCTATTCTTGTGAAATGATGAGAAAAGCTCTTGTGTTTTAGGGGATCATAGGTGTTGCTACTTGAAAGTGCTGTCTAGGAACCAATGTTACAGTGTTTGGGTTTTTTTTCCAAATGGAGAATACTTGCTTTTTTAAGGTAGTAGGGAAGAAGGCAGAGCTTTGTCCTAGGCACGTTGCAGCGGGAATGCTTATTTCAACAGTACAGTAAATATTGTGTTTGTGGTATTAAACACTCATGGTGTGTCAGGAGGAAATACGGGAGCACAGCGCTTGTGTGAGCTGGCCTGCTTGCCTTGCAGCACTCCCTGCAGCAGGATGGCGTCTGCTGGGGGGATTCTCCTGAGGAGATGGAGGGGCAGGGAAGGCTGGCTGTCCCTGTGGAGAGCAGGGTGAAGGTTGAGGGGCAGCCAGGCCAGCAATGCTTGGAAGGTGTGTGTGTAACGCCGGGAGAGGCCCTCCTTCTCAGCCCCTGGGCAGGAGAGGGGCTGGGTCCCTGGGCAGGGTGGTCCTGGCTGTGGCCCTGGCGGGCTGGCTCCTCTTGCGGGGCTTTCACGATGTGGGAAACCCCCCCCAGGGTGAGGTTTGGCCCTGTCCCTGCCTCCCCTTCCACGAACAGGACGGCGAAGGAGGCTGCCGTCCGCATGTGCACCGAGCTGGGGCAAGCGCCCGTGGACTCTGGCGAGGGCTGCTGCGGCACCCCGGGAGCGGAGGCCGGGCCCCGGGACACCTGCCCTTCGGGCCGCGGGGCTGTTTCCCAGGGAGGGAGCGGTGCCACGAAGCCGCTGTGGAGGGTTTCTGCCGAGGTGCGTCCTCTCTCCTCGGTGGCCGCTGTCTCCCGCCGCGGGCGTCAGGTAAAGCGGGGAGAACCCTCGGCGGCGGCGGGATGGGAACGCTCCCGTCCCGCGGGAACACCGCTCCCCAGACCCGACCCGACGCGGCGCGCCTGTGCCCGGCGGGGCGGCCTTGGCCCCGGCCCGGCGCGGGGGGCGCCCGCCCACTTGGGCGTTGCTGTCCGGGCTGGCGGCTCCGCCTCCTCCCGTGCTCCGCTCCGCTCCACTCCGGGACTGCGGGGAGCCGGGTGAAGGCGGTGGCGGTGCGGACACCATGGCTCGTGTGCTGAGCCGGGACCCGGTGGACATTGAGGTACCGGGACGTGCGGCTGTCGCTAGCGGGGAGGGGGCTCTGCCCTGCGGCGGCGCCCGGGCCGGGAGCGCCCAGCAAAGTTTGGCTGCCTGAGGAAGTGCCTCGCCGCCGTTGCCACTTCTCGCCGGCGGCCTCCGGGGCGTCGCGGGGCCGGCCGCGGGCAGCCCCGGTGGTGCCGGCCAGAGCCAGCCCCGGGGGTTAGCCCTCCGCCCGGCGAGCGGCAGCCCTTGTCGGGGGTGTCCCCCGGGGCGGTGGCCTGAGGCAGCGCTCTGGCTTTCTCCCCGCGTTCCCCTCCCGCGACCGAGCGGTGTGTGGGGGTGTGAGGGGGGCGGCGCCCTGACGCCCCTTCTCGCCGCCTCCTGTCACTTCTCGTCGGCGAAAGTCGGCGGCTGGGGCTGGGCGACCCCCGTTTTCCGCCCGGCTCTGGCAGGGTTCCTGCGGGGCAGCGCTGCTCGGGGGCTGTGGGCTGAGGTGGCCCTGGGCGGCCTCATGGGCCTCAAGCTGCCAGGCCGGGCCCTCTCACAGCGCCTTAGGGCCTTGGCCTCAGTGGCCCGAAGCTGCCTGTGGGCCACTGGAGGTGTGTGGGCCCTCAGTGCTTCCCTGTCCCGCTGTGGGCCAAGCTGGGCAGACGTACTGCAGCGTGTCTCCTGGCAGTAAAACTAAAACAGTTGCGTGGAATGCTGAGCAAGGTGGCAGGAGTAGCACCCTTGCTGCAAGCGGCTTCCAGTGCTGGTGGCACTTAAATGTTTTTGCATTGACGTTCCTTGCTGCGGGTTGGACTTGGGCGCTTGGAAGTAGGGTTTGGACGTGGCCTGGTGCAAGGCGGAGGTGAGGTGGAGTGAGGCCAAGGCTAGTGCAGTGTCACGTGTGGTCAACTCCTGCTGGTGTTGGCCAAGGTGCGTGGTTGGATCTCAAGGTAGCAGTCCTCCACCCTTCACAGGACCTTCCACGTGGCTGTAAGCTTCAGCTCTTCTAGAGTCGAGCAAAAACAAAGTGACGCTAAACCAACTTGTAATTTGACAGTCTTGTTCCAGCCTGACTGTTTGCTGTGGTATACCTTGAAGACTGAAATGTTAGCTTAAAATATTAGGTTTAGGGTGGGCTATTGCAGCTTATTGGGGGCCCGACCGCTGCAGCGGCTTGAATACACCTCTAGGCCAGTTGTGACTGAATTTTATCATCAATTCTCATACTGAGTTTTTGTGATCAGTCCATTTCCTGACTGAGCTGCTGCTGAAACTGTGACTAATGTCCAGAAGTGCTCTTGCAGATACTCTGATAAAATTGAAACACAGGAAAAACAAACAGTTTTAGAAGTCTTCCTAGCAGTTAGGGAGACAGTGTGATATGAAATCAGTACTGTTGGTCTTTTACCAGCTCAGTGTTTTCAGAGCAGCCAATCTGGGATTTTTCTTCAAGTGTTGAAGTTTGTTTTTCTCTTAGAAAAGTTTGATTTTAGAAGTACCATTGTTAGACACCCTTTAATATACGGCTTTGCCGGCTTTCGGCGAGGTGGGGGC
>JAOXJM010000004.1:14190842-14206424 GCA_026413425.1 Tringa solitaria
TAGGATCATGTGTTGATAACGGTATGCAGCACTACGTGATTTAGAAGACCAACTGATAGTTTTTGAAAAAGACTAGCATTTGTTTTGCTTTCAGATGGAAAACAGAAACATTGGTCAGTATCTTCCTAAACTTTGGTCAGTATCTTCCTGTGTTTCCCTTTTCAGCATCTATTTAAATTAGCAAGGAAAATCAAGACAGTCTACTTCTAACCAAAGCATTGTCCTTTCCCCATCTCTTTGAATAAATTTATTCACTGTGTGATTTGTTTCCCAGATGAATATATCAATAATTACCAATAATCGCAGCACTCTGTGGGTGGTTGTTTTTTTTTTTCCCTGCATGGGACTTTTTTTGGAGGGGAGGGAAATAGTAATGTATTTTAAATAAAAACATATTTTATCTTTTTTCTTTGAGGTGGGAAAAGTGCATGTTAGCTAAGCCTATATCATACATAACAGCTACATTTTTGAGAATATTTGAGCGAAGTCTATCAGCATGAGCACTGGCAGCATAATTTGAATGTTTTGATTACTTGCTTGGCTACAGTATAAAAACTGAGCAAATTATTTCATTAAACTTATCTAAATGGTTAGCATCTCACATAACATAGTTCATGTAATTGAAATATTAAATATGACCTTTGGAGTCTTGGTACTACTTTATCAATAGTTAAGGTCAGATAAAAAGACTGATGTAACTGGTTAAAGAGGAGCCAAGAATCTGATCTAGAAGTAGCTAAAATTGCAGTCAATCCTTCTAGTTATTTGGTGAAAGAAAATTCCAGGAAGCTGTCCCTGAGGAATCTTATCTCCCTTGGTTGACTTAGCCAGCAGCTTCAGCTCCTGGGCATCCTGTCCCTGAAATCTTTTGGCCTAACTAAAGAAGATGAAGAAATTATGTAGATAATCTTGTTCTAAAAGTCTGCTTTCCAAACTGTGGAGGACTAGGAGTGTTTTGATTAAAACATAGGGTCTTCTCCAAAAAATGTTAGTCTTAAAAAAAAATCCAACAACCTCCTTAACAAAAAAATCAAAAGAAACAAACTAAAAACCTCCCCAAACCCAAACCAAAGAAAGCTTGAAACAACTGCAAACCCCACAAAACCCAAATGCTGCATTTTTTTCCCCTTTTTTTCTTTTTGAATCTGGTCAAGTCTGTTAGAATGTGCTGGGAATATTGCTTGGGTGCAAAAACTCTAAACAAAAGGAAAGAAAGCCCATTTCAAAATAGGGATGATGAAATTACCTACCTTGGATGTATGGTGCAAAGACTTGTCTTGGCTTTTTAGATATTGCATCTCTAGATCTTTATAAGAAATTTTGAAATCTACAGTATGAGGATGGCATTCCTTTTCTAACTTGTAATGTGAAACTGTATGTTAAATGTACATTCAAACTCCAGGTAGTGTTTACAGGCTTCATACATACCCTTTCCCAATGATACTCTGGGACAGAAAGTCTTCCTTTTTTTGTCTTCCTTTTTTTTTTTTTTCAAGTTTACTCCTATCGTTGTGTATAAACCATATGTAATTATATCTATTGGAAACTTCAGGGTTCTTTAAAGAATTGAAGTTGTCAGATCTAATACTCAGAAATTAATGAATGGCAAAACTGTGAAATGCTGAGTAGAATCTTAACTCAGTTTCTTGAGCTCATGCAGAATGACATTACTTAATATTGTTCTCTGCGTGCTGTGTTTTCCTGACTGCATCCCAGTCTTTCTCTGCAGTCCCTCTAGTCATCTCATTTGGTGATGTTTGGGTGGTGGGTGATTTCTAGCTCTTTGCCATCCAGTCTACAGGTAGTGAGAGTAGGACTCCCAGCCTTCCTTGGTAAGGGCTTCTTAGCAGAGCAGAGATGCTTTGCCACACTGTTGTCACAAACCTAAAACATTGACAAAAAATTAACAACCACTCCAAAACATACCTTACTATGAAACAGCATTATCATTCTTACAGTAGAAAGAGAGTATGTTGGCATTTCACAGATCTAACCTTCCTTCCGAATCTTCTGTTGCATCTGTTTAAAGGGGAGTTGGGTGTTGATGAATGGGTAATTCCTTGCTGGGCCAGCAGCTGGGTACCTAGCATGCTGTCACAGCTGTTTCCAGATGTTAGCACGGATTTGTGAGAATAAAATGAAAGGTGTGAAGGGCTAGATCCATGTTGCGAAATAGCAATCTGGGAATTGTCTGAGAATTACCAGGGTAGATTTGTGGCACTTCCAAATATAATGTAATGAACATCGTTACTGTAACTATGACAAGCTTGCTTTTCATTTAGCTTTAGAAAGTATAGTTGGCTCGTAAAGCATAGAATCATATCTCATCTTTTTGTTTGAAAAGTTATTATAAAATTCATCCATGTAGCTTTATTCGGTGTTACTTTAGAAAGCTCACATTTGCTATGCTTTTCATGCATTGTACTCTTATTTCTGTGGTGGTGTAATCCATAGATATAAGTAAGTTGCTGTCGCCTATTGTGGGCAAAAGCTTTAGAAACTACATTAGCTTCAGGGTGAAGAGGAGTGTTTCTTGTGGGCCAGACTGCATTAAGGTGCTGATCTTAGTAAGGACGCTGGAGGCTCCAGGAGTTCCTGCATAGCAGGCGTGTGCGTGTTGATTTTGAGTTTCTTCAGCAGTAAGGTATACACTGCTCTCTGAAGGCCACTAATTAAGCTGGAACGAGGTTATAGCCTGTTTGAGCAGCTCACCAAGGATGCAGTCAGCACACCTGAACCTCAAAAGCTGCAGCTGGTTCTAGGGTCAGACAGACAGGGAAACACAACTTCTTGTGCCATGCTCCCTGCTGCATGCAAGGGTCACCTGGGAAGTGCCCTTAAGCCTAAAGGAAGTTTTACTGTACAACCTGCAGTTTCCACCCTGCTTGAAGTAGCAGCTTTGATAGCAGTGGCGGTTCTTTTTTCCCTGGGATATATACTTAGTGGGTGTTAAGCATGGGCTATGACCGCAAGGTAAGCAAGTTTTGTTTGTCAGGTTTATTCTTCTCCTAATACAAAGGGTCTAGAACAATGAAAGGCTGAAGTTAGCTAAGGTGGTGCCTTGAAGGTACATCTGAGAGCTGAGCTTGATGTCCTGTAACGGGGGAAGCAGGGCGAGGACTAAAGAAATAAAGAATAATGTAAAAACACAGGAAACCTTCAGCAGGATAGCAGGGAATCCAACTAGTCAGTGAGGCTCACAAAACTGTTAGGCAAAGGTTATGTGAATAAATAGCTGAAGCTAGCTTTCTTTGATCTAGGCCAAACTTTTATTTTAAAAGGCCCAATTATTACAGTGTCTCGCTCTGTTGTACATACCTGCTAGTTGTTTGAAGTTCCATAACGAAGCTTTAATATGTAGAATTTTTTAAAGTTATTGCTTTATAGCTTGCCATGATGATCAGATGGCTGTTCTGGATTGATGGCTGTGTCTTCCTAGGGTCATTTGACAAGCAATCAGTGAGGAAACAAAACTTCCTGTTTAGCTATTTTTGCTTAATGAGTTTCTCAAGCTCTTTCATTGTTTTAGTGGTTTTATTGTAGTAAACTCTTAGCTGAGTGGAACAGCAATTATAACATGATTACTAAGGCCTTGTGGAAGATGATAGACCACAATTATCATGTCTGTCTTGGAGAATTGAACAATATGATTTACTCATCATATTAAAACTTGATCTGGCAAGTAGAAAGGAAAGTTTTCTGTATGAAACATTTTATCTTTTCATGTTATATATGCAAATCCTGTTGATGCTCAAAAGTTATGTATGGTCTTGCTGCCACTGCTGATAGTCTGCTAAATCATGGCACTGAAATTCAGTCAGGTCAACCGAAATCACAGTATTAGAAAAAAGCCTCCTCCCTGCCCTTGTGCTTTTCATATTCCCTCAGCCTTTGAGTTTTAGTATTACTCATGAATTCAACTTCCAATTTTTTCCATATTTTAAAAATGTTATTCTTTTTATAAGAAGGTCTTTTAAATAAGATCTGCTACTCCCACCTTTTCTCGTGGCTGGGACTTATGAGAAAGGCAGGCTGCTATGAGACTTAACAACAGTTGTCGCTGCAGCTAACCACCCCGAAAACAAGAAGGAACTGAAATTCATTTTCCTTTTTGTTATGTGAATAGATTTCATGATGATTTTATGTTGTTGACGGGACTTGAATTTTTTTCTTTTTTCTGCTTAGTGTTATGTTTTTTAAGAAAGTAAACCTACACGTTGCTATAGGAAGCTGAGATGCATAAAGCAGGATTTGGCCCATCAGATGTGGCAAGAACGCAGTGGTGCAGGGCAGTCTTTTGAGAGGACGGAAGGTGTGGTTTTAGCAGCAGGGCAGAACTTGCACAGTTTTCAGTGCAGCCGAGAGGTGTGGCTGTATCTGATGGACTGGGATTTGCTCGGACCCAAGTTGCACAGCTGTCTCCATCCTACAAGCCAGTCTACGTGCATGATGCAGTTTGTGCTACCCAAAGGCACATCTGCTCCTGCTTTGCAGATGGATGCGTTTAAAAAAACCTACTGTCCATCCTGTCCTGTGCCATTTTGCCAGTGTAAGTAAAATGACCCAGGGAACACAAACATAGCTGGCACTGAGTTTGGAGCACTAATCTATTTAAAATGTTGAGAAATGCTGAAATTCCTGGTGGCTGCAGACAAGCTGGATTGAATGTGTCCTGTTTGTTCTGGCTATGCTAACCCTTTGACAGCACAGAGTTCAAATCAAAAACAGCTTTCTCTCCCTCCCTGGTTGCCTGGCAACCTCCCTCCTCTTATTAGCATATGATTTCTATTCCTTTTTTTTATTTCATCAGTACAGTGTTACACACTCTGCTCCCTGCCCTATGTCTTTGCCTTTGAGAAGAGCAGGATTTGTGCCTTTATATGAGACTTCGGCAAGTATGTGATTTGGCAAAGAAATCAAACATTTGGGATTAGGAAACCTTTGGCCATAAATGTCTTATCAGAAGCTCAGAGGGTGGTGTTTGTGTGGGCATGTTATTCAAAATCTTTTCATTTTCGTTTGCTGTCATTCATATACGAAGGGCAGAATTCTTCTTGCAGATCAGCACAGCATAAATCTCTGGCATCTTTACATGTGCGGAACATCAGTTTATGAAATATGCCAACAGATATATGCTGCACAGATCTTGGGGAGCATTTTGTTGTTTTGGTCTCTGTGCAGTTCAAATGCAATGCCATAGTTCAAAATTTATATATAAATAAAAAATCACATATATCCAGGTCAAATTGGCACTAGGAGGAAAGCAGATAAAGAGCAGCAGTGGAGGAAATGAACTAAGTTCTCTGTTTTTTTCTTCTTATAATAATGCTTATTAGAAACAAGAAGGTTTTTCCTTCAAATTGGCCAGGTTTATTTTTTTATGAAATAACAAATGCTTCATACTGGGTCTTAAGTTTAATTCTAAATTAATTTTCTGCTTCTAGACATCTGATAGCTGTAGAATATCAGCCATAGATGGCCAG
The DNA here is from genome assembly GCA_026413425.1 of Tringa solitaria. Classification (NCBI taxonomy): domain Eukaryota; kingdom Metazoa; phylum Chordata; class Aves; order Charadriiformes; family Scolopacidae; genus Tringa; species Tringa solitaria. The sequence continues at coordinate 14,196,326 of JAOXJM010000004.1, forward strand.
TACTTGGGTCACACTGCTCATGCTGGGGATGCATGAGACTACACTTTTGGTGTGTAGTCTCAGAACAAATGAAATAACCCACTTTTTCAACATCCTTGTTTTCTTATTCTGTGGACTGAGTTAGGCAATTTCACCTCTTCCCTCTGTCAACATATGTAGACCTTCTTATGAAGAGTCTGGTCTCTTACCATGGTCAGGGATGCCTCGCTAAGCCAATGTGAAATTTTGAGTGTTTTTAGGTCTTGGAGAGATGTCACCATTTAAAATTGGTGACAATAAGCCCACCTATAAAAGTTTTTTTTTTTTTAATTAAATTCTTCCAGTATTTAAACATATAATTTCAGAAAGCTTGATTAGTATAATAAATATTAATACATGTGGTGCCAGTGTTTTATTTGCAAATTTAAAGTGATAAACACAATGAAGTCCTTGAAATGCCAAATCTTTCATCTCTGCTCAAGCCCAGGTTCAATTTTATTTTCCATATGACATTTGCTGCCTGAAGTGTTACAAGTGACTTGACCTTAAAATTACGTTTATTTTAGTTCATTGAAATGGTTGGCCTTTCTAGTTCAACTTGACACCAGCAGTGCAAATGGGGGAAGGCAGACATGCTTGCCTGTGACTTCATTTAAAAGCTAATTAAAAAATATCTGGATATTGAATCTAAATATTTCCATTTAGGTGGGATGGTAGTCATCAGTTAAAGGCAATCATGGTATATTCCAACATTTTAATTTCTGGTTTAAAAACAATTATATATGTAATTAAAGAGAGAAGTATCCAGGCAGCCAAACTGTCTGATTTACATGTCTTGCCAGTGTATGCAGTTTTTTAAATAGATATACCTGTGCACACCACTTCAAGCATGTAGAAATGAGGTGGAAAAATGGAAAGCTGCTTTGAAAGTTTGATGTTAGTTAGTCTCTTCTTCCTAATGGTGCACTTCTTTTAAGTATTAGTCATATGAGCAATATCATTAGGTTTATATTTATTATGGAGATTGGACTCTGCCATTTTATGGTATCTAGTTAATTTGTTAATATATTGCTGCACACTTCCCTTGGTTCTGTGTTATGATTTTGATAGCTGTGTTCTGAGAGGCCTTATATCAATTGAAACATCTGTTGGAGTGAACTGTCCTGGACAGGGTTTTCTTGGTCAGGAAAACATTTGATCAGCTTGGAGAGAATGAAGCAGGCTGCTGTATAGGAGATGCGTCATTAAAGTTGGGGCCACTTTCGTAGGATGAGGAAATTTGGTTGTGCTGTATGCTCTGCACAAAGTTGTCTACTCGGCCTTGAGAGAGTCCTCATACTGCCCAATCGCCTCTCCGTTAGTTGATTAAGGAATGATAATATTGTGCTCTGAAGGGAGCCCTTTGCAGTCTTGAGAAGAAAGAACAGAAGGTAGGACATATCCTTCTGGGTGAGAAGAAATGGACTGATAAATATGTGGAGGGATCTAGCGGGAAGGAGAAATAAAATGCATGCTACAAGCAAGCTATTGCTGAATTTAACAGTCACAGCATTTTTCTTTACAGCCATTGCATTGTTAGCATCTATACTAGCATCTAGCTCATTATAAAAGGCTTGTTTTTTGCCTTGATTTTGAAGGGCATGCTATGAAACCCAATTCTATTTTGCTCTTAACAATAAGCTGACTACCTTTCCATCCAGGCATGTCTAGCATCTATGCAAAACTCCAGAATGCATGTGAGAAAGTAGGTAGAAGTGTTAGAATAGGTTATTAAAAATGTAGACCCATAATATGTAAAGAAGATTGGAAGTATAAAAAGAGGTTTTACACCTGGAAGTTATTATAGTTATTTAGATTGAGCGAGAATAATAACCAATTGTTTTCTAAGATGTATGACACATTTATGAAAAACCTTGAAGGATAAATGGATCTTTTTAGTATGCGACTTCCACAAAGGACTCTATGAATAAAATAATAGTGAGAGAACTCTCAGTGGATGCTGAATACTGCTAATTGATGAAATTATTACTTATTACACTGCAACTGAACTCTGCTTAGAAACACTATTTTCAGTATGATTTTTTGAAAATGACAGCTGAAATGTAAGAGGCTTTGTATTGAAAATGAATAGTGATAATTTCTTGATATCTTTGAAATGAAGGATATTTCAATGACAGTTAAAACTGAGAAAAGTAATTTTTTAAAGTGCTCAGATCATGGAATATTGCTATGGAAATAACACAAACTTTTCTGAAATCAATAAAGTAGACTTAATGTGGATTTATGAGGCATTTTAAAAATAATTTTAAGTATTCTTATTTATAACAAAGCAGTCAATTATTTGTGTCAGCAGTTTTCATATTGTGTCACATGTTAAGGTTAAAAATGAGGTTTGTGAGATAAGATATAGCCATCACATTTAGGAAAATTGTAAATTAAATCAGTGTTGAAGTACTCTATCACTTACTCATTCCCATTTTTTCCCCTGAGCAATACCAGATTTGGCTTTGACTGATGAAATTAAAGCCCACTGTCCTTCTTTGTGTGTTATTTTAGGTCCACATACTAGCTTTCAAGGAATGTTATTAGTAATTGGTGTGAGGATCTGTGTGCAAAGTATCATCTGTAGTGTAATACTTTGCAATATAACTACAGGTGAATGCAAGATCTGATTTCAGCCTTCACAAATTTGTTAATCAGTGTTATAGGTATACCTCCTTCCCCGTTAATCTCAGCAGTCTTCAGAATCTGAGGTACAAAGTAAGCTTGTACAAATTCACTCACACACTTGTGTATGGGGGTGTGTGTGTGCGCTAATGACAGGAACATGAGATGGGAAATTAGAGGTGGTTCCCAGACTTATTCTGCTTCCATTTTAAAGCTCTATTTGATTGCCCTTTTTTTCAGTTCCAATTGAAAACATTAAATTTTAAAGATTTTAGTAAGCTCATATATTCTGACTTCCATCTGTTTTGAAGAGCGGAGTGACAAAAGAGTTGGGAGGAAAAAAAAATCAAAGAAGATAACCGCAACAGAAGCTGTTCTAGAATGCTGGTGATAAAATGCAGAAATGAAATGAACACAGAACAGGGGAAAAAAAATTATCTCTTCTCAAAAACCTACAGCCTGAGTAAAATGTCAGCAGTAACCAATACTATTGACTGCTGAAGGGCCAGTTCCTCTCTGTTAGCATATGGTAAGATAAAGTTTTCAGAAGACTGTAGAATATTTATTCTTAAGTAAAGCTTGGACACTGCCAAACATTGGCACCAGGTAGGGAGTTAAGATGAATTGATTTAGGAATCCCAAGAAGTATTTATCGCAAAAGCAAAGGTAGCTCATTTTTAACTCCCACCATAAAGTTCTCTATGCACCTAATCGATGAGCCCTTAATGAAAGATATATAAACAGTCTTTAGAGGTGGGTCAAAACTCTTTTAGTGCTGGAGCAGTGTTTTTGTCATATTAGCTCTCTGATTTGCTTTTGTCATCTTAGCTGAACAGCTAATCAGCTCAACTTCATCCAGGTTTGCCGACCATCCTGGTCAGTGGAAGGCCCGAACTCCTGGATGGAGATCTTTTTCCTGTGTGACTCCAGTAACCATTAGACTATAATGCAAAAGTGGCTGCTCTTGTGATTTCACGTGACTCATTCCCCTTTTTCCCCTCTGTTTCAAGTGGAAGCTAGAAAACTCGTGTCTGAGTAGAGATAAGCATTTAAACTTGGGCAGAGTTTCAGGCAGAGGATCATCATTCTAGAGGAACATCTGTGCAAACGCTGCTGGTTGGTGTGTAAATCCAGGAGAGTGAGAGAGAACAACCATTGTGGCTGTGAGGTTGTGTACTTCTTGTCTATTTCGTGTTTTATCACACCTGATGGGGGTGTCCTGCTTGGCATGCTGGCAGCTGTGAGTCCCTTCCTCAGTTGCTATAAGGGGAAGCTGACTTGGGCATGCAGGGTCTGCTTCTGGAGTTAGTCACCTGCCTTACTGACAAAACTTACCTGTCTGTGAATATAGGCCTTTGCTCAGGAAAAAGGAGCAAACAGTAGCTAAAAGAAGAGCTGATCTAAGGTCAAGCTGAAGGAAGTAAAGACCAAATCCACATCGAATTGTTGGTTCTTCTGTCACGTTTCTGAAGCTTTCAGGTGGAGAAGAGCAGGGAGATAGCTAAAGCACCTATAGAACTGTTACCTGGATACTTTTCCTTTGCATAATTTCTGGTGTATTGACTGTTACACAGCTGTTCCTGCTACTCTGCAGTATTTGCTCCTGCTCATATCAAACCACAAACAAATGGATGCTGATCCGAGACAAATGTTTGTTAATATTTCCATCCTAATTGAATGACAGCTTTTTAGTCTTGTATTTTGTAGAAAAGAGAGCTTGTCCTGTCAGCAAGAAAGAAATTTTTTTTTTGCAAAAATCCAATACTTAAATCTTCCTGCAGCTGAAATCCAAGGCTTTAGAATCATTATAATATGTTTATAGGAGAACTACTTAACTATGTTTTTAGAAACCCTTACAAACGATAATAATTCTTCCCTGTTTAGAGGTCTCATAGCAGAAATACTATTTGTCTTAATAAGTAAAAGGTTTGGAAAATACTACAACTACATAAAGCACCCTTTATAAAGTGTTTTAAAAATAAATTTTCTGTATAAGCATGTGACAAAATATGACAGATCAGAATCCAAATGTTTGCTGCCATGTTTTCAGATTGGGTAGCATAGTCTGATTATCTTATTTTTTAAGAGTATCACCTCTGCCTCCAGCCTACACACTCAGCAGTATTTATGTCAATATGATTTAAAAATCAGAATAGTTGGATAAGAGTGAAGAACTCCAAGGAATTGCTTTGTATTTCTCATTATCAATATATGTTCCATTGTCATCTATAATGGACATAATGCCCTATGTATTTCTGGAATGTCACATTTCCTTCCTTAAAGAAAGGATCACTGTGAGCTTCTGCAAAAGGCAATGGCATATTAAAAGGAAAAGGAACAATCTTCAACAATTTCCTTTTGCCTTACTTGCATAAGCTGTTAAATTTTATTGCTTGAAAATCAGCTGTGTTATTTTTCAACTATCAGACATTTGATAATATTTTAACATGTAACTTCACACATCAAACCCTTACTGTTTATAGTATATAACTAACAAATTCTTCACACTTCCATTTTCTTTGTGTTGATTTCTTTTTTCTTTTTTGATTAGGATGCTCTGATATATACACAAAGTTACTAGAAAATCAATAGTTCCATTGTCATTTTTGTATTTTTCCATTGTATTAAACAGTTGCTACTAAAATTTTTGTACAAGCTTGCGCTTTAATTGCACATAGGTAATTTTACTTGTTGCTTCTTAATGTTGTAACAGATTTAGAAAGTCAGTACTGATAGATACTTGGCATGTTCTTGGAACAAATACAAATGTTCATATGTTTCAAGCACTGAATGTACTAGATCTTTTGGATGTATATTATCACTCTCATCCTCGCATTTCAGGTTCATTTATTGGACTTTGGAAATTACCTTTTAACAAAGTTTTCAGAACATTGCTTTGCTCAGCTAAAATGAGTTCTGCTGATTTTGCCAATGATTAATCTTAAAGCAGTAATAACTTTTAATGCCAATTTCCTATGATCAAAAGTCAGTAGAGCATTCACTTTTCATTAACTGACATGTCTCTAATATAAGTTTGGGTTTTGGTTATGCAAACACCTGCAACTGGGGGTTCAATTGAGAGGTTCAGTTATGAGGATACAATGGTCTGGATTTGGTTTTGACACTAAGTTTATTTTCAAAGGCAACTGAGCTTAAATAAACTGAAAAATAAAAGTGAGAAATAAGTGTGTGTGTATGATAATGATCCTTTTTTCCGTGAGATAGTCATTAAATGACTCTCGTTACAAGTGAGCAGTTAGAAATGTTATTTAGTATTCCTCATGTGACAGCAATTTGATGCACAAGTGATCCAGGCATAGATAAATATTATGGCAATGAAACCAAAAACTTCTGTTACACCTGTGATGCAAACCTAAATATTTTCTGAAGCTTTAAGTTTTGATTTGTAAAGAGGGAAGATATTTTTATTAGGAAGGTGAAAAAAGGTAATGTTGAGTGTAGTGGGTTTCACAGACCGTGGATTCTGTGGATGTGTTTACTTGTGAAGTAACAGCCGTCATGAAGCTAAGAATCAAGGCTGTGACATGAATTGCTCTGCTTTTTAGTACTTGGCCAATTGGTTAGATGATTGAAGACTGTCTAGTTAGAGAGAAAATGGATTAAAATGTTGAATTTAGGTGTAGAAGGATAGCTCCACCAAATTTTAAGCACTTCTATTTTTCGAAGCTGTAAATTAAATATTATTTTAGTCAATAAAATGATTTCATAATAGGGAATTCGATTTCGAGTAAATCCATGAGAGCTGCACTCAGCTACGCTTTCTCTGAATTTTCTGTGTTAGCCCTGATGGCTTTTGATGTAGTGTGTTGTTTACAGTGTGAAAATGTGATCGCAGAGTTAGGGTGTTCCTGGAGAAGCCTCAGGTCTGAGAACATCTTAGAGTATGGTGGAGTTTGAGCCTGGTGTAAACTGTGTGGCTTTTAATGTGTACACACTTAACGTTAAATATGTGAATAGTTCTGTAAATGCTGCGATACTGCTTGGGTACTTAAAGTTAAGCACAGAGGGTAAGTATTTTTTCCTTGAGAGGGTCAAGGTGCTTCTGCAGATAAGTTGTGTCACGGAGGTAGCATGCAGTTTCTAGTGGAGTAATTTACCACCCAGAGCTCTTCTGATAGAGAGTAGCAGTTGGTATCTATGTTAGGCAAGTAACTTTTTGTTTTCTATTGTAATAAACCTTTTAGAATTTACAGTAATACCTAGAATAAATGCATTGCTGAGGCAGAGAAATCAAGCCCTTAATTCGAAAGTTAATGCATCAACAAAGTTAGGTAAACCTTGTTTAGAGTTGTGCAATTTTGCTACTTTGTTAATCTGTAATGTATTAACTTTGCTTATATAACACAAAGTGCATGAGGTATACTGCACCTTTGTTAATATAGACCTAGTTGTAATTAAGACTTTCCTGACTTTTGTGGGAACGATTTAGAAAACGGCTCATTTTGTTAAAAGGCAGTATTTACATACTGCAGGGAAATCTGAGGACCATGAAAGTCTGTGGTGGTAAATCTGTCTTGGAAACCCCAGTTTTTAAGTATCTGACCATGGATCTAGAACTGCACCTCTAGGATACTAGGATGCTATTATATTGTTACGGGATAAAGAACAGTCTTACTCTCACTGAATATTAGAGGCTGTGTAGGGAGTGCAAGAAGCCAGAAAGGTGTTGGTTCTGATGTAGAAGCAGTCTGTCTTATGAGGAATCTAAAGCTAGGTGGAAGTTTGAAGATGAAAACTGGGCTGCATCAAAAGAAGCATGGCCAGCAGGTTGAGGGAGGTGATCCTCTTCCTCTACTATGCTCTACAGAGACACCACCTGGAATACTGTATCCACCTTTGGAGCCCCCAACATAAGGACATGGACCTGTTGGAGTGTGTCCAGAGGAGAGCCATGAAGATGATCAGATGTCTGGAGCACCTCTCCTACGAAGACAGGCTGAGAGAGCTGGGGTTGTTCAGCCTGCAGAAGAGAAGGCTCCAGGGAGACCTTCCAGTATTTACAGGGAAGATAAGGCAGGACTTGTATAGTGATGGCATTGGGGGTAATGGTTCTAAACTGAAAGAGGGTAGATTTAGATGAGATATTTGGAAGAAATTCTTTACTGTGAGAGCAGTGAGACACTGGAACAGGTTGCACAGAGAAGTTGTGGATGCCCCATCCCTAGAGGCATTCAAGGCCAAGCTGGCTGGGACTTTGAGCAACCTGGTCTTTTAGAAGGCCCCCCTGCCCATGGCAGGGGGGTTGGATCTAGATGATCTTTAAGATACCTTCCATCCCAAACCATGCTATGATTCTGTGATATATAGTACTTAAGGCTGTACTAAAGGCAACGATCTGTTAGTGCACAGCTAGAATATACTTACCACAAGATCATCAATTGGCCTTCAAGTTCTTGTTCTTTTTTGACTCTGAGCTTGTGTGGCTCAGAGAAGAAATGTCACAGAATCATGGAATCTTGTGATTAAAAGTTGTGTCTTTTCCCAGGTGTGTTTGAGCTCCCTGCCCGTATGCACGCCAGGATTCAGGGCCAGGCCCCAGTCCCTTGAGCGTGTTGGCTTCTCGGCCCCAGTCTCACAGCAGGCTGCTCTACTGGTACATTTCCTAGTCACAGGCTGCTGTCTCCACAGAAGTGGAGCCCCATCTTCCAGCTCTCTGGACCTTGAGGACTCTGGTTTGAAGATATCATAATAATGTAAAGTGTTGTTTTTTGGGCATGGATACAGAGAGAGCTTATCCTTGTTGAAAGAGATGAGACGGTTGCAGCTTGTCATGATATGATATACCATAATATAAAAGGGTTCACTGTCAGCTTGTGACTGCTCACATGTGCAGCTGTTTGTCTCAGTAACAGTAAACATATCTGGTAATATAAAAAAAAAATTTCTTTGATGGTTTCCCTTCTGAGTCCTACCTATGCAGTCCTTTCTGGTTCTAGAAATGGGTTCTCCAAAGGCAGGCCACGCTATTCCCTTGACTTCTGTGGTCATTTCACATTTCATCTTGCTTTCTCTGAGCTTTGCTGCTTCACAATTAAACCTGACTTGAAGTACTGTGAAAGCACAGTCTTTTCTCCTTTTTGAAAATTTTGGATGAATTCCTAAGATGTATTTTCAGCCAGGTTACAGAAATTGTTTGTAAGCATTCTCAGCAGTTCAGATCTTCAGTAAGGAAATACACATTTGACACAAGTATCAATTTATGAAATATTTTGTCATACATAAGCATGAGGGAGAAATTCACAGCCTTTTCCTATCTTTTTTCAATAATGAATAATAACATAGAGCTAGCTTCTGGAAGACATGGCACCATGGATACTTATAATTATAATTATGATATGTTCTAGTGTTAAAAGTTCTCCCAGGACTGGAACTTGCTCCTGGTCATTTGGTAATGAAACTTCTGCTTGTAATAGTTAGGGACTTTACACGGTGTTTGAAGTGCTGTTTCTGTTAGTGGTTCATGCAGCTTTCCAAAAGGCAGAGTAGATGTGAGAAGTAAAATGAAAACAAATACTTATAGCTTGAGTTCTTTGGTTTTTGACTAACAATAACAAAATTAGCTTCATGTTCAGATATAGTAAAAAATATCGGGGGAAAAACCCCAGGTATTTGTTTCTGTCAGTGAATTAGCACTTGCATAGCTTTGAAATTAATTGTTTAGTATGCTCATTATTCTTAGAAAAAATAAATATGTTCTCATTATGTTCACTTGGTGAACATATGTATCTCGCAATACATTTAATGTTACTTGCTGTGAGGGAGATTACAACTCTTTTTAAGGGAATTGGGTAGATTAATGGAACGAGGTGGGTCAAATTGCTCTTCACATGCATTCCCTAGCATGCTTAGCCTACCTCTGAATTTTAATTGAGATATATATATAAAAGAGTTTAGCTGAAGATGCTCTGTGAAGCAACTGGAGTAAAACAGGATATAACCTCTGTATTGCAGAGGCTGGGCTAGGTGAATGTGCTATATGCCAAAACAAAGTGAATAACACGTGGGACTGCATTTTAAGCCCACAATCATAGTCTGCTTGTGAACAGTTGCATTTTCAGTAGCTTTGTTGCAGCTGTATGCATGTTGATCTGTGGTGAACTTCAGCAGACGTTTTGGGGCTGTTCATAAGAAGCTAGAGAAAGTGTACAGAATCCATGAAAAGAGCATAATATTACTTTGTCTTAATAAGAGGCCCATGCAGTTTTAATATTGCAACCTGCGGCAGAGCCTGAAGAGGGTTTTTCTGATCCTTATTTTTGCTTTGAATTACCAGTAACAAAGATGAGGATTACTAAGGACTAAACACTCCTGATGGAACTCATCGGTTTCAGTAGGAGTTCTAGAAACAGAGTAATCTGAACTATTAAATTTTTACCAAATTTCGTGTTTCAAATGAAATGTCCACATAACCTGGACACCTTTCAAAGGCTGT
>JAOXJM010000004.1:14218499-14246580 GCA_026413425.1 Tringa solitaria
AAAATTATCAAGTTGTAATTAATGTATTTTTGTATTTTACTTTAAAAAAATAAATTGAAGACTTCTTATTCAAGAACCAGGTAAGAGGAACGTTTTTAACATTGTTAAATCAAGTAATCAAATTAAGAAGCATCCAAATGACTACCTGTATAGTTGCCTTAAAAAGGTACGTACTATTCAGGAAAGACAAACATAAAGGCAAACCATTTTATGTTAGTAATGCAACAGATGGTAAAAAGATAGCAAGGGTAAGTCACTTTAGGGAAGGGCAGTAAACTCGTTTCTAGTGTGCTGAGAATATACTATTGAGTCTCCACACAGAAGGTTTAAATTTGGCTGTGGCTGTAAATAGAAATCAAGCTAATCATAGAATCACAAAAATGTAAGTTTCAGAGGGTTAGTGAGAGAATTTTTGGATTGGGACAGAATGAAATATAGCTAGACGTTTCTTGACAGATATTTGTAGAACCCACTTCTAAAGGTGTATGATGTTGGAAACTTCTTGTTCTTGTTAGTGTTTAATCAATGCAGCAGCAAGTTTTCCTAAAGTGTACTATATTTCATTTCTTGGAGATCAAATTTTCATCTTGTCCTTCTCTTCCTAGTTGCAGAACAATTGATGATTGTTCCCTTTTTGTATAAAATTTGTTCTATTAGAAGATTCCTGTTAGCTATCCTTCCAGTTTTCTGTTTTCCTTCAACTCTTTGCTGGTCATGTTTTCTGAAACTGTTATTTTGTTACTTTTCTTTGGATTTTCATTTTCTGCATCTTTCTCTAATCATGATGATGAAAAAATTACACAATTTTTCATCTGAGACCTAGCTAGCACTGAGTAGAATGAAATAATTTCTTTGCCTCACACAGTGGACTGTCCCACAATGCGCTGTTCCTTCTGCAAGAGCACTGGATTTTTTTGTATTCAATTTATGGCTTAAATTCTGATCCTTCAGTTTGGCTTGATTTTTAAATTCTTATCTTGCCTTTTAAAACATTTAGTATCTCTTCATGCCCTGTTTCCCTTTAGCCTTGAATTTAGCAAATGGAGGAAGTCATAGAATAGATAATCACAGAATACAATGTTAAGCTTTTTTTTTTAGTTAATATAAATTCTACAGAAGAATTGCCAAAATTTATTTTATTTTTTTTTATAAGACAAACTCAGAAGTTAAGAAAACTATTTACATCTCTGAACTGAAGAGCCTGCAGATGTGATTTTTGAGGAGATTGTTATTAATTCAAATATGTAAAAGTGATTTGGAATTTGCATCCCAACTTGTAAAGAAGAACCTCAGACTTGAACAGAAAACAACTTCAGAAAGACTATTTGGAGTATGAGGATAACCCTTAAGGAATTGAAAAAAAAAGTGGGATTGATGGGCAAAGCAGGGAGTACAGAGGGAAAAGTGAGAACTTTAAAAAGTCAAGTTGAGTCACACCTGGCAAAAGAAATTAAAACAAATAGTAAAAGGTTATTCAGCTATATAAAACAAATAGTAAAAGGTTCTTAAGCTACCTAAATTAAAAGAAATAAAAGAACAAGGAAATCCAGTGTGAAGATAGGATTAAACATCCTAGGTATTGTCTAAAATCTTTGTAAGTTGTTGTTGTAGTTTCAGTAAAATGGGAGTAAAACAAGAGGTGAGGAATGGGCAGACAAGTGCAGAAGTGGAAATTAACCCAGGAAATTAACAGACCAGAAGGAAAACTTGGGGGGTTTAATCGCTGAAGTCAAAGGGACAGAAAAACGCCCATAAAACCATCACAGAAAAATTGCCATGTGAAATTGCAGGCCTAAGAGTAAAGCAAGCTGTATATTATGGTACATGATTAAAGAATACCTGATGCAGTTTCTGTGTATTAAAAGATGGAGAATTGATGGGCAACTATAACTCTCATATCAGCAGCATGCAAAACTTTGAAAACCAATTTTGAAGCAAAGATTTATTAAACATGTTAAGGCAAATATAAGATGGAATACTGGAGGATATTAGGAGTAGATCATGACACACTGACAAGGTTGGGTTGTTGAGTTTTTTTTGCCAATTAATAATGAAGTATCGTTCTGCTTAGATTAGAATAGTAACATGAATAAGGGACTGGCTAGAAAGGAAATGAGAGTGAGTAGTCCTTGAAAAAGAGCTTCCGGGCTTTGAACAGAGCTTGTTGAAGGATCAGTCTTCAGATTCATACCATTTAATATTTTCATTAATGAGCTCGACATAAATATTAGGAGCATGTTAAAAGAAAGTCGACAGGCACTGTCAATACAGAGGGAACTAGAACATCATAAAGAACTATGTGACACTGAAGTTTAGAATAAAAAAAATAGACAAGAATAAATTTAATAGTGCAATTAGGAGGCTGTACAGCCAAGGGCTGAGGATAAGAATGACTAGGAGCTTACTGGTTGGAATTAAGAGAGAAGATGATTTAGAAATACCAGATCATCAGAGGGTGCTGATTCCATCAACTGGATGAGAAAATACGTATGTGAACTGAATGTGAAAGCAAGAGAGTAACTCTGATCATCCAAGTTGTCACTTCTGGTCTCCTGTATACTTTAATGTTTTGGACCACAGGTGTCTGACATAGCATGTCATAGACTTTATATGCTGACTGCTACCTGTTTAAAGGGGATATCCATAGTATGTAGAATAAATTGCTTTTAAATCACTTCAGATACCATAGTGATGAGTGTCATTGAAATGTTCACAGGGAAAAGTAGTTGTGCCTTCAAGTAAGGTTTTGAATAGTGTGCAGTAAATAGGGCTACACACTAAGCACAAATGTTGAAAGGCTATTGATTAGGTGAGCACTCTGTCTTCTGAGTCAGGCAGCACTTCTGTGTAAAATAGCATATGATCATATCATTCAAACTGCTGTTTTGCTGCACATGCGTGAAGGGACCACATCAAATTTTGAAACAGCAAACTTTTTTAGGCATTTTTGAATGTAAGTGGTTGACTTTGCAATGCCTGTGTTTGTTTTATGGTGGGCTGTATCATCTATGGGTTCTGCTGTGTTCTCCAACTAACTCTACATACCCTTACTTTGGCCTTTAATTTATGCAAACATTACTATGGGAATGAGGTTAAAAAACTGGGATTGTGTACCTGAATATTAGGTTCTGTCCTTTGTTTACCTATGTGGATCATTTGTGGTTTCTCTTTACTACGTAACAATTTGTAGCTGACATGCAGACTGATGCTGTTAAATATATTTTTAAGGTATGTGGTCTGATGCGCATTCTTTTCACTTGCTACTGATACTCTCTTATGCAGACATCAAATTTCTTTGAGGCTGATTTAGCTAAATAAAAAAGTTCCCAGGTAATAACATTGATTTTGATGCCCTTCAGAAAGATAACATGTTAACTGAATGTTTTCTCCATTCTGTAGGGCTTCATCATGGGTTGCTCCTTACCTAAATGATGTACTTATCTTTTTCTTTAGCATTTCTATTTCTTGACTCCCCATCCACGATTCCTGGTATCCTAAGTGTTTTAGTCCCTTCGACAAGCATTATTTCCATCCCAAAATTAAAAAGAGCTTTCTTTTTCAGAAGTTGCCATTGGCTGTTGGAAGGAGTCTTTCATTGCTGTGAAATAAAAAAGGACTGTCAGGGAAACGGTTTAGTACGTGTCCTCTTGAAACTCAGTCTATCTAATGCTGAATCATCAATACTTTGTAAGTTATGGATTTAATGAGCTTTTTTTTCCCTAACTTTTGAAGACTGAGCCCAGTAAACTTTTGTTTTAAAACAAAAGAGGGAGCGGGGGGAAAGCTTCACTTTCACTTCTGTCACATCTGAAGTCGTTAGAAACAATAGATATTGAAAATCTTTTAAGACTGGATCTGTAAGCCTTAGGAATAAACTTAACTTCCTTAATAATCCCAATGCATTTTTGACAATGCTTGGACCATTTTTCCTATCCTGTACAATTTGGAGGCTGCCTACTGTCTTTTCTTTGGTGTAAAGCTTTCAGAAGCAACTTCACAAGAGTGTAAGAAATCGATGAATCTCAGCCAGTAACACATTCACAGTAACTATTGAAGAGTTGAGTAAATTTAACACAAATTTGAATTGCATAAGAAATATTATTTACATTCTCTTTCTCAAAGGTTGTAACAGTAGTAGTATTAGTGAAGAGTAGTAACGTATAAACTGAGCGCGTTATACAGAGTACGTGGGAGACAAGGGGGCAGTGCACATCAGAGTATGTGGCCATTTCTTGTGCAGGAAGAGTAGTCCTGTTGTCGGTCCTTTCTCTGGAGTTTTTCGTTCTCATTTATATTTTCCTCTGCATTTTTTTGCTCGGGAATGGACAAACAATGCGAGAAGGATCTTGCATATATTTGTAGCAATAAGTCTGAAAATCTCTGTTGCCACCAGGCCTCTAGAAAAGCTGCGCAGAGGTACAGAGCGTTGCTAGGCAACACCACATGGCCACAGATAGTATTTTTCTTTTAATTTATTTATTCTTCAGTTTGAGTGTGTCCTGCTTGGAGCCATTTGGGTAATAGTTAAGCAAGCACATAGAAATCAGAGAGCTGCAGGAGTGTAATAAAGGAATGCAATATAAAAAAAATAAGAAAGGAAAAGCCATGACACATAATGAAACAGACCAAGAGACATGAAATAATTAGTGACGACTAGGGGAAAAAAGTAAACAAGCATGAGGAAACAAACCAGGAGAGGAAGAAACCCAAGTAATGAAGAAGGAAAAAAAAAAAGAAAAGGGAAGATAGGGCACTATTGAAGAAAAATTAAAAATTGAAAGCTCAAACAGTGTATACACAAGGGAAACAGGGAAACTGCTGCATAAGAATAAGAATTAAAACTCTGAGATAAAAATGGCTTCGAGACGAGAAAGTAGAAATTTAGTAATTGTGTTAAAAGAATAATGATTTTTGTTTCTTTTTGCTTTGCAGCCACCTTGCTCTTTCCTATTGCTCTGTTGGCACATATGCAATAGTAGTAGTGACACTCAGGAGCTGAAGACTGATTAGTACATCCAATATGTTTTCCAGAGAGGAAAAATACTTTAAGAATTTCAGTGTTACTTAAAAAACATTTAGTGTGTATGTTCAAAAATAGCATTTTCAAAACCAGGTTACTGCATTTTATTGTAAAATGTGGTTTGTACTAAGAGTACTATGTTAAGCTTTGATTGCAGGGAGGGAATGGGTTATTCATACTCTCCAAGTTAAACCCATTAAGCAGGGGCAGGTCTGTCCTGTGCAGTGCTCTGGGAACTGAAAGCCCTTCACTTGCAATAGTTGGAGCCACTTCTAGACTTGAGAGTAGCACATCTATGTGCAGGTGGATCTGTCATGTGCTGTGACAGAGCCACCCCTGCTGAGACCCAATTTGTTAGCTCAGGAACTATGCTACCTAGCCCAGCTGTCTTGAGGAGCACTCTTTGTGGGACCTGAACTAGACTCCTCCAAAGAGAGCTAAGCCTAGCTCATGCCAAGGAGCCTTGCATCACACTTCTCTTCTGGTGAATCTTGGCTCCGTATGTCCCTGCTTGCTTGGGAACTGCTGGGAAGGTGCTTGCCTTGTGCTTTGGGACATGCTTGTATGGCACACCTCAGCTTGAACACAGCAGTTTTTAACAGACTGACAAGAAGGGGAATACAGCAGCCTGAGCTGTCTGAAGGCAGGCCAGGAGGTTTTGGGAGAAGAAAGCTATTCGGATTTAGGCAGGAAAGTAAATGGGACACAGAACTAGAAGAGTGCATAATGCCATACAGAGGTGTGTTAGATGCTTTTCTTTCTAAACTCTCTATGGAACTGAGACCTGAGGCTAAATATTTATCCTGGATGTTGTTCTTAAGCTGTATGTGAATAAACAGTGTTACAGCAGCATTCTTCTAATGCTCTTTCTAATGTTCACTGTGAAAAGAACTTTTGAATGCCCTGCTGACAAATGTAGCTACACATAAACCCTGTTCATTTCTGTGTATAGGAAAGTTCTTGATCATGTCATTTCTTACAGGAAAAAAAACCCAATACCATTCATTCCCTTAAATTTGTGTTGGGAGATTCTGAAGCTTACTAAAGATGCATAGTATCTTATTCACAGAAAATTACACTTATTTGAGCAGTTTTCTCTGGTTTTGATTGTGTTTGTGTGTCTGTAAGTAGATGACACAACAGATGGCTGTAACTCTGTAAGATCTGCAACCATTGTAATAGCCCCCATCTCTGATTTTCTGAATACTTTGAGAGGGGAAAAAATACTTCAGAGCAACAGCGTTTGTACTGTCCTACTTTGTTGCTCCCTCCTCTCCCCAAGACTTGACTTTCCACTTACGTAGCAATGAGTGTAAGCTTTCATTTTGACTAACTTGACCTGATGCATGATATTTAAAGATATGTAACTGTGTTGACTTTTGAACAGTATTGTCTCTCAATGAACCAATTTAGTAGCTCTTTGTGCATTCTTATATATACTTGCCAGTTTCATGGGTGGTCTTTTTTTTCCCTTCCATTTGTTTCTTCTGACTTTGTATATATTACAGAGTCTGAGGTCACTATCTTAATGTATGTGGACCCTATAGTGTTACAGTAAGGTTTTAGACACCAGTCAGTGATGAGCATAATAAAGAATGCATATAAATATGCATATGGTCTTTTCCCTTTTTTTTTTCTTGATGGGATTTTGAAAAAGACAGCAAGTTTTATTCTGACTTTGCTATTTTAGATGGTGATTAATATAAAATATATTTAAATACTTGGCTTTCCTGAACATCTCAGTACAAGGACATGTCTTTTGCATCTCAGAGAAAATGGAAATTGAGGAGAAACTGCAGCCCATTTTTATTTTTTTTTACAGACATACGTGAATTGTCAACTCACTTATATGTCTTCTCATGACACATCTTGCTATCGTGTACAGTTACTTCAGAGTCAACATGTAGTATAAAATAAAAGAGCTGAGATAACATTTTGTTGGTGTTTGCATATGGTGCTCATAGTTTATGAATAAGCTTCAGATTATTTTAAGTCAAATCATTCTTCAGTTTTTCTTGAGGAATGATAAGGATGGAAAATCTGATACGAAGTGCCAGTATGTAACACAGCTGCACCAGGGTCTTGATACAAGGGTTGTGCTCTACTGGTTGCAGCCTTGCTCCTAATTCTTATTCCTTTGACTCGGGTGGATGGTTTGCAAGCAGACTTAATATTTCCAGTTATTCCTCTGGGAAAAGCTAGTCTCAATTTCATATTTGGCTTTGCCTGTGGTAAGTACCTTCACTGTCACACGAGGAAATTCGTTTCATTGCTATTTAAGTCATCTTTTATGCTGTGATTTTCAGATAACACTAATCCAAAACAGAAGTGCATGTACTCTTTTCTTCCTCATTCACCTAGTCAGAGGATGGGGTCTTAATAATATTTGTGGAATTATTTAATTTTTTTGCAAAGAAAATTTGGAGGAATAATGCTCCGTTATGAGGACTTGACCAGTGAGCATAGTGACACGTAACTACATATGGTTATGGCAAGAAATGCCATCAGTCACAGGCACTGAAATATTTTTCATGCAGAGCTAGTAAGCTAAGCAGAGGGTGGGATATTTTTTCTGTCCTGCAGGAGAGGTGGGAAACATCGGGTTGCTTGGAGCCCTGGAGTCATAGATCCTATGGTGTTCTCTGTACATGAGTCTCATCCCTTGGTACTGTCATCAGTTCCTTGGCTCCTGGCCTTGGTATATAGCATCTTCTCAGGCTCCTCTTTCCAGGGGACTTAAAGACTATTGTATGTAAGTCTTTTAGATGTTGGAGAGAGTTAGGAGTACACAGATTAAAAAGTAGTACATAGAATGTAGTTTAGCTAGTGCATGTGCTTCTATAGCTGTTAATAGAAAGACATGACCTGTAAGATTAGGAGAGGAGATTAGGAGACCTTGGTAGGACCTTGCTGTTGTGGCTTAACCCCAGCTGGCAACTAAGCACCACACAGGTGCTCACCCACTCCCCCCACCCAGTGGGATGGGGGAGAGAATTGGAAGGGTAAAAATGACAAAATGCATGGGTTGAGATAAAGGCAATTTAATAAGTAAAGCAAAAGCTGCACATGCAAGCAAAGTAAAGCAAGGAATTAATTCACTCCCATTTGATTAATGCCCATAAATACTTAAAGGGTGGGTGTGAAGAGGATGGGACCAGTCTTTTTTCAGTGGTGCCCAGTGACAGGACAAGAGGTAATGGGCACAAACTTGAACATCGGAAGTTCCATCTAAACATGAGGAGCAACTTCTTCACTTTGAGGGTGGCAGAACACTGGAACTGATTGTCCAGGGAGGTGGTGGAGTCTCTGTCTCTGGAGACATTCAGAACCTGCCTGGCCACGTTCCTGTGCAACCTTCTCTAGGTGGATCTGTTTTGGCAGAGAGGTTGGACTAGATGACCTCCGGAGGTCCCTTCCAAACCCGTATCATTCTGTGATTCTGTAATTTTTTTCTTATTCCTCTACCTAGGGCTGGACTGCATTGTTTCAGGATGGCATTTAATAATTTTATCACAACTTTAATTTTTTAAAAGCTGTTGTATTTAATAGTTCTTTAGCTATATGTGGAAAATAAGAGGGATCCTGTAAGTTGGTAC
The DNA here is from genome assembly GCA_026413425.1 of Tringa solitaria. Taxonomy (NCBI): domain Eukaryota; kingdom Metazoa; phylum Chordata; class Aves; order Charadriiformes; family Scolopacidae; genus Tringa; species Tringa solitaria. Next base: position 14,227,116 of record JAOXJM010000004.1, read on the forward strand.
TCTCAAATATGTGGGATTAATTCCTTAAATTCTTGATCATTCGGCTTCTAAAAAAACAGAGGCTTTGGGGTATGTGTTTTTTCTTATGCTCTTTGTTGAATGTCAAGAACATAATCTGTTCCTTAGGAGTACAGTTCTACCTGCATTTTAAAGAGTCTTCCTTTTTTCCAGGTTATGAGCTCTGTAAATGTTAATTCTCAATATGAGTCTGGTCTTTACCTACATACTCTCATTTTATTTAATCTCGATGAGTCAGGGGAATATTTGCCTAAGCACAGTAAAGAATCCCAGGGGAAAAGCAGGCTAGATTGAGGTATGGGAAAATACTGGGAGGGGAAAGAGTATAGGATTTGGGATATTTTTTTCTTACTAATCTTTACTTAGTTATATTTTGACTTTCAAGTGAAAATAGTATATTTAGAAATTCTGTGTCTCTTTACTTAGACTTCATGCCCTTAAAGAATTAAATTTTAAATTTATGCTATGAGTACTGGAGAATTGAAGGAGTCAACCATCAAGAAAGGGTTCCAGACAGAATCTTAAAACTTCTCTGAAGTCTCTCATGTAGCACTCAGGCTCTCCAGTAGAAAAAAAAAAGCAGGACTACAGCAACATTAAAAAAGAAATAGTATCTAGACAAAGCTTGTCATGTTTTAAGAGATGATGTATATTGTTCCTTGCTACAGAGCCCTGTTCCATACAGGGAAGCAGTCTTAGAAGTGTCCGTTCAGATGAAAAGGTACCGGTAGCTTGTTACCAAGTCCTTCTGTTCCTCTGTTGATCAAGTTTAACGTTTGTTCTAGGAAGAGAAGGAAAAAAAGTGGGAAAGTCAAAGGTTTTCCTCCCTTTTTGTTCTCAAAGTTTTCCCTCTATTTTAAAGCTGAGTCACAAGGGGAGGAGCGTTATAAAATGTTCTCTCTAGTGGCATCACCTGCATTCTCTGGTGCTTTATTATTTCCAGCTGTGCCTCTGCTGTCTTGCATATCTTTTGTATCTTTTTATGCTTTTCTTTTGAGTTCTTTGCTCTATTTACTATTCTTTGTGTTGCATACTTGGTCCTTTCAGAATGTCTTTTCTCATCTTCCCCGTGTTGCTACTTTCTGATGTGTTATCCATTGCCAAAACACGTGGTGTCTGCATCTGCTCTGACAACAGCAGGTTGAATGCAAGCAAGATACCATACCCTTATGTGAACACGAAGGCTGTTATAAATTTGCCACTTGAAATTTGTTCGTGAAACAGCATGAAAAGGAAGTTAGCAGAATGACATCTCAAACTGGAAGATCTTTCACAGTCCTCATAAAATTGCAAACTAAAGTGTTATGTATGTTTAACAAGTAATTAAGTTTTATATAATCACCTGTCTTTAAGGATTCAGTGTACCGTATTTTAAACTGGGAAAACTTTAAAAAATCCAGAATTGTCTGCTTCCACTTCAGAATTCCCAGTTACATTGACAGTATTTCTGGTAATTAATGACAAAAACCACACTTGCAGTTTCAGAAAATATCTCGTGCACTGGAGTTTCCTGGTATCAGTCCTGTTTTCGTAATATATTCCTGTTTGTTGAGAAAATATGATACTTATGTTTGAGTTTGCATGTGCACTATTTTTAGTGCCTTAAAAATAATATTCTTCTAAAAAAAACTGAGACAATTTAACATGGTTGTGCTAATTAGGCATTGATTAAAACCACCCACAATTCTATTCAGTACTTTTTCTATTGATTTTTATTTGATTACTAACCCTTAGAGCTGTTTTTCTGTTGGAAGTCTGCTATTTTTGATATATTAATATCTATATTTTTCAGAGAGCCTGTATGGCCAATGTGGCTGTATCCCATATTGAAAAAATTATTATAACAAATGTTCATGTGTTATGAATGACATGCTGTCAAATGTTATGTAAATACCTGAGGGCTCAATATACTTTCTGCATATAGTAGGAAGATGTACATATTAAAAAACAATACCTTTTTTCCTTTGTGAACAGCTGGTCAAGTATCAGTTTTAAGCTGCTTTTCCCCCTGTTTGTAATAATAACCCCTTGAGAATGAGTCCCAGCAAATAGGAAGGAGGAATGTAATAGGTAGGTGTTGGGTAGATCATAATGTATTACAGTTAGGATCAAACAATCCTTTTACTTGTTCAGTTTGTAAGAATGCTCTTAGATAAAACTCTTTGGCAAATGGCATTGATTTTGTTTAGTTGCTCAATCGGAAGATAGTTTAAGGGGGCTTCCTGCATGGAATACAGCTATTGGTTACTGAATAACTTTAATGAATTGTAGCACCAACATTAGAATAAATGCAATATATGGAAGTCATTTTACCCTATAGCAGATGGGTGCTTAAGTCTGTGAGGGAAGATCAATGGAACCATTTAGCTTTTTGTATTGTTTCAGTGTAGACAGTCTGTTCCAAATCAAGAGAGAAGTCTGCTGAGAATATTTAGGTTTCATTAGAATAAGGCAAAGTGTTATATAAGTTCACATCAGAAGTAGTAGATGTGCTATTCCAAATTCATAACAATTGTCTATTAGTCTGTTTTTAATAATTTTTCTTTGGCATGTAATCCTGTTTAATTAGATTCTACTCTGTTGTTTCAAGATTCCATAAACTGGAGTCTTATATACCAGCTGCTAAAGCAGGAGTTACTGTCTAAATGATATTCACAATGAGTATTTGGAAGGTTTACAATTATACCCTTGCTAATAAATTGTGCTATTTTCCCCAACAGTTTTAAGTACTAATCTTCAGAAGGCATTTTAAAATTAGCTAAAATTCTGTCAAGAGATTTACAAAAATTGTTAGCATGAAGATAATTATGTCACAGTCCTTGGACTCCATCTCTGATTGTGTGCATAAATCAGAAAATGTCAGCTGTGTTTTCCCTTAATAATTATCCTTGCAGCAATATATTACAGTTTAGATTACTATTATAATGTTACTTTAGGTTTGTAAAACACAAGTTCATTATTTCTAAAGTTTTCTGCTGATGAAATAATTCACAATTCCAGAATAACAAGTGATTATTGGTGTTAACGTTTTATGTATCAATAAGAAGATCAATATGGAAATGAGCATTCTACACTTTTTATACAGTCTCTCAAAGAAGTCAGCTTTTTTACTACAACTTTATTAAAGGAGATCACTTCTACAGTATGGCCAATATTTTCAAAAGAGCTAGCTAAAGTGGTCAGTCTTGTGGCATGTGTGGGACCTGAATTTTTAAGGAATTTTTGGGGCAAAATTTTAGACTTTTCTTGCTCAATTTGTACAGGACGTAGACCTGTAGGACAGTAGATTCTACAGGTCTGCAACACTTTTGGCAATCTGTCATTGGAGCCTACCTCCTTAAAGGTAGCTAATTGAAATATCAGAGGGAGCTACTACATCCTGCAGATTTCGGACCAGGTTGTCTCATTTTAAGCATTCAGAAATCGAGGTGCAAATACCTTTAATATGCACATTTTAAAATTTAACTGCATAAATGTTAGAAAATTAAGACACAACATACTCTGTAGGAGCCTCTTTCATGGTTTATAAAGGAGAAAACAGGAGAAAAATGAATTTGTTATAGCATTAGCAGTAGTAGTAAATGCAAACCAAACAGGTGAGAACTGTTCCATCTTTCAATTGCTGTACGTTCCTTATGTTTAATACACAGAGAACATTTGACAGTAAAAATGTGAGATTTACTTTCACAAATGTTTGGAAAGCACTCAGGCTTTCTAAGAAAATCTTTTTAAACCATGTGGAAGCAATGAATTCCAAGAATTCAGCAGTCCTGCTTACCTAAAAAACTTCTTTTGCAGAAGAGAGACAGTATTTTAACTAAGGCTTTTGATTTGGCAGTGTATCAACTAGGATAAGAGATCTACTCAACTTCAGTGATTCAGGCTGCCTTAGAATAGGTCTTTGCTGTTGTCAGATCAAAAGATTTTATTTCTCAACTATCTCAAAATGTGTGTAAGACATTATCTGTAATACTAACACTTTTGAACGTCTTATGTGAAGTATTTCAGGATAGAGTTAAAGTAGCAGGATATGGCTTAGTGTGATCCCACTCTCGTTTGACTGGATGGTAGGTTTCAGGTTGATTTTAATGGAAGTGGGGTCACTCTGTATCGCAGAATTGGCAAGTTTGAGTTATGGTCTTGTTGAAAATCTGACTTTAAGGCCTGTCATGGCAAAGCAGGCAATAAACACCTGGTGGTGACACCAGACAATAGATTGCTCTTTGATTCTGAGCTACTTCAGCAAAATTTTGCATCTGACCCAAGAGGCCAAATCAAGATTTGCTTTGCAAATGAATAAGTCAAAGAGGGCTTTTCTGTCTAAAACAAAAATATAAACAAGAAAGGTAAACTGATGAATGTTTAGAGATGTATTTTAAAAAGTACAACTTTACTTTTGCCAGAATCCTAGGTTTTTATTTAAAACTAGAGTAATTCTTTATTTATATTCTCCAGCTATGTGAGCTTGGTTTTTACTTCAACCAGTGTCAAAGAGTAAGAGTAATTAGACTTGGTAGTTGCTGACTTTGTTCAGACTGTTAGAATACTATTATAAAGTTTATGTCATGATATTATTAATATTATCACTTTCATAACTGAAAATACAGCATTATAGTCCTTGCTCCCAAAGCTTGCAGTTTATTTTATTAACAAGAATAAATTGCAGGAGGAAAAAAAGTCTTATTTTTGTGGTTATGGAAGTATAAGCTTTTCAGTTTGGTCATTAATCTTTCTTCTTCCTTATTTTCATACATTCATCATTCGTCTTTCTCATTTTTGATTAGATGTTCCACCAGTATGTTGTGTGTGATGCCACAGATACTTGTGGATATCCAGTCTACGTCTCCCTTTTTAACTAGTTGTCATATAGTTTTAGTTAAGATATCATATGATAAATAAGCAATTTATTTATATATAAAATCTCTTCCCCACTCTCTTGCTTTTTGGTTCATTTATAATCCTCGAAGTATTTATGCTGGAATCCATTAAGAAGCAGTATTTAGACTTTAGTGTTTTTTTGACATGCAATGGTAACTTGACTTATGATGACCATGTCCCTAATCACATCTCTGTATTTTCATCCTGACCTTTTTGGACATGGTATTTAGTCTAGTATCATATAGCACTATAGATTCGCCAACAGCGATAGCATATATGGTGCTATATAATTATTGAATCATAGAGTTAAAACTTCTAGACCTTATCTACACCCACAGAAAATCACCTGCCAAGCCACCAAACCCAATTTTTTTTCATTGCTTCTGTTCTTACTTTTTTACTTTAGCTGCTGCTCAAAATGAAACACCTGGGAGTTTAATTGCTCATTATACTTAAGTCTGTGAAGTATTATGGGCCGAAACGTGCTGCCCTGTGCAAGATGTTCTAGATATTAATCTGTTTGGTTTAGTGCATGGCTTAATAGAATGATAGAATGAGCTTAATTTTTGCTTCTGATTTAATAGTTAAGAATGTAAAGCTCACCCTTGGTCATGGTCTTCGTTTCCCAGACACATTCTTCAGAGTATTCTCATGCTCACAAATGTAGTGTGCTAGCTGATACTTCAACCCATGAAGAAGAGACATCTGTACATATGTAGCTATGCTTGTATTTGGTATTTCAAACATGCTGTTCTCTTTTCTGAGAGGATCCAACATAGTGTTTTGAATGATTGCAGCTGTAACTGGAAAGCAGCGGATACGATCGGTATTTGCTCTGTCTCCTGTTCAGTATGTATGCACTAACTGATGACATAGTACTGTGAGGTCATCTTCCTTCAGGAGTTTGCATCTGTCTCAGTTTTTAGTTCATTTTTTTCCTAATGGTAAAGTAATTTGCTCTCCAACTACAGTAACTTTGGATGAGAGCTATTTGGCTGAAAGTAGCTGAGAAAAATATTCTCCAGAAACAATTCTCAGAAATAGTAGAAGTAACTTCATCTTCTTGTGAAATGAATTGGTCCAAAACCTATTACTTGAGTCTATAATTTTTTTCCTTTTTTTTTTGTTGTTTGGGGTTATCTATTCATTTTGCATTGGTTTATAGTTGAGATGGAGTATTTTCTTGTGTAAGGCTAGATGATCACAACGTTTTCTTTAGATATGGGCCATCTTTGTTGCCCTTCGGCTAATTAACAAAGAATGGTCTATATAGACAAAGAAGAAATGCCAGCTGGACCTATTCTTTTCAGCATTTTGCATGTGGAGAACATCAGTTTTTTAGCTTGTATGATATAGAGAAGATTTAGTTGTATTTGATAAAAATCTTGTGTGCTTTGGTTCTTATGTCATTTCTATGTGCTTTATACCACAAAGTCAAGAGAAATGAATTGTATGAGGCTCAGACTTTGTGAACCTATCCTGAGATGCTGGTGGCATGGGATTGTTAAAACATGGGCTTCCCGTTTTTTGCACTTGGAGCAATATTCCAAATGGTGTTTCCTTTGGTCTGTTTTCCTGGAGGAGGAGCGGTTTGGTTTTTGCTTGCACAGATACTTTCAGTTTGGTAGTGATGAATCAGATATTCTTTATTAATTAGTATTGTCAATTTGGATGTCTTTTGTGTATTTTAAATGACTGACCTGCCTGTATGTAGGTCAATGTATGCTGATCTAAATAATGGAATACTTCATTGTAGAGCTTCCCTGTCTTTGTCGAGTAATCTGTTTGAGTTTTTGAGTAGGATTTTGCCATGCAAAGGACAGCTAATTGCAATATAAACAAAGAAAAAGTATCAGATTAGCTATGGGATAACATTTACTACTCATACTTAAGATATGCATCACTTTTTATACGGACAGAGAGGAAAGATTGCAAAAGTTCCAAATGTAGCTTTGTTCATTTCTATGGCTTAGAAATGTATTGTTAAAGCATTAAAACTTTGTATTAAAAATTCTGTAGTCTTATTTAAAAATAATAATAGTTTAAATGTTAATTGGACAAGCTAAAATGTCTTGTTAGGTCATTTACAAATATCTAATTTCCTTTCCATAACGCTTTTATAGGCTGAAATTGAATGTAATTATAAAAATAAAGAATCAATTCACAAAAGAAGTAACAATAGGTAACTTTTATTGTATTTATTATAACTATCTTTAAGATGTGGACTTGAAAATTAATTCAGATATTAAAAACTGTTAAAGCTGTATGACCAAATAATAGTGCACATATTTTCTTTAAAGCTACTGCATAAGCAGCCTGACAATCCTGCGTTCAAGGGTGTTAGCAATATTAACTGTTAGCTTGCAACTTGTTTCTTTTACACCCGTATGGCAAAATTATGCCTCCCAGAGGCAAGTTTTGGTATTGGAGAAAGGTGCTGCAAAGAACAGGGGTAACCTAAAAGCCTGCTGTATTGACGAAGCCTCACGAGGTTACAAAAATCCTATTGATAACGCAGATGATACACAGAATTCTTGTTTGCTGGTATTTCACATTCACTTTGCACAGACACAAATTTCTGCTCTCCCCAGCATCTTCTGAATCAATTTTATTGCCTTTATGGGAGCAGAAGAGAAGGATCAGTACTCTGGAGCAATTGAACGAGTCGCACATTTAATAATAATTAACAGAATATAGCAAAGTTTTATTTCATTTATTGTCACAAAATTCTTGGATTCATATTACTTTTGGAAATACTGGTGAGCTCTAATTTGGAAAAAAACACTAAGTACTTGAAGTGTCTATAAACAATAAATCTTTTCAGTTTCTGTTTTAAAATTAAATTAAATATCACTTAAATATGATTGGTTTGTTCCAAAGCCACTATCTGTTTCATTGGGACATAATTTATAACTTTTATTATCATTCTAAAATGCATGTTTAGGTTTCTGTTCTCATCTGTGTGTGTATAGTAGCTTTGCAGTCTTGCATACTGATAAAGGAATTTTTTTTTTTTTTCAGAGAAGAAAAAAGTAAAAATTCTATACATTTCATTATGGAGCATTTATAAGATGATTTCCATGACAACCATATAATAAGATTCATGTTTACTTTGTTTCTGAGTTCTCAATGTCTTTTTAATGACTCCTCTGTAATTAAAACAGAATGCATAATATGAGGTTATGTAATATAAATCAGTTTTGCTTGCATGATGTTGAATAATGTTAATACATGTACAATATACTGTTTAAGAGCCTTACATGGATTTGTCTGTTTGTTGCAGAACTGTGAGAAACTAGAAAATAATTTTGATGACATCAAGCACACGACTCTTAGTGAGCGAGGAGCACTTCGAGAAGCAATGAGGTAAGTCTGGGTCACCATAGCAACAGTCACAGATGTGGTAAAGAAAGAGTCATTCTTCATTATTGGGGGAACAAATGAGTTCATTGCCACCATTCAGCTCTATTCTCTAAGGTATTAATTTGTCAGTGGAGAGGCTTCCCTTGAGGCTGTACTTTGGTTTTGAAGCTGCATAAATGTTAAGCCTGACTGCACAGTAAAAAACGTAAATGTTTAATTTGTTATTTAAAATGCTTAAGGGGTGCCTTGCTTTATATTTATACTAAACTGTGAGTGAATGAAAATATTGTTCATCTAAATTCTGTAAGTGTTAAAGCAATTGTACAATGGTGTTTGAACAAATCTGTGTTTGCTTTTAAATTGGATTTGATTTTTATATATGTAGTTCCTGTGTACTCTGATTTTATCACCAGATTTATAAGATTTTAGTATTGCAAATGGAACATTAAAATCTCTCCAGTCCTTTACATATTGTAGAGATCTATATTTGGTTTAATATCCTCATATCATTGCACTGAATACTTACTAAGGGAGGTTAAAATTAGTCAGTACATGTATCACCTTGCACTGTAGAATATCTGGGTACAGGACTCCAAAGAAACTTGCCAGCTGTAGTACATGGAAAAGGGAATGATTACCTTGCTGAAAGGTGGTGGAATCAAAGACAATTTTCTAAAGTAACTCACTGAATCATCAGGAAGATGTTAATTATAGTATTATCTGTGGATCAGAAAATTGTAGTAAGCTGTACTTTTAAAGGTTTTGCAAGTTGGATAGTAAAATGTAATGATGCAAACGTAGTGCTTCATTTCACTTTGCAGATATTGGAGTAACATCTTAGACTTGCACTAGTGCAGTAAAAAGTAAAAACAACAAAAAATACTGAGAAACTTCTTGAAAAACTAATTACACCCATTTGCTTTGATTATGTTCATAATCCCTTTAAATTTATGGATGTGTGTGAATGACTTTATTTGCATGACTGACTCTGTTCATGCTGCTTTTGTCTCATGTACACTACTATGCGTAACTGTTTGTGAAGTTGCTCTCACTGGAAATGCAACCTGCCTCTTTTGAAGCCTTTCTTATTACCTCCAAGTAACATTCTTTCCTTTCTGAACACTTAAATTACTAGTGTTGCAAATAACCATAAAAATAATGACATTCACCTTTCTAATTGTGATTTCTTGCTTTTTTGCTTGTGTTGCTTCATACAGTTAGGGTTTTCTCCCTATATGGTTGGTCATCTGCATACATAAATATTTTGTGTAGTGCCTGTAAAGTGAAAAGTGATTTAAATAAAGATTTGGGGAACTCTTGGCATATGAAGCTACTTTTAGTATTTTCAACAAATTGGATGTCAAGTTACTGCTCTCCTGTAACAACATTCTATGGGTAGGTTTGTGGTGTTCTGCAATACATGACTCAGCAGAGTTAATCTTTTAAAAACTTGGGAGCTGACAGCTCTTTGGTGATAAACACTCGCTAGCAAAGGGAGCTTTGGCATTTCAAAGGTCATGTTTCTGTTACAAGGGCTGTGTAGAAGATTCTCATCATTCTATGCTGTGCATACAATAAAAAGCATTTTACTATCTCATAAATTTGTTTTCTGGCTGTTTCTGCTAGTGTACAAGCCATTCTGAGAAATACTTATTGATTGTGAAGTGTGACAGACACTGTGCAGTGCTGGAATTCTCTTAATTGCAGTCAATATTATAAGATTGATTTTTTTTTTTTAGTTGTTTTTATGGAGATAAAGAAAATACTTAGTTTACTAAATTCAGACTGTAGTATGGTTTTATAATGTACTTGGGTAACAGAAAAAAAGATGCAAAATGTTAATTTAGAGAGGTATGCACACCTAAATGCATATAGTTTTCTAAATGTTGTAAAAGGCACTTGTTAGTTTAGGCTGTACAGTTCTGCTACGTAGCCAGCCCATATCCTTGATGGCTGCATTTTTGTTTGGATTCCAAGATTATCTGTAGCGTATGCAATTTGAACGGTACATTTTGACAGATTAAAGTTCACTTTGCTTTTCCATAACTAGAGTGGACATTGGAGCAGGCGTGGGAGGACACAAATTTGCTGGCCTCAGTATTGTGAGCTACCTGCCCCCTTTTGGTAAGGGGGAAGCATGTGGAGAGGGTTGCACATTGCACAAAGGCACTAAAATCATGTGGGCATGAAAGCAACAACAACAACAAAATCCTAGTTGGATAGCTGAGCGGGTATATGTGGATCTCAGATGAGCCTTAAGTTGAGTGGGCAGTCTGCCCAAATCCTCTCTGATTTCCCAGAGTGGTACTACTGGTCTGCCAGATGAGAGATGCAATGAAGGTTTTCCCCCAGTGCTCCTGTTTGGAACGAGACCTTCCATTTTAACTTTCTCTTTGAGGAAAATGGCCAATTTAATATGGATTTCAGTACATTTCTAGTCTATGAATATCACTGTACTCTGCATAAACAAACACTAATATCCAAGAAGGGTCTTGTTCTTTTTCCAGTTCTTCAGAAACTGAATGGTATTCAAATTAAGGATTACATGAAAATCATCTTTCTTGTTTATGTATATAGATGTATGCAAAAAAACCCAAACACTTTCTGAAGGGTTTTGAAATGATCATAAAGCATATGAGTTTTCTCTAGTTCTACTTTACATATTATTTTCGAGCTTGAATGAGATAATGAGCTGATAGTAGTTTGCCATTACTCAGAATATAAAGAATGGTATTGTAAGAATTTGGTTTACTTATGATTGCACATAAAATCATAAAGCATTCAATTCAGTTAATGTTTTGCTTATTCTGTTAATGTGCTCCAAATGGTTTATTTATTATTATATTTTAATGCAACTGCAAAGCTTAAGTAAACAATAAAAATACATTAGTTTTTTGAATTGGAGTTTATAAACAGGCAGACTATTGCTTTACATACCTTGGATGTGTATATGATAATTTAATTGGGTATTTTATGTAGTAACTTGGCAGAAAAATAGCATCGATATATACCTATAATGTCAGGTTGCATAAGCAAGAGCATTAAGCTTTTGTTAAACATGGCTCAATTTGTTCATAATATATAATCACTGTAAAAAATATGAATCCTGATCCTCAGTAAAGCTTCATCTAGAAATTTAAAGGAGGTGGCATAACTAACTCTATGCTTACCCTGGTAGTCTTTTCATAGGTGGCAAAACCATAATGTGAACTGCTGCAGTAACCATTCCGCTGGGAAAATAGGGTAAAGTAGCCTTGAGGAGTCTTAAAAATAAAAAAACTGACAAAAATCATTCCAAACTATGAAGTAACTTTTAGTAGACACGTCAAAGACATCCATACGCAATTATTAATATCAATTTAGAAGAGGATAAGGTTTAGGTAGTTAATGGGTTTTACAATGTGGCTTAGTGCAGCGAGCAATCAGTAAGACTGGTGAGATGTTAATACGTGAAGGGGTCCTGCTTGTAAGTGAGTATGTGTAAGGTGTATCTTGTGAAGATTGACTGAATTAGTATGCATGAAAGCTTTGCAAGTGAAAATTTAAACTATTTTGTGTAGACTTCTTGTTAATAAGGGAAGATTTAAACATACTTCTTTGTACTTCGAAGTGGGAAAGGAGAGAGAAGGTTCGCTTCTCGGATCAGTATAAAAAGACACCAAAGTTCATTTTGAATTTTCTTTTGCATTCATATTTGCATATGGTTTTGGATAATGTGAACATGGGAGTGAAGCTTCAACTGTGATTTTCAATTTGTCATTATCAGTTTCTGTTAATGACAATAGTCACTGTTGTATTGACAACTGTATAAGCTGGGGTTAGTAACAATCAAGCTTCTTTTAGTACAGTCTAGACTCTTGTGTGTATTTGACAAATAATCTCTATGGCTGGGCAAAACTCAAGAAAATTGCACTGTAAGAAGTTCCATGATTTCAGGAGTGTTCATTAGTTTGCAAGAGTAAAAGTTAGGGATTTAAAAACGTGAATAAAGCAAGTCTGCAACATGAACTACAAAATAACTAGTACCAGCTTGTTAGGGCTCTGGCCTGCGGTATGGCAAATACAGGTTGATGTTCTGGTTCTGAGTCAGGCAACTTGATATTAACAGTTTAAAAAGCCACTTCATGGAGCTGCAGACTTACAGAAATGCAGGCATGAAATATAAGGAAAATGAGAACAATGAAAAATGTCACGTTAAAATTATGCCTGCTTTCCTGTATTGTTCTTCAACTGTTCTGAGAGATGGGACCAATCTCAGGTAAGTTGAAAAGGAAGGTGAATGAAGAGGAGCAAAGATAATTGTTTCTTAGTTCCTGATTCAGGTCTCAAAGATCATTTAGTCAACGAAATCCTTCATGTTCCAGGGAGGTAGAAACCTTTGGAGTGAATTCCAGCGATCCAAAGTAGCCGCTAGCCTTGTGATAAGTGTGCTTGTGTGCTTATTTGGGACCGAGGGAAGTAAGTTCAAATTTCTTTTCCACCTTCTACCTTCACATTCTCTCCAGTGGAACCATTCAAATGCTACTTGGGGCATGTTTTTAGGGGAGAAACAAGTTATTGCTTATGTATTTAACAAAAATATTGTGCTGTTTCCAAAGTGCAACACTGTGCTGCCTTGGGTGACCAGCACATATTCCTCTGCTGTATCTCACCAACAACAAACACGCCCCTGCCCCAGAGGACATACTAATTCAGTAAACCACTTTGATATATAGGCTTATTCATTTAGACCTTTATTTAGACTACATTTGGCTTAGAGATGTTCCTTTTGAAAAAATTAACTGCAAAGATGTTCTCAGACTGAAAAAACCCAACCCACAAAACTGTGGAGTTTAGGGAATAGACAATGCTCCCCTTAGAATTTCTTTTCTGGATATATATCTTGACAATGCTATACATTTACCATGTTATTAATAGCATATGGAAATAAACAGATGCTGCAGAATGCTAGTGGTGCTTGATACATTTGCTGTTGCATTAGGAATACATGCAGAATATTAGAAGTACTTCCATATGGATTTAAATTTGAGTGCTGTTTTGAAACTGAACTTCACTATCATCCTTAGTGTACCTTACAGATTAAGCAGATTGCCAACATCACTTGCATACATTGTGGTTTATCTTCACAGTGCAAGTCAGCCCTGTTTAAGGATACCTACAACTGAACAAGCTGCGTAGGTGCTAGAAGCTGTTTATTGGCATTAGCAAGGTTGTGTTCATGCAATTTTACCTTGTTCTTTGTTGGCTAATTAACTCCTGAGTCACCCACTAGCTGCCCTCTGGGGGCCTAGCACTATGCTGGGGATGTATTGCTTAGATCTTGCCATGATAGAATAATTTCTGTCTATAGGCAGACACTGTGCAGAGCTGTAAAAGCAGACACGTATAGGAACCTGTGACATCAATGTAATTATTTTTGTGATAGTTATTAGAACTTGCATTATCTTTCTGCATCATTTACATGGAGAATCAAAGTAGTTCATATTTCATTTTGCAATTAAAAACAATAAGGTTCTGACACACGACAAGTCGATTGTTTAAAGTCACAGGTATAACGAACTGAAGATCTTGTGGAGCTAGCGATAATGTTCAATTTCTGTGCTTTAGAATATAATTGCATTGCTTTATATATTTTTAAAGTATAAATAAAACTATAAAGTGTTGAGCTTCATTGTGAGATGGGCTGTTCTGTTTGCTATCAACTTCACAATACCTGAACCATCAATTTTGATATGGAATTATATTTCCAATTTTATTTCAGCTGATCACAGAATCATTGCACATATGTTGTTCAAAATACTGTATATAATTTATCATTTTTAATTTATGAATTGAAATTTGTTTGGTCTAATGTCATAGAGGATAGGCTTGTTTCTTTAGCTATTACAGGGGGGAGGATCAAGATAATTGAGATTGTTTTCTTTGAATGTTCTTTTAGTCATGTAGCTAGCATAAACTAACAAATGCAACTTTAGTTGACTTAAAGTTATGCATTGATTATGTTCATTACTGGCAGATGTAAAAGGATGTTGAATTTTTTTGCAATTCCAATTGGCAATGTAGGTTCACAGTTACTTTACATCAGAGGACTGACTTATGCCTTGTAGTGCATATAAATAATACATGGATCTAGAACTTTTCATTTGTTAGCATGTTGGAACTTTGCATTGTTAGCAAAATAGCAAGCAATACAGTAAAACAGCAAAATAACAAATAATATTAATGGTTTGTGAAACTGCATTACAATTACTACTTTTGTTGATAGTATGCTTTAGGTAAGATGTTAGGGCTTTTTATAAAATCTTGCATATTTTTCATATTCTTTCTCGTATGTATTGCAGTGACTGAATGACGCTTCGGGTCTGTTCTGTGTATGGTAAACACATCATTGCTGTATTCATGTGTACCATTCCCCCAAAAATATTTCAGAGAGGAGAAAACAAAACCCACTTTTCTGTCACTTCAAGGAAGGGGAGTCTTTTTCTGCTTTTGAACCATTTAGTTTTATTTTTTAAAGAAAAAAAAAATTGGATAACAGTCAAAATTTTGCTTTTTAGTGAACTGCAGGAGATGTTGTCTGATGTTGGTGGTGAAAGAGATTCTGAAAACCACTGTGGCAGATGGCTTACCACAAAGACTCCAAAGATGGCATGCAGTGGGTGAAGCATCGTACCTTTCAGTGACTAACAGCCACTTGTCTTCAAACTGTTAGAGTAGAAAATTGCACTACAGAGTCTTGACTTCACTCTATGGGGTTCACATTTTTTACTTTATAAAATGCAACGTTTTAAAATATTTCTGTTCTTTGCTACCAATTAACAATCAGGAAAAAATGCTCTGGATTCCTTCATACGATATATACAATATGGACTACCAGGCTTATGAATGGTTAGTTAGTTTCATCAGCCTATACACTTTGAAAAAGGTTTTGGTTTGTTAAATAAGAACTTAAAAAAAAAAAAGTTTGGAAATGGGTGAAGGAAATTTGCTGGTAGTCTTGCCATGAGCCATGGCTTTCTGTAGATTATTGATATTCATTTTTTTTATTTATTCAGGGCTTTGGATGGTTTAGTTGGAAGGTGGCTTATACTTTTTTAGACCATAACAAAAGTCTGGGATGTACACAGAGGTTGGGTGTGTTACAGCTTTGGGAAAGGTGTCAGACATTTTAGTTCGAGCTGTTGAATCTCATGCTGTTTTATTTGTAAATCATGAATTTAATCTCCACTGTAGCCAGCCTATTGAAAGTACCACATTCCACATGTATACAAGAAGCCCATTTCCTATATTAGCTTCTGTTTTGTGTACAGTCAGAAACCATTTTGTACCATTTTGTACCATTTTGTCTTGTGTACATTTTGTCAAAGTGTACAACACTTGTTTCTTTTCAGACATTTACTGTAGTTCTCAAAAGCCTCAAAAAGTGTAATCTTCTTCCCTTCTTTGTGGTTTCCTTTGAAGTCAACGCCATGGGCATCTCTGAGTCCATTCTCCTTGGAGTTCAGGATACGAAGCAAAGCTAGGGGATTGAGGACAAAATATAGCTTAATTCAAAATTGCTTTATTAGCTAGTGTGTGTCTTTGCACTGTATGTTTGTTGTGTCCCGATCATCATTACCTTTTCTGATTAAAGTGTGTTTAGAACCCTTTGGTTATAATGAATATTAGTAGCTACACTTGCTTTTTTTGCTACTTCTCAAGAGTCCTAAATTTATATTATACTGACTTGTGGGTCTGGATGTAAGAGCAACCATCCATTTTCCTAGAAATGTTTGTATATTTGGGTGTTTCAGATAATAAACTGTGGGTGCGAATGTGCCTTAACTTCCATCAAAATTAATCTGCCCTTCCCCTGTAGACTTCTGACTTTAAATCCTGTTTATTTACTTGAGACTGGGAGAGCAAGACAAGATGATTTAAGTTTAATGTTCTGATGGAATCAACCTGATTATTGAAAATAAGACTATAACGTGTATGGAATTTTTTAAATAAATTAGTTGTTGAGAAAATAAAGTAGCATCAGTACCACATATTTAGCTATTTGGCTACATAATTTTACAGAAACAATTTTCCATCCTCATCTCTAAGGAATACAGATACTTTACAGGAGAATCTCTTTTATTGGAACTTGGTGTTGAAAAGTTGGTGGGCAGCCAGTTAAACCCAAGACCACTTCAGGTCTTTCAGAACACCACCCAGAGACTTTCACCGCTAGTGCCTACGGCAAAGTTACTAAAATTTAGCACCCCTAGGAGTAAGGAATGTTAAGGTTTCAGGCAACAATTTGTAAAAAGGAAGCTGCTTACAGAGTGAGACAAGCATAAGAGGTGTCATGGAAAATCAAGGAACCAACTAAGTATTCTTGAGCAGCATTTCCTGCTGTCTTGAATGCCCAGTACTGCTTGTCTAGGATGTGCTTTGTAACATGCAGAGAATATTGGCAGTGACAAGATTCTTTGTTGAGCAGACATTTGCAGTAAGTTTCAATTTGTATGTATTTACCTTGTTCATCCAATCTGGAACACTTCTGGCTTGGTCCAATACCAAACTTCAAGGTTGTTTTTTTTTTTCAGAAAGAAAAAATAAAAGACATTTTCTTCTGTAAAATAAACTCTGAACAGTTCTAAATATTACTATAGGATTTGGACCCATTCAGATGAGTTCTAATAACGAATCTGTGTGCGGAAAAGAATTTAGTGGAAAGAGTTATAATGTGATTCTTACCAGAATACTTACAAAAGACATTGATTTACAATCTGACACCATTACAATACAATAATTTTTAAAATTGCTAAGTTTTTGTATAATGTTTTTAAACAGTACTGCTACTTTTTACTACTACTTATTAATAGTATTGAGTATTTCTACTATTACTATACTTTAAAAAAATAGTGATTACTATGTTTAATGTTTTTATTTAATAAATGATTACTAGTACTATATTTGTAAATACTATAACTTTTATTACTGCTATTCAATACTACTGTTTAATGGTACTGATTTTTCCACATTTGTCAGTATTAATTAGTATTAACCAAGCATTTGGTAATGTATAAAAGAAAAAAAAAAAGAAATATGTTTTTTGTCAGTATTTGCGAGTATTACCAAAAGGGCAAGAAAATACTTATATTTTGAGGAGTATTTTTATTATAGAAAAATACATATTTATAAAATAACTTCCCACATTTTCTTTTTTCCCCTAACTGGCATTTCTTCCTGTTGGAGCACGCAGGGGCTTCCTGAGCAGTTCTTCCTGCTTATCTGTGCTTTTTCTAGGGAACAGGAAGCGCACTTGAGGATGCGTAAAAGAGTTGCTGTTCCCAGGGTCCTACAGCGCCTTCTTGGGCTCCGGGCTGGCTGTTAGATGTTGGGCTGGGCCTCACGGTGTCCGCACCTCCCTCTTCCCATTGCAAGTTTACTTGCTGCTGGTGGTGGTAGTCCTCTTCTGTCCTGAAGTGTATGCTCTTGTGATTTCTTCTCAGATAAAATAATTGAGGTGGGAATTGTTCTCCCTATCATTAAAGAACTATACAGGGATGTTTAAAAATACTTAAATAGGAATTGTTCTATATTTAAGAGAGATCTGTTTCCGCTGAGTGTTTTCCACTAAAGAGAGCTGTGGCTGCAGTAGGCAAAACAGGTTTGTTTTTTTTGGGGGGGGGGGGAGCAGGAGGGTGGGTAGATATAGACAAATGGCTCCTATGTAGAGTCATGTGTTTAGTCATGGCCTACCTGTGGGGTGCCTCTGTCTCGCCCTCACTGACCCAGTTGATATTTGTGCGAAGCCAGAGAGGCAGCCCCTGTCCAGGCGGAGGGATGCACTGCTGCTGCTGCCAGTCCTGGTTGTGGCAGGTGGGAACTTCTGAGCTAAGACAGCACAGACAGGCCTGATGGAGAAGCTACAGGGGCATGGATGTCCATGGTGGTTGCTCAGGCCTACAGAACTAGGTTAGAACTAGGCTGAAATAAACACTACCTGCACTTCAGGAAGGGTTATGTTGCGTCTTAATGCTGTCTGTTTTGCTGTAGACTCCCCACTGCTGGGCAACACTGTTCATGCGGATATAGTCATTCTGGGGTATCTTCTGCTATTAGAGATGTACCCATGCTAGGGATAAATTCTTCTGTGGCCAAAATCATAGAGAAGGCCTGGTTAATACCTCAGAAGAGGGGAGAGGACCACTGTTCATCCAGTTACAGATGATATCCCTGATTTCCTTTTTCTAATACAGGAAGGTATTTAGCCAGGAAGGCCCATACAGCATAAATATTTTGTTCTCTTTCCTAATTAGATTTGTTTCAATAAGTGTAAAACTATCTCCTTGTGCTCCTTGTTTCTGTGATCAATTTTTCTTTTATTCTACTTGGGTACACTGGGTGAGTGAAGACTTAACCCCTACATTGAAAAGGCCTGAATAAAATTTTGCTTTTGGTGTTGCTAAACATTTGATCTCCTGCTAGTATAACAATGTTATAAAATATAAAATTTATTTTGTCTTAAAACCACAACTGCTAACAGAGCTTTGAAACACAACTTCTCTTAATATTTTCTCTTCTATCATACTCATTTAATTCTTGATATAAGACAAAAATTCATTGCTCTTGTGCTGAGAGTGTGAAGCCACAAGTTGATAATGGGAACTCGATGTTTGCAATATAAAGTGTTGTTCCTGTAGTGTGGTCCAATTACACAATAGCAAAGCAGGGATGTAACACAGCAATGCTGCTTTCCTATTTGTTTCAGTAAGTTTAGCACAGCGGGAAATGTGGCATTCTTCCAAGGTAATGTGTCAAGCTTACAGTTGGCTGGAAGTGCAATGGAAGTTATTCTAAGATTTCGCATGCTGGCTAATAACCCTCACTGAATGTATGCGACAATTGTTTTATGAAATGTATTTGATGTCATTTCATTGCAAAGGTTTTATATCTTAATTTCGAGACATTGTGTTATTCTAGATGTATTTGAATAAGCTTCTCAGTAGATGCTACGTTTATGGCATTGTAATTTTAGTAATCAAATATAATTTCTGTATGGTT
This sequence comes from Tringa solitaria, assembly GCA_026413425.1. Lineage (NCBI taxonomy): Eukaryota > Metazoa > Chordata > Aves > Charadriiformes > Scolopacidae > Tringa > Tringa solitaria. Next base: position 14,246,412 of record JAOXJM010000004.1, read on the forward strand.
AGAGATCATGCACAATTTTTTTCCAAGACCCTGCTGAATCTTACAAAGTCAGAAAGAACTACTCCATCAACTTGGTCAAATTATGTAAATTTTTCCCCCCAAAAATTCCTACTTTTTGAGGACCAGATTATTTTATTGCACGGATGCAGTGGTTTCCTTCAGCCCTCAC
>JAOXJM010000004.1:14261154-14278872 GCA_026413425.1 Tringa solitaria
CCTCCCCCCCCCCATCTAAGCGGTAGTAAGGGTATGAAAGGTGTGTATAGTTGTGGGTAAACAGCTGTCCAGCTTTCAAATTCTTCCTGGCAGCATCTCATGGTAGATGTATTTGTAGGCAAGTTATAGGTTTTAAGAAAGCCACTGTTGGGAGGAACTTCTATCTCCTGATGGCACTTCTTTGAGAGATGGATTTTTTGATCTCTGTAGAAGCCTATAGTGCTGAGGGTTGCGGAGTCCCACTCTGTCAGTTTCTTCCATTAACTGGCAGCAGCTTTCATTTCAGACTTTGAACTATGACTTGTACTTGGGGATAGTCTGTTTTTCAGGTTACCTTGTTCTTGATAGTCTTGATAAACACTTTGTGGTGAAATCTGGTTGTTTTCTAACTAAGATTTTGTGCTAATGTTGTAGTAGCTGATGTTAGGAAAATTGCAAAAAAGTTCAGAAAACTTAGCCTCTTGCGTTTCTTCTGGACTCTCTGGATTCATAAATGAATAGGCTCAGTATTAATCGATGACATGTTCTTTTACAGATGAAAAGACAGATACTAAGTCTCCGAAATGAAGTTTAGTATTGAGTAGCAAATGTTTACATTTATATACCTTTCTTCCCCCAAGTTACGCTAAGAAGACCTTTTTTAAAGATTAATGTAAGCCCTAAGTTTTTCCTTTGGTCTGATTTTGTAAATTCAGTATTTTGCTTTTAAGAAAAAAACCCCTATGCAATAGCTAGAAATTACACTATGGAAAAAATGTTGTGTAGCATCTGAGAAGGGAAACTGTCGTTCATGTAATTCTGTTTTAAATTTTCTTTTTTTTTTGGTTAAAATGTAGGAGGGCATCTGCCAATTGCCAGAAAAATAGAGAGTAAGGAAGAAGAAAAATGTTGAAGTAGTGAAGCTATTCAGTGATATCACTTTTAAATCCACATGAATTATCAAAAAAGAAAAGAAAAAAATCAAGTTTATGGCAGGAGACAGAGACATTGGTCAAAAAAATATAAAAAAACTTGTAAAACCTGGAAACAGGGATAGTGGGTGTAACTAAATGAGTTCCAGTCCAGGAAATTGTCAGCCTGTATCAGAGACACTTTCTGAGATACAAATATTGTGACAGAGAAGGTGCCTTGTTTCAGGAATACTGGAAAAAACCTCTTGAAATTTTAAGATGTGTCCTAATGCTAATACATGTTTGAATAAGGTATTATCAATAATATAATGGATAAGGTAAAATTATTAGTTGCATCTTCCACGCTGTCACAAGAAAGGGTGAATTCCTTAGTATGCAGCAGAGCTCTGTCATGCCGAGTGCTTTGCATGGAGTGGGTGGCTGGTGCGGCAGTGCAGCCGGCAGGATGGCCCAGCTGGAGCGGGTCTGTGGGTGCTGGAGACCCAGGGTCGACCCATTTATGTCTTACACACCTCAGACTGGATGTAGGCTGGTTACACACCTCAGACTGAATGTAGGCTGGAACATTTGTAGAACTGCAGCTGGAGATGGAGCGCTTTCCTGGGAGATTTGCTTCTGAAGTCCTCTGCTGATCCAAAGTAAAGTGGTAACAGAGATGCACCAAAAGCAAAGCACAGTGTGCCTATAGCCCTCATATCATAATACATAATGGACTAGTGATGCTCACAGCCTCTTTTGAGAAGCAGTATCATCTCTGCATACTACAGAAATAAAAAAAGGCAAAGTGTGACCTTTTCTAGATCATACAAGCAGCATGCAGAAGAACTCTATACTGGAATGAGGTCTTGAAACACCGTTTCACTTCTGAGGCCTAGAGCAGTTAAAAAACGTAAAGGATGCACCTGAGCTGATTAATTTCCACATGCATTTGCTTCAGTAAAAGTAACCTCTTATAGAAAGCACGGAATGTGTCTTATGGTGACTAAGCTACATATAATTATTGGAACAAAGAGAGAAGAAAACAGCCACAGACAGGTATTTTAAAGATAGCGCTGAATGAATTGAAAATGAATTTTTTCTTACACTGTCATCTGTTCTGAATATTATGTATTATTGTAGCATGTGTGCTGTGTTGGTATTCATGAATACTGCAGTATTCCAAACTCTTGCAGAGAAAAAGCTGCTTTTACTTCACAGTGTATTTTTGTATTATAAAATCATAGAATAGTTTGGATTGGAATGGACCTCATCTGGTCCAACCACCCTGCAATGAGTAGGGGCATCTTCAACTAGATGAGGTTGCCCCATCCAACCTCACCTTGAATGTTTCCAGGGATGGGACATCTACTACATCTCTGGGCAACCTGTTCCAGTGTTTCACTACCCGCATTGTAAAAAACTTCTTCTTTATAACTAGTCTAAATATTCCCTCCTTTAGTTTAAAACCATTACCCCTTGTCCTTTCTCAACAGGCCATGCTAAAATGTTTTTCCTCATCTTCCCATTAGGCCCCCTTTAAGTACTGAAAGGCCACAATAAGTTCTCCGGGGAGCCTTCTCTTCTCCAGGCTGAACAACTCCAACTCCCTCAGCCTGTCTTCATAGAAGAGGTATTCCATCCCTCTGATTGTCTTTGTGGCCCTTCTCTGACCCTGCTCCAACAGGTCCATGTCTTTCCTGTGCTGAGAGCTCCAGAGCTGGATAGAGTACTCCAGGTGGGGTCTCACCAGTGCAGAGTAGATGGGCAGAATCACCTCCCTTGACATGCTGGCCATGCTTCTGTTCATACAGCCCAGGATATGGTTGCCTTTCTGGGCTGCATGTTCACATTGTTGCCTCATGTTGAGCTTTTCATCCACCAGTACCTCTAAGTCCTTCTCCATAGGGCTACTCTCAACACCTTCATCCCCCAGCCTGTCTTGATACTGGGATTGCCCCAACCCAGGTTCAGGACACTGCACGTGGCCTTGTTGAACCTCATGAGGTTCACATGGGCCCACTTCTCAAGCTTGTCCAGGTTCCTCTGGATGGCATCGTGTGCCTCAGGCGTGCCAACCACACCACTCATCTGCAAACTTGCTGAGGGTGTCTGTCACTTATATTAATATGTAACATAATCCATATAATTTCTTGTAATTTGAAGTTTGCCAACTGTAGAAGCCTCGCACTACTCCTCATAGGGACATTATTGGAGACTTTATTCTCTCTTAGTGCAGAATTTCATTAAAGCGCATACTTTGCAGCTAACTTGCTGTAGTAAATTACAAAAACTGCTGCTCAGCTGTCCTTAGGCTGGAAGTACTTTCTAAAATTGTAGCACTTAAAGGCAGCTTTCAGAAGGGACTGATGGTTCGGGACGTAAGGGGTTCTTTGCAGTATACTGCTTTCTAGTTGCTCTTTGGTAATGTGGGCTCTGTCAGGAAGATCTGTTTATTAACATGCTGGCTGAAAACATGGAAACTCTGAGGTCTGTCGTCCCTGAGCCTCTCTTTATATGACAGATGGTGTAATTTAGAGATTGCTGTATTTTGAATTTACTGAAATAAAGTATTTTGAAAGAATTCAGAAGTCTGATTAGATGGAAGGGTTTTGTTTCCTTCTCACAAACTCCCTGTTTATTGAATACCTTCAGAGTTATTCAATAAAATTACTAGATACCACAGTCACACTTCAATTTCACTTTCATTGTGTAAGTGTGCATCAGACAGATGGATGCTTTATATGGCAGGTGAAAGTGGAAGTTTCCTTCAGGATAGTTTCTTTTCAAAGTTGTTTATTTGCAGAGGGCAGCCTCAGGATAGCACTAATGCTTTTGTTAGCAAGTGATTTGTGCCAGCTCCAATACAAATAAAACATTTGATTTGTGCATTCTATTGTAAACAAATGTGCACATGCTTGCTGTCTTCAGATGTACTGTATTTTATCAACATGAGGGATTTTTATTTCTTTTATTACAATCTGTAGTGAATACCAGATATAGCAGTGAAGTAAATTGTAATAAAGTGTTATGAAACAGTAAGAAAGTTACCTAACATTAAATTCAAACAAGAAGTGAGAGTCTACCATGCAGAACATGTCTTCAGAATGTTGCATACTACTGAAAAAGAATGTCTTTGTGTTGGTCTCTAGGAAATACGAGTGAATATTCGGTTTGGATTCCTATTTAAGTGAAAAATAAGAGAACTTCATGATAATACTGTTTCTGATAGGTTTGGTAACATATTTGAGTGGGTTAAATTATGTTATTCCATGTGGTAATCACAGTGTACAAATCACTGTGTTTTCGTCAGTGTGTTTTGAATGTAGTCTGTTAACATTCATTAGCCTCCAGGTATCTTTTTTTTTTTAAACCAAAAACATAGATGTAAAATAGAATTATTATTTATTATTATGATGCAGTATGTATACATGCTAAATTACACCCTATTTCCTTTATGAAACTAACACAGAACCTACTAGATACTCCTTGTATGATTGTTATTTTGATATTTAGATCCAAGAGATGAAATTGATATAAGAATCATTAAGGGAAAGACACTTTAAAAGTTAATCTGTAGGATTTCTCATTAGTGTGAGAGTATACTGTTTATTGCAATAATTACTGCTGTAGTAAGATGCAGTGGAGAACAATGTCAAGTGAACTGAATATTATGAACAGTGTAAAGATATCCAGTCTTCCCTCATTATCAGTAATTTCAAATATACTTTCTGCTTTTTTGCCTAAAGAACCATGCGAATGAGACTACTTAGTTTTCTGAAAATGAAAACCACTAAATTTGAAATTATTTTAATACTAACAGCAATTTGTCATATCTTCAAAAATTATCATAGAATTTTGACACTGGGGGTCATGAGACTTGTCTGAGTTTTAAAAAAATGCAATATTTAGAGATTTGAAATGTCTCAGAAATTACACCTCTGTCACAATGAAGTTAGAGACTTCTCATTGGCTTCCGTGGGACCATGTTTTTGTTTGCATGCAGCAGCAGATTGGAGTTCTGCTCTTGATTATGGTAGCTTTAAATAAAAAAGATCAATAAGCTTTTGTTAAATTGAGTAAGACAACAGCATCTAACTTGATGGTCCAGTGGAGGACCCAGGAATGAAAGATATGGTATTACCTTGGAAGCTTGTATGGAAGTGATTTCTGTGATCCAGGCTGCTAAAAGCTGCTAATGTGTTCTGTGCCTTAGTCCTTCATTGTCAAAACTGAAATAATGTTTATTTGCCTTATAGTTTTGGGGAGAGAAATACAGACCAAGAGTGAGAGATGCTCAGGTGCTGTGTTGTTGATGCTTGCCTAGGTAAATGTAGAGTTATGAACAGGCTTGTTGTACAGGTGTGAACTTGCCTTGTCTGAGGTCAGAGTTGATTCTGGTTAGCAGAGAGTGAACCTGTGATTAGCATAGCTCTGGGGCTGTGGTAATAAGCACTAGGGAGGGGAGGCAGGGAAAAAGGTCTTGAGCAACCTGGTCTAGTGGAGATGTCCCTGACTGTGGCAAGGGGGCTGGAGCTAGATGATCTTTAAGGTCTCTTCCAACCCAAACCATTTTATGATTTAAGAAACTACACTTCTGCACTCAAAACTGTAACTGAATGTTTTCGGGATGAATGTGAATCACTGGAGTCACAATACAGACAAGTTTTATGTTAGCAAGAAGTTATGGTTTACAAAATAGTATTTTTGAAAATGGCTCATTGGTTCATGATACTTGGTTCAGGTATCATTTAGCACTTTTGTCTGTTGGTTAGTGAGGCGAAAGATGCATCATTCATTTTAAAGCTGTGGTAGTAAGGCTGGGTTCTGAGCCTACAAAAGAAATGATGAATAGCGATCTGTAACTGGACAGAAAAATTCAGACCAGCTGCGTTATCAAAAATATTGCAGAAATAAGTTTGTTGAGTAGCCGAAGATGTACCAATACAAAGATTTCAGATTTCATACTATACAGTGTGTACTTTCATAAAAAAAAATGTGAAATTAAACATTTGCATTTTGAAATATGACTCAAGTACCAGTTTTCTTTTAAAAGGAAAATGTGGAAATGTGGCATTATTGAAAAATCAGCGAATTAACATTAATATATTTACAATTGAACTGTGGGTCTCTGAGCTGTATGTAAATGCCAGTTCCAGAATTAGCATTCCTAGCATTCTGAAATGCTTGGGCTCTTTGGATAGGTTTGGATTGAGAAATTGGTCCTAGCAAGTTGCCTGTGTTAGTTAATGCTTGCTACTGTTGTTTTACCTTTTTCTCTCCCTTTTTCATAGTCCACATTTTTCCCTGCTTATCTTCCCCCCCACCCCTGGGATACAGTGTATCAGTAATTTAATTTCTTATTTCTCCAAGAATAAGGTGGTAATGTCATACTTTATATTCATGGTAAATTAATAAAATATTTAATAGATACTAGCATAAGCCATTATGAACTGACTATGTAAAAAGGTGGAATACTTGAGGGCATTTGTGACTCATAATTCATGAATGTCGATTAAACTTCTTCTTTCAACTCTTGGTTGAGATGGTTTGTGTTCCACACCCTACCTTACATATATTGTAAGAATACGGAAAATGCTGGAATTTGTGAATTTTTTGTTTTAATAGATAGAAAGGAACATTAAATCACAAAATCTAAAAATAACTCTGATTTGTTTGTTCTATTGGAACATGAAAATTATTTGAACTATTCATTATTATTTGTAATATTTGTATTGTGAACTCTGGTAGTGATGAGAGAGATGCATTAACAATAACCCTTATCCCTCCAAAAATGATGGTGAACCATTACTGTCTCTCTCGCAAAGCAGTACTGTGAACTATAGTTGAATGATTATGTGGCTGAATCTAAAACCGAAGCATGATGTTTAGATTTTTCCACGGAACCTGCCTCTATTTGTGATTTATCTCCACACAATGATTTAGGCTTATACTATGGAAAAAGTGTGTGTCAGAGAAGGATTAGGACAGGTATAATGCTACTGGTGTGGCAGTAATAGGATTCATCCAGTGAAGGAATGACTTTGGTTTAAGATGTATGAATAGCTAGTTATTAGGAGGTATTCAGAAAAAATAGCTTTATATTTTCATGTTAAGCAGAAAAATGCTGGTGATAGTATAGTATGCTTACCAGGCTGATGTTGAGAATTATGGCAGGAGGTTGTTGTAGAGCTATTTTCAGGTTCAAAATAGTCACCCAGAATTTCATTTGATCATGTAATATTTTTTGTCCTTACAAAGGCAACAAACATGCAATATAAAGTATAAATTTAGTGCATATTTTTAATTATGTGCCAGAAAATTACTAATTTGTCCTAATGGTAGGGAGACTCTTTTATGAATTACAGAAATGTTCAAATTAGGAAGTAAACAAACACAATAAAAAAAGAATCTGTGCTATTGGTAAAGTATTTTGCCAGAGCAGTGTCACTCCTTCCCCTTTGTTGAAAAATGGGAGGTTTATATAGCCTTATATAATACATTGTGCATATTTCTATTACTTTTGTTTGAAACTGTGGACAGTTTTGCATGGTCTTGTTTTGTAAACACAAATTAGTAGAATGGGTTGCTGGATTTTAGGATGTGTAAAGCATCAACGTGGATTTGTGGAGACATCTTCCAAAAATACAGGCAGAAATTCTGCTCTTAATTACACTGCTTTTGATTTTTTTGTTTGGCATTTGGGGAATTGATCTTTTTATTTTTCTCTTTGAGAAAATAAACTGTCAAAAGCTGTTAAACTCCTGTCTCTCTGAAAAACTCCTGGTCTTCAAAAGGGCTGAAGAGGCAAGTCATGGCTAAGGAAATGAAGGGATAAGGAAAAGACAGAGATCTTTTACAGTTCTTCATTCCCATCTAATGCAGAAAGACAAACCTGTCATGATTGGCAAAATATCCCATCATCTGATTATACAAAAAATTGCTTCAGAGTGTAAAAAATAATGAATAAAGGCTATTTCCAAGAATGCATCTCTAGTCATAATGTCTGTAGTACATTTCAAGCCTATAGTGAAATGGGAAATTAAAGAGTGGATAACTCTATCCTTCTGCTATTCGAGGCTTGCAATGAAAAAATCAAATTGTATTGACTGAATTACAAGTGACTAAACACCCTTTACTTGCATTTGTCTTCTGTTCCACTGCTGCGTGTTACGTAATTGAACACGTATCAGCAACACAACTAACACACAAGTGTTGGTTTGAATTTATATTGATATCCTTTGTTGAACTGCGTAACTTTAGTCAGGACTCATAGACTGAAGATAAAACCTATGTAGTTTCTTGTACCCTTAGGTACTTTAGTTGACTGAACAATGTTTAACACCATCCAGCCTCTCATAGAAAATATAGCCCTGGAGTACACCTGAAATGGGGCTATACAACATATCTTTCCTTCTACTGCTTAAAATTTGGAAACCATTCTCAAGATGTCTTCATACAGGTGAACTACCTTCTTTTAAAATTGCTAACTGGGCTAGTCCTGACTGAGAAAGGAATCTGGTAAAGCAGCAATTCTCTTACCAGTCTACAGTAACCCTACATTGGAATATATCCTGCTGTGATCTGATTTTGGCCAAGGACAGGGAGGAGCAATAACTAGGCTTGCCTGTTGGCTTCCTGGAGCCAAGGATGCAGGAATGGAGCAGACTGACAGTAGTAACCATCAAGGAGGTTCTCCTCTTGGCTTCACTCATGGTGAGAGCTGAGACCTAGGGGAGCATTGAAGGCTTTTAGCAACAGTAGTGTTCAGGACAGGGAGAGTGATGGTTGTGCAGTGATAAAAAGGGCATGGGTAGAGACCTTCAGGACTCTTACTGCAAAGAGCTTTAATAAGAGCTGTCTTAGTCTGAAGGGATCCTCTTCTTTTGGCATTTGTATAGAGTAGAGAAAACAATTAGCTGCCCTCACTGTTAAGGAAGAAAGACACTGGTAAGGAAGCTATACCTGTGATTGTTTAGATATCATAAGCTGTATTGTAGTATCCTATTAATCCTGAGGCATGAAGCTGCTGGCAGTTATCAGATGTATTCATCAAACCGTAATGCTTCTGGGTTAGAAAGCACAAAAATCACAGCTCCTAACCCTGGGATGCAGGAACAATTGGGAAGTTGCTAATGTGTACTCTGTGTGCTTTTTTTGTAGAGAGAGGAGGTACTAATGGGAAGTGGAAGCAAAGAAGCACTCTGTACTGATTCCTAGGCTTTCTGAAATGTCTCTGTGTGACTTGTCTGAGGAATGCAGTATTTAAATCTTTGTGGAGTACTTTTTATATATATCAATTCTAACATTTTTCTGTAATTGTTTTCAAATAACTGTGTAAAAAAGAATTGCCAAAAGGCAGACATCTGCTCATTTTTTCTAAGAGACACTATCTACCAAAAGAGAATATTTAAACCCTTCCAGCAGGTTTTTGAAAATGCAATGCCTTTGGGAAATGGGAAAAGTATGCTTTTTCGGTTGTACTACGTTTACAGTCCTGGGATTGTTATATTTGGTGTAGGTCTAACAATTTGAGTGTGTGCAGAGAAGTACAATGCCACATATTCAAGAACAAGTAATCTATCAAACCATGGTGAATCAACATATTAATGATTTTTTTATTCATCCTAAAATTTCTCTAAGCTGTGTTTCCCTGAAAAAAAAAAAAAAGCCCCAAAACCATTTCTTTTAATATTTTCCAGACAGCACTTAACTGCTGAGCCATCCCAGAAAATGTATTCACTCTTACGCCATTAGCTTCGGTATGGGAGGACATGTGACAAATACTTTATCTTTTATACAATCTTCTTAAAAGGATGTGAAAATTCTTCCTAATTTGTTTGTAAAAGTGAAACCTAAAATGCAAGGTTCCCTTTAGCAACAAATGTTTGTCCTGTCTTTGCAAACACAGATGAACCAGTCGTGGTCTAGTTGCCACCTAAGCCTTCATGACACTAGCAGTGCCTTTTCTATGTTTAGCTAGTGGATGGAGTTTTCTTTGCTAATATACATCCACCTAAACAGGGATGCTTTAGCATTTAGAAATCAAACCTGTTTAAAAACATGTTCAGGTGGTTGTGTTTGAAAATCCTAGTATATAATACTAACATATTTTGCATCCTTTGGCTACTGTTATTTTAACTAAAGTACTTTTATTTACCCTAATTTTGGAGTGACTGATAAGGTGCTAAAAATAGGGATTGAATTTATAAGGAAAATGAATACTTATGTCACTCCTGAAAATCCTAAATAACTTGAGAGATATATGCACTCTTAAATTCTTTAAAGTTTGCTTATCTCTGTGGGAAGCCTCAACTGCAGATAGATAAGCAGACATGAATTTGCCATTTTTAAAGGCCATTATTCAGTATACTAGGAAAAATTGCAAAGATAGTGTAAACCTGTTAGGTCATCTAGTCCAGCCTTCTGTCCATGTAACTTTACCATAGTCCTGGCTGGTGAGACTTTAAAGGTTGAGCAGCTGTCTTATATCCCCAATTAAGTAGTGTGCATGTAGGACTTTTTCTACTGTGGATGAATGAAATTGTGATAAAGCAGAAGTATGCAGTGCCGTGCTTCTGTGAAACAGCCTTGCCATCAAGAGGGGGTCAGGTTCATAAATTTATTTGGTGACCACTCAGATCAACTGGAAGTGAGCCTGTGTATTGCCACTACTGTCTTCCTAAGTTCTGGTTAAAAAAAAAAAGAAAAAGAAAAAGAAAGCCTCTTGTATTTAAATTGTATATTGGTTTCATGTAAATGTCAATAGTCTGGAGAGTGACTTTTGGTTATGTCATTTATTTACATAATCATACTGTAAATGTAAAATTCTTCAGACTAAATGTGATTACAGCAAAATCTAGATATAGCACATAAATATCAATCATTCAGTCTTAATAAGTGTATTTACTTTTAGTAAATAAATTAGACTGAATTTTCAACTCTCTACTATTGAAATGTTACTTATATCTTTAAAGTCAGGATATTAAGAATGCAACATTGATTCTTAGTGTAATCTGTAGAGGGTTTCTGTTTGCTCTGTGCTGACCTCTGTAGTTTGCCTATATGATTTCTGTTATTGTGTCATAAAGCTCTTTTCATTTGCTGAGAGGATACTGGTTTTGAATCTTAATTTTGAATAAATTTAAGGTAGAAAAGCAAAGCCAAATAATTCACTTAAACAGCAAAGCATACAAGAAAATTACACCTTTTTTTTAAAGATGCTTATATATTTTAAACAGGGATATATTATTTTCCTATGGCTAAAAAAATGTATAAATGATATGCAGTTTAGAGAAGCAGAACCAAAATAGCAAGCCTATTTCCTTTTTTCTGGGTGTTGATGGCTGAGAATATTAACAAGTGACAGTGTCATTTATTAAGGTGTCTTAGACAAACCTCTTTATTTGCAAAAGAAGACGGAAGACAGTCATTGTACACATGTAATTTCTAGAGAAGATATTAAATCTTAGATTTCTCTGCTGAATTCTTGCAGTTTCCAGACCTATAGATCCTCTGAGGGAAAAGACATGAGGAGTGGCACATGGTTCTCAAATATGTAGCTGTGTTTCCTCATCATTATAAGGTGAGGAAAAGGGTCTGGATGCTGAGGACTAACTTCTGGAAGACTTGCATTAGGTAGGTTTAACAAATTGCTTAAGGGATTTCATTATAAGCAAATGAATGGTCTAACTGAGCCCCACAGAGGACTACAAATATCAAAATAAAGCACAGTTAAGCAGCCTGATGATGAACTAGAGTGTTCACCACGTGGCAGGACTGAGCTTTACTAAGGATACTCTGGGTACAAGTTTTAAAATTTGGAAAAAGATGATCGTTTGGTGTCAATAACTTATCTCCTGCATGGGAAGAAGCATCTCTATCAGGTTCACAGTGAAAATGTGACAGACATCTTAGTTTTCTCCGGAGGTCTAAATTGTAGCAGCAGCCAAAAATGTTATATTTTTTTTCCCTACATGTCTGAAAACAAAGGAAACTGAGACTTTTGAAACTTTTCTTTTGAATGCAGACTTCCATGAGGTAATTTGTGGTTTTGTCTGCTTCCAGAGTACGCTTAATATAGGGGCAAATGTTCAAGTGACGCCAGTGGCAAAGCCTTCACAAACCTCCTTGGTCTTTTGCCCTCTTTCTTCCCTTCCCCCCGCTAATAGCACCATGGGGTTGGCAATGGTAGGAATGCAGTGTGTGCAGGGACCAGTGAAGCCTGCCTTGCAAATGGCCAGATTCTAGACCAGCATCAGATCAGTTCTCTGGGAGAACGGTGGGATGATGGTAGAGAGAGACAGAGAATTCTTTGGAGCTCAGATCCTAAAAATACGGAAAATGTTGGCTTATTCCGCTGTTACTGCGTTTCCCAAGACTAATTCTGCACAGAGGTTCTTTGTTTAAATCACTTGTGTGTTAACTGTGGTGGATTTGCTGGCATGCTTAAATTGCAAGACAGATAACCATTAGCGCTATTGGTCTGATTGTTAGAGTCTCTGGTGCTGTAGTGAGGAAATTGGTTTCTTCTACGTTTGTAATTTTTAACTGAGAACATTTTCTTAACTTTTCAATTAATGCATTTTAATTACATTATAGTTTATCACAGATGGGCTATATAAGTTATGTATTAAATTTTTTTAGCACAAATGATGTAATCACACAAGTGTGCTCCTGTTATTAATGATGTATCGTACAGAGTGTCATTTGTAAGATGTGCATAGGTGATGAGGGCATTTGGGGAGAAAAAATGTCTGTGACTAAACTTGTAAAGCGTATTTTTCCTGAAGTGAACCCAAAGGAGTTTCATTGACGTTAAGATAAACAGACAACAGGATAAGAATTATGCCACATAAAAATAATTTTTTCCCTCCTAAAAAGACTAGAAATAATCCTTGATATAAGTCAAAAAGTCTGTAACACTTCTGGGAGAATAGTCCAGGTGAAAGAAGATTATTGTGTACAGGGCAAGCTATAATAAAAACTGTCAGTTCTGTCAACCCTTCTGTCTAAGGTCTATAGAGGATTAAAAGGATATTGAACATCATGTAACAGCTGTCTCCTGTGTGAAAGGGATCACTATTGTGGTGAACATAAATGTACCCGTTTAAAAAACTCCATAAGGCTAGGTGTGGCTGAGCCACAAGTGGTTGTTTTGGCAGATGAAGTGCTGCTTTCAAGGGCTTGAAAAAGCACAGTGTGAGTTCTAAATAGATAGTATGAAAGTCTTATCGACGAGTGTGTTTCTTGTGTGACTTTTGCACTACTGGAATAATATGGGATACCATCAAGTTTGGCATAAGCAACAAATTATATTGTGTACCTATGGTGTTGAGATAATATTAATTAGTATGTAGTGTGAAATGTAATCAGTGCTTCCAGAGAAGTTGCAAATTGACTTTTAATTACTTTTGTTTTGTAGCTCTAAAAACTCTAAGGTTTAAATAAAAATGCTGTTGACTAATAAAACTTTAACTATACTTAGTTTTTCTAGGTTTAATGAATTTTGAATGCTGATTAATGTTTTTGAAAACACAGAAATTTCGTAATGCATAACATGAAACAGAAAATGGAAACAATGCCTAGAATGAATATTGCTGTAAAAGTATAATATTTAAAGCTTTTGTATTTGAAATTTAAAAAAAAAGAGTTCTTTCAGTTCTGAAGTAAATGGGAGGAAATAGTCTACCTGATATATCCTTTACTCAGAAGGTGCAGCTTTGGTTTTTTTATTGTTTAGTTGTTTTGTTTGTTTGTTTTCCTTTCTGTAAGAATGAAGTATGAAATGGATAGCTATCCAGATTAGGGAATGGATTTCTCGTGTACACGTAAAGGTGGCCCTCAGATTCTTTAGTACAGACTTTACTAGTTGCAGCACCTGCTTTTTCCTAAGCATTCATGTGTTTGGCTGGTGGTGTTGGGTATAAAGATAAAGCTGAAAATTTAACTCAGGGTAACTAATTCCTACTGGAAGGAGTTTACAAAATAATTTTTCAGAGAGCAGCGGTAACTTTGTAGCCAAGCACCTGTTGGGAGCAATTAGGCTGTGGAATAGATATAAGATGTGAGGTACGATTGCAGTACCTGAACTTAAATTCTAATTCTAATATATATATTTCAAAATAGAAATTCAAGCACCACATATGTTTACTTTTCAGTTACACTGAATGTTACCAGGTCTGTTTTATTACATAACACTGTGTAAACTCAGAGCTCTTACAGGATTGTTTTAGACTTCCTAACCCTAGCACAGAAATGTTCGCAACAAGATAAGAAAGCTGAGTCTTTTACAGAGGATTTTTTTTTTTTCAAAAAAAGCTTAGAAATCTGAGACATGCAAAAGTAAGAGACTTTTTTTTTTTTCCTAAATCAACCCCAAATCCCAAGACCACATGTCAGCTTTTAAAGCCAGTGGACTAATCAATGTATTGAATTTTTAAAGCTAATTGAAACTGATATATAGCTGCTTGTTCTTGGAATTGCAAAAATGTAGCAATTTAAATATGACCTTTTTGAAGAGGTACAGTAATACTGGCCTAGTCTGGGACAGAATATCAATATAGGGACCTCATTAGGGAGGTGCCATAATATAAAGGATGAGAAATAACTGAAAAGATGAAAAGACCAGGAGTCTCCCGAGCACATCAGGTACTGTTTCCCAGGATAGTCTTCTGTAACAGACAACACCCAAACTGGTAACTGCTGCTTGAAAATAACCTCAAATTCCTATTGTTGGAAAATAGGTTAATCTTGCTGGGACTCATAGCTACTGTCTCTGTATTATCTATAGATAATATCTGACTTCCTCTGAGACCATTACCTGATGTAAACCTAGTGACACCAGTAGCGTCAACAATGAGAATCCAAGCAATATCTGATGTACCATGGTCCTGGATGTGATTATTCTTTTTAATAGCCCCTTCCAAAACATAATATGCTGATAAACTGGAAAGAAACTTTTGTCACTTGGAAACGAGTGCAACAAATGGAAAAGAATAGCATTCAAATGATGAACCAGAGGTTCATTTTGTGTCTCAAGTTACAGAGTCCCAGGTGGAATAATTGCTGCAGGTAAAAGTGTGCAGATGGGTTTGATGTAAGAGAGCTGTGTGGTAGATGAGTCTGCGCTTACCTGTCATGAATGGTATGGTTGACATATCACATTTAAGATCTGCCACTAAGGAGGAAGAAAAAATAGGTTTTGACACTCAACGGACTTCATGCCTTTATGCAATCTGAGAGCGTTATATTCCTGCACCATGGGAATAATTTTTTGTGAGACATTATAATAACAACTTTGTTTTTGAAGTTAAAGAACTCTTAATATTGTACAGCAATATATAGCAAATGGATTATAAAAACACAGATTTAAAGTTGCTGTAAATAAATTACCCTAGCACGACTTCAAAGAAGATGTAGTCTGTGTGGGAGTGAAGGAGCTAGTGAAAGATATTCCATACAGATACTAGTGCTGGTGATGTTAAAATAAGTGTATTTTTAGTAGTGATATTGATTTGGTATGAACTGCCTATAACATAGTTACTAATAGACATGTGAACCATTTTTGATTTTCTTGTTTACAGATTGAATCTATGAGAAAGCATAAGATGGTTGAAAAGATTTGCATTATATATAAAAATGTCTTGATTTCTGATACATCAAAAGGGTGCTACAGCTTTTCTTATTTGGCATGTACTGATACACATGCTTTGTGCTACGATATCTTGTAAGACACACTGTTTTTTCCATTTTTAATCAACTCTATGTAGCAGTTTTATTCTGTAACATTTTAAATTGGAGAAATAAAGTTACTGTATACAAGCTATATAAAATTAAGTGGGTGAAAGGCAGCAGTCTTTGAGGCTATATTGCAGTATGGTAAGTGAAAAATCTGTGCCCCACTAAAATGACAGGAGGAATTTAAGAGCAGGTGGAGTATGATTTCCCATGAACTAACTTGGAGCAGGCTTCTCACCATGGGGTGGTGCTCAGAGCACTACCTCTGACCTGACTAGAGAGCTCTGCCTGGCTGTGTTCCCACCATTCAGCAAGGGTTTAGGAGGAAATCCCACCAATCTGCTTTTCTTCTGGTAGCCTCTGTTTGCATATGTCTGATCGCAGACCAGGCTAGCATGGTCCTGAGTATGCTGAAGGGATGTCGATCGGCAAGGACACTTTTAGTGCAGGAACCTCCCAGAAACGGAGATTCTGAAGGGCTGGATGGTGGATGGCAACAACTCAGAAGGTAGACTGAAGAGAGACTGGTGCGCACTCTCCTGCATCACCGTCATAAATACCTGCTGTCTGACACTGGGTCATGCTTTTTTTTAATCAACATTATCCATTAAAATGGAGTTATGCTGAAGAATGATAAAAAGTTATAGGACAGAGAAGTGTAGAAGTTTCAGATGAATGGGGAGAAAGACTACAGAAAACAGGAAGACAGCCAAGCAGATGCAAAGAGAGGAGGAGAGTTCCTGCACTCAAGGGGGATTCAGAAGTAGATGAGAAAAGAAGTATTATGGTCATGTAGAGAGCCAAAGAAGAAAAGAGAAAGATGAGTTATTGATGAAGGGAATGATTTGGAGTCTATGTCCATATGATTCACTGCCTCTTAAGTGTCCGAAAATAATCTTGTCTGTAAGTACCATTATTCTGCACTAGAGTAGGAGGCTTTTGTGACTGAAGACTAACTTTCAGCTCTGAGCATTTCTTCCTTTCAATAAAAGACACATCTCTTACACCTTCTTTAGCTGCTAGCAGCAGTGTCATATCTATCTCTATTCCTGTAGAGTGCCTATATTTAAAATTTACTTCCTCTGGTCATCTTAACTTACTGAAAGAGAAGTCATCCTAATTTCTGTGAGGCTTGCAGAAGGCTCACAGGACCCCCAGGTGACTGAAGAGGCAACAGCGATGATGTGGGAGTCTTTCCTTCCTTCTTCTGATATGAACTAGTGTTGCCAATTTATGTGATAACTGAGTGTTTTGTTTCTTATGGTTCCTGTGCATTACTAACAGGCTGGGCATTTCTCTTTGTGGTATTACATACCCAGGACTGTGATACCAGCTTCCTTGTATAGTTTGTGTTCACTGCCTTTTATAGTTTCTGATGCCCTTTGTGTTCAGTGGCATTTCTTGAGGATTTTATCTGTTTCTCCTATGGTCCAAAATTATGTGTTCGTAGTTGATTCTGATATAAGACTATTTTGTCTTCAGTATTACATTGCACATACATGACAGAGTTCTAAGTCTTGCATGTGCTTCTTGACTTCGAATGAAAACAAATATTCCTCGAAGTATCGTTTGTCTTTGATACTCATCAAATCCTTATATCAAGTGTTACTGTATTTCAGTATTTAAATCTGGCAACAAAATCACCCCTTTGCTTTATAATCTTTTTCTGCTCTTCTATCTATTGCCTTCATTACATTTCACAAAAGGGTGTAGGATTTTTGTTTGACTGTTAGTTTTGGTGGTTTGGGTTTTTTTATAAAGAAAATAATGGCAGCAAGTATTTTTTTTTTTTTTTTATTAACAGTTGCCAGCAGTAGGTTCTTACCAATGGCTTTCCATTGCAGTAGAGGATCTTTACCCTGATATCTCTTTTAAATATGTCCAAATCTCTGTTTAGGGTTGTCCTTGACCCTGTTTATGTACAGCAAGTTCAAATGGGGAGAAGAAAGCCTAAATTTTGCAAGATTAGTCATAAATGGTAAAAGGATTGAACTTCAAGAGAAAAACTTGTGTGATGCTCTTCGCTTCTGTCATCAAAGGCAATGGGCATTCAACTTGGGAATTACACCAGAGGCTTCCTAGAGCCTTTATT
>JAOXJM010000004.1:14280389-14291427 GCA_026413425.1 Tringa solitaria
ACACTGTTCAGTAAGAGATGTAAATTTTGAGCTTAGATATGTGGGAAACATGAATTTCTGTCATTGTATAGTCACAGGCATGTCTATAAAGCTATGCCAAATGATAATATTTGCATAAATATTTATATAAATATGCTATACTTGCATAGCATTTGTAGGGATTTTATATCTAACTTAATTTACCATTTCACAATGAGACTGAGTTGAACCAACAGCTAAGTGTTTCCAAAATGGAAAATATTATTCCTTTTCTTTGAGTTCCTGAAGTTGGGGTTTAATGGTACAAAGACTATGGTGTTGCTTTTTACATGGAGATCAGTATGCATATGAAGCGAATATGGTATCTTTTAAGATTCAACATAGCCTATATGTTTCTAAAGTAGATGTTGTTCCATGAACAAATAGGGGGAAAACTGATAATAGGGTGTTTTCTGTTAGTTGGAAGCATTTTTCCTGTATTTTTACTAAGAAATGCTGAGATGTATACTCTGAGATTAACATAAATCTGGCTTTGTGTAATACTTTCGTGCAGTCCATAGTAGTATGACCACTTAAAAACATGTATGTTTCATTTTGTAAGGGTTTGTTGTTGTTGTTTTTTTTAAATAGCATGTAGCTCTTCATTTAAATGTGGTAGGAGCTAGCAGTTGAATTACAGATATTTAATCTAAATTTCTAGTTTGTTTACATTATTTTGAACTAAAACTGTGGTAATGGGGTAACCTTCTAAATCAAAAGGTGGGATTTCATAGGGTGGGAGGACAGTTACAGAAAAAGGAAATAAGTGTAATACTTAATGGTTCTTCATATGAGGACACGCATGTGGAATTGGAGCTCATGGTAATTGTCGGCGTATTCCCTTAAGCACCATATTTTGCCTGTGGTTTTTGAAAGGATCAATGACTTGCAGCAATTTATGTAATAACTTTCCGGTGGGTGATTCTACTATTTTATTTACGGTTTTTGCCTGGTTCACCAGAATGCAATACCTTTGCTCCTTGGTACAGTAAATGCACTCTGTAATATCTATTATGGTATGGTCAAAGGATAATTTATTGTCAGATAGAAAAATAGGTCAACACTAATGTCACTTGATGATCAACCCCCCAAGTTTAATAAAACACCTCACCAGCATGCATTCTGCACAGTGCTTGATGTTTTATTAGGACTACAGTACCTAGCTATAGCAGGAGTGTAATTACCGAGCTGTCAGGGTGATAAGTGGGATTAATGGCAGCCTGGTGCACTTTAGTCTGCAGAGTGCTCAGAGAATCAGAAGATGGTATTATTATAAGAGAAAGTCTGGACTGGCATATTCATGGCACCCTCCCCTCCTCCCCAAAGCTCACATTCAAGTTTGCGCTACCCGCCCCCCCAACAGCTGACATTTTCAACAGCTGTTATTTGTGAACCAGATCAAAAATCAAAAGAGAAATAATTCGAGAAAGAGGCTTTCTAGCCACAATGGGTAATCCATATACTGCTTATCCTGCTAGGTGCCATTTTAGTCAGTTCTGACATGAGATTGTTCTATATATAATCCACAGAAATGTATTTTATGTTAAGTGCAATTCTCTTGGTCTTGAATACAGGTCTGTTGTATTTTAAAGGAAACCATGTTCAGGAAAGTGAAGAGCAAAAAGTCATAATGGGACTTTTGCCTTTGCCACAGATTTTCCTTACTGTGTCCTTCCATTATTTCCTTACTGCCTGCACAGGCAAAATGATCACCTGAGCTCTCATAGTAGTGTATTTTGTCTAGTGTATCTCCTTTTGTTCTGCCTTCTAGTACTAAAATTTTGCTGTCTTTCAATCTGCTTAGAATGCTAAGAGCATCCTCTTCACTCGGTGCTTTGGCCACATGAACACTTTGAGGTCCCCACTGGCCTGCCTTTGCTTGTTAAGGCATTCTTAACATGTGCCTGTCAGTGGGTCCTTCTGGGCAGTGGTGTATTTAACTGCCACAGCTAAACCTGCTGGTACTCTTCTGCCAGAGCCCTCTGACATCCTGACTAGTTGAACTAGTAACCCACCATGGTGTTCAACCTGGATTTGGCTTTATCGGATTTCTCAGCTTTTGTAGCCTGAGAAACCTGTTTTCCTTTAAATATTTCCTCTGGGACGTTTTCCCCATGAATAGTTCTGTGAGAAAATCCTAACAGCCGCGACCACGTGTGCCTTCAAATTTTGCTGGTGCCATGGTGTCTGCAGTACCCAGCTAGATGATAATGAATATGAAGATAAAAGACTAATTAATCTTTTACTTAATTGGCTTTGCCTTCTCTCTTATTCCACCCTTAATTGAAAAAAAAAAAAAAAGAAAAAAAGAAAACAAAAGCAATGCATGTGATTGACAAAGGCCAGTTTTTCACTCTAGGTATTTCAAGCATTTCATTCCTTTTAATGTGCTCTTCATTTCCTTGTGCATATAGTCCGTAGGTCTCTTGCAGCTTTTCTTTGTTTGAAAAGATTCTGTCCCAGTTCTACAGTGTTATTATCTATCGCTAAGTAGCAATAATTAGGGTGGACTTGTGGAACTCATATAAGTAGTTGTGCTCAGCTAATGCATAAAAAATAAATTTTATTTCATTTTCTATAGATCATTAAAACCACAATTTAAATAAATTCTGTATGTTAGTAAAACAATATTGAAAGAGCATCTGGAAGAACTTAATGAATTCTGAGATAATTAGTAGTTTGAGATTTGACCTATGATAATTACTGATATGTAAAACCAAAAGTGTGTACAAATACTTTTGTGTTTAATGGAGAACCATTTTGTTGCTTTAGCTGATTTTCACCTTTCTTTGTTAGGTTTGCTTACTGGAAATTGCATAGGTTACCCTGAGGGCTTAACCCTTAGATGGGATTTGTGAAAGCAACCAGACCATTACATCTTCGTGGATAACTATGCAGGAACAGATGATAAATCTTTGGTACTTGGTGTATTTTAATATACTGTTAGGTTTTGTTGTTAAGGATGACAAGAAGAGGGTCTTAGGGATTTCAGTTGGATGTATGCATAAGACTACTGAATTGTTTTCAGAGGTCACAGACGTAGTACAGGAAACTCATAGAAAAGTGACTTAAAAATTTATTAGCCGTTCCAATTCTTTGGCACATGCAGTACAAAATAATTCCTTCCTCTGCGAAAATACTGTTGGTTTTGCTTTTGTATGTCTGATTGTCCAACATCCAGAATTTAATCAGTGACACTTCCAGAACTTTGTTAATAAATTCAGATTCACAAGCCAGATATTTTTCAAATAGAAAAATGAAATGGTCAGAAGTTTAGCAATCTTGCATTCCAGGGAAAAATTACTTCTGTGTAATTATATATTGTTTCCTAATACTTAGACATGTGTATTCCTTATGTTTGTAACTGCACCCTACTGCCTTCCTTTGTAAAGTGGAGTCAACAGAACGTAAACAATCAGAGCTGAATGCAAGTCAATAATGATCATGTAGTGCTTTGGGGTTATAAATAGAAATTTTATGAAAATTCTCTGTATTTTTCCTTTGTGGCTTATCTTCTACCATGTTAACTTGAAAACCTTATGCCATTGGCAGCATTTGTATTCCATGTCTCCTTGACGCATTTTCTTTTGTTCCTCTAGATGCTTAAAGTGTGCAGATGCTCCTTGTCAGAAGAGTTGCCCAACTAATCTGGACATCAAGTCATTCATCACAAGTATTGCAAACAAGGTAAAATCAGGCTAGAAGTAGTACATGGAAGCAGATAACAGCAGTTACTTGCAGTTCTGTTACTGAGATTGCATTTCAAGGTTTATCTTTGTAAAGTGTTAAAAAAAACAGTGTTTAGAACAAATGCTTTAAAATTCAGTAGTCATCTAATTTTTAATTATTTTTGCTGCTGTTCTGTGCCTGTATAGATAGTGCAAATCTATTTCTTCATGTCAGTTTTTCTATGAAGTTTTTGGTTTTGATGGTTTTAAAATATAATGATATTCAAAAAATGGAGTGTTACAATATTATTTAGCTGCTACTCAGTCATAAACCTTTTTTTTTCATTAAAGATTTATTTTTTCTTTTTAAGAGGTTATTATACTTTAAATTTGCTTTGGGCAGAAATTTGGCAGGAAGGTGATCATCTCAAGAAATGTTTTCTTGTAGTTTATAGTAAGAGGCTTTGGTTAACACAAATGTAGTCATTCAGTTAGGCTATTAATAAAATACTACAGGAATGAATTGAACCTCCTCTTTTTACCTTTTCCTTTTTTAGTAGGCTATTATACTAAAATCATAATAAAATCTTAAGAACATTATTCTGATTTGTGGTTTACAAATGACCTCTAACAGTCAGAAACAGAAATAAATAAAGATGACTGCAAAGTTGATATGACAAGATTAATTAGGCTGTCTGGGATAGCCTAAAGATGACTGGATATTGATTGCCCTATACCTTTTAAAACTAACTTCGCATCTGTGGAATCATTAGCTGCCGTGTGATTTATTTGTCTGTATGAGCCCAACTAGGCTCATAATCTACTGGGGGTGCTACAAAGATTTTTCTGGCCACATTTTATGCTCTAACATGTCTCACTGCTAGATGCAGCTGTAAGGGCCAACACAGGTAAAGCTGGAGCGAGGTGGGCAAGAGTAGCACTGCCCTGTGTGAGTTAACAGCCCTGTTGCCTTTACTACACTGTGTGTTGTACGGAGAAGACACTGGTAGATTCTGCACCTTAGCAAGAAACATTAGGATAAGAGGAGATACTAAGATACATGTATCAATGATAACGAAACTATGTGTTGATGTGATTTACAGTTATTGGCATTATGCTCAGTGTCTGCATATAGACAGGTTTTTTATATAATCTGTACCCTGTCAGTGCAGCACTTATTTTCATGAATGCGGGCATCTGTTTGCAACCGTAGTGGAGTATGCAGTATATTGCTGCTTATTACCTCTTCCAGGCATTGTGAAGCAGGTAAACCTAAGAGAGAAGGTACAAGGCAGTAATAAAACTGCTAGTCTCCATCTCATCCCTGTGCTGCAGTTTGTTTAGGAAACCTAAAGTTAATTTTATGAAAGTATTTTAGCAGGATGGTCTTTTCTTATGAAGGATTAGTTATACTACTGCTTTGCGTACAATAGTGAGTTGTGTTGTTGAAGAAAGAAAAAGGGCCTGATTATTAAAACATAAAAGCTGGAAATAAGGAACCAGGAAAGATGGACTGAAGGCTGCAGCAGAAGATGTCAGAAGGAGTATTAACACCAGCAGCATCCTGGAATGAAAAATTTGGTGGGTCTTTTAGACTGTGATAGCCTCAGAAATGGAATGCCCCTTTGTGACTTGGCAGAAAGGGTGTGTCATTTTAACAGCTGATTCATTCGGAATTCTGTGAATCCATTACAGAGCAGAGAAAATCAAGGTGGGGTGACTGCAAAGCTTTGAGACTTGTATTTTGGCAAAGGTGTACTGGAATAATATTAGGAAACTGCCTCAAAGGTGTGAAGTCTTTTCCCTGCTGAAGCCAATGGGTATGCTCTTACAGGTTTTAATAGGGCCACGTTTATCCCTGAGATGGTCAGTGGGGTGGATCGACCCTAAAGAGGTTGGGGAGTTTGACAGTTGCTCCTAAATCATGTCGGAAGCTGCAGATGCTTGGTAAGACTCTGGTTTTGCCCTGAGCAGGTGACCTGATCACATGCTGTTTTATCAGGAAATCCTGCTTAGAAAAGAATTGCACTATACTGCTCTCAGGAGATTTAACATACTTTACGGTAAAACCTAGGTATCTTAGATTACTGAAATGTACTTATAGCTTTTATTTTCGGATCCCATCTGTATATATCAATAGCTTCTGTATCCACTCTGAAACTAGTTTTTATAAAAGGTATACAGCCATTTTGGTAACTGCTTTTACCTCATGTTGATTCCTGATAATTGAATAGAAAGCAGGAAATATTCACACATAGGAAGTTTTAAAAAGTCAGGTAGTCAGTTTCTGCTATTCAAAAGGTTAGGATGGCAAATTGTATGCCTAAAATCAGCGCTGCATCTGTGAAATCCAGTTCCAAGTGTGTTTATGTGAGCTTTACCAAAACAAAGCAAACAAACCCAAAAAAGCTAGAAGTAAGAAAAACCTACAACCAGATATGCTTAGTAAACAGCTGAAGTCATGGGCTGAGAAACAAGGCTAGGAAGTCCTGCATATTTGTGGCCTCCATGTCAATGGCTGTTCCTCCTGTAATTCGTGTACCAAGCAAATTCTCAGAATAAACAGTGCATAGAGGGAATCCAACCTTGACTTGATGGCTGTGGTCTGCTAGGCTGGATTTTCCTTTTGATGAATTCCTTTCTGGTGCCTTTGCTAGAAAATATTTCTATTATTATAAATTCTGTTCTTCAGGAAAAGTAACAGTAAATTTTTCTTATTTCCTTTATTAATAGAGTTTTTTCTAGGTATAGGTATGTACTACTACTTTGTACTACTGCACTTTGAAACTCCTTTCTTTTTACCAAGTAAGCAATAGAATAAGGTGGAAGTTGAGGAAGAGTACTGAAAATTGAAATGATTCACCTGAAGTAATGATCCTGGTGGGGTCTGTGAGAGACCTATACCGTGGCTGCTTCTGCAGTGTCCTCTCCTCTCTTTCATTCTCCTGCTGGGGTGATTGAGGTACCTACACTATACGATTTTGAAGCAGACAGAAAACAAGAACAGTGTGCTTTTGAAAATCACACTAAAACTTCTGACATAATTTTGAAACTTTTTAGTGGAACCAGGAAGCAATTTTTCACTTTGTTATTAATTTTTCTAATATTTTATTGAAATAATAATTTGGATATCATTCAGCAATCTGCTTGCTGAATATTTTTTTATTATTGTCATAAAAGTATTTACCTCACATGATCAAGGATATTTTACATGCTGTTGAAAATACTTTTCAAAATTATAAGTATTTTTTGCTGTTTTTACCTTGTATAGAAACTTTCTTTTTCAATCCAAAAGCTTATAAATATGTGTCTGGCAGCTTCTAGACAAAATAAATAGGTGAAGTGTAGAATATTCAGGTATTTGAGGTCAATAAATCCAGGAAAATGGGGTATCTTTCTAGGCTTATTGAAGTCCCTCTCAAGTTCCTGAATCTTTCTCACACACTTGAGAAGCTCCCTTCAGAAGGTTACCTTTCTAATTGTTTAGAGGAGATTCAGTTCAATAAATTCCTTGTCCTCATCCCTGTGTAAGCAGTAAGCAGTATTACATGCAGGTATTTATTTAAACATGATTCATTATTAATATAGAGTATTTAGACAGCAGCGTACTGAAAATGAATTACTTTGTCAGGTATTTAACAGCTCTATTGTATGTGGTTTGTTTTGTTGGAAAACTGCTATAGCAATCATAAAAGGTCAGGGATTCTTGTTGTCTTAAGCCTGAGGCTTTTTAGATATTTACAGGCCATGTACAATGTAGCTGGTCTGCCTGTTCTGCCACTAGACCTGAGCTCAGGAGTAGAAGAGGGACAGGGGAGGAGGGGTTGTTTCTGGGTTGAGAGGGTAATTGAATTGCCAGATTCAATGAGCCTTGAGCCTCTTTGAGAAAAAAGATGTCACTTATGCTGTATTGTGTTAGCTGCTGTGACTTGGTAGAGTTTAGGCCACAACTTCCATTCTCTTTTTCCATACAAACTGGATTATAACTCCAGTTTATAAAGGTACAGTCTATTCTATTGTGTCTTCCCAGTCAGTGTCTCTCAGTTCATACAGACCGCTAGCAATTGTGTCTCCCAGAGACCAGACTTCAGATTCACTGCGCACACATTGCTACTTTTGTTTCTAAACATCAGAAGATGGCAAACAAGTGTTCTGACTTCCAGCTGTCCTCTCTTTAAATACAGCCTTCACATTGCAAAGTGTGTATTCTTTGTTTCATAATGCACAGGTGCCATCTTAGTTATTTCTTTCTTTAAAAAGAAAAACCACTAAGGAAAAAAAAAGGTGTTCAGCTGCTGCGGGAGGAAACTTTGTCCCCCTACCCCTGAATGAGTACCAGGAGTGATTTTTAGGATTTTACGTCCTCTTTTCCCCATGTGTGATATGTCAAAGCAAGAAGGAGTTGGTAAAATGGAGCTCCAGCACCTGTCATGCTTTAGGGCTGGCAGAAGCAAACACTGTACAGCAGTGGAAAATCCGACAGCTTCCCAGAAGAAACTCTCAGCCTGAACACTTGCAGCGTGTCCAGCTTTCCTCCTGTTAAGCAGAAGTGTGTGCCAGAGGAAGCTGCCTCTTAAAAAGCAACAGCTGCTCACGTACTCTGCCTTTGCAATGTTCAGTGAAATGGTCTTGGAGCTTTTTGCTATCAGACACCTTTGTGGTTGAGTAGTCACATTCAAAAGCAACTGTTGGTGCAGTTTAGGCATGGGGATATTAAGTTGTGTTAGACGGTGCAGGAGTAAGGAGTGAATGACTCAGCCTTTATAGTCTGAATCTATAATGAAAAATTGGGGGTACAGAGGTATCTTTTGTGTTATCAGTACTCAAAATTACGCTTTGTTGCTACAACCTTTTATCTCAAGTCTTGCAGTATTAAATGATTGCTGACATTGATTCAACAGTTTTCTCCTTGCTCAGAAAGACTGTCTTCTCGCATATCCCTTAATAATATACTGGTCTGAGTTGACATGTCAAGCTTTTTCTAAGAGACTTTATAGGTGGATGTAAGACTTCTGGTGGCCAGAATTTGAAAAAAAAAAAAAAGAAAGCAAACCAAAATCCCCCAAAAAACCCCAAACCCACCAGAAAATAAACAAAATAAACAAAAGAGCCCTCAATCCCCCAGATGAGCAAAGCCGTGCTGCCCTCTGGATAAAAGGGTGTCCCTTGACTGTTCAGAATATTGGCATGGAAATTGGGGAGAGAGAAATGAATGGCAGGAACAGTACAGTGGAAGTTGTGGAACACAAGAGTAAGTTTTAGGATTTCAGAGAAATGTTTAGATTTAAATGAAACCCAAGGAAATGAGTGGGGGTTTTTCAAGAAAGAAATTAGTTTTTTCAAGGGAGAAATGGGAGAGGGAACAAACTGGAAGATAGAGATGGATACGTAGGGATAAGGGTGACTGAAGTTTGGGAGATTGGGAAAAAGGAAAAAGTGTTTGTGGTAATATGCTGCAAATGAGAAAAAAGAAAATGTGAGTAGACAGTGGAAGGCAGGAGACAAAAAGCTGCGGGATCATTAAGAGAAAATTAAATGAAGAGAAGATTGTAAGGGAGAAAGGGTGGTGAGGCATAGGATGATGACAGGTGAGAGAAACAGAATGATGGTTCTTCTGTGCCAGAGGAACTGTGAGTAAATTAACAAAGAACATCTATATGCCATTGCAAAGACTGTAGAAAATCATGAGTCACAGTTCATATGTAAAATACTGTAAGTGGGATACTGTTAATACAATGAAGGATTGTGGAAGTCAGAAAGCTGCTAGATGATTGGTAATAATTATATACAGATATGCATCACAATTAATCTTTAAGTACTACTTTGAGGCCTCAGGTTTTTGGAAGTGCTGTGTTATTCAGCTTTCTCTGTTAATCTTTATTTATTTCAGGTCACTAAATACAAAAAAACATTTAAAAGAAAAAATAGTAATGGTGTTAAATTGATGCACTTGAAACAGTGACTTTTCTTGAGATGTCTGTTTGTACTTAGTGTAATGGAATGGCTGACAGCTGGTTTCAGTTGCCATAGTGTAATTATGTAGAATAGACTTTTGCAATGACACTATGTCAATTAAGGAATCTCTCACATTCTAGACTACAAAGGACAAAATGACAGTACAAGATATTTCTTCCGTTCTTTTTCATAAAAAGATAGTGACACTGTGTGAAATTACAGTCCTGTTATGATGACACAAGTCAAATTATGTGAAAGATTTCTGGATTGATTAAAAATCATCAGCATTATAATATAGAATATGTATGATTTGATAAGTTGCTGTTATGTTTTGTTCATTTTTCTTCAGAAGATATTTGGGGGGGCTGACAGACTGGGGGCGTTTCTTGTTATATTTGAACTGGTGTGTGTCAATGTGAAAAATGCTACTTATATAACAACATACTTTAAATAGTGGCTGTTCGGTATGTGAAAATATTTTAATCCAATACATCTTAAGTAAATTTTAAAGCCATCACAGAACATGAACTAGGGAAGAACGAGGGGATATTTTCCCATATTTTTTGCTATGTCTCCCTTTTTTTAAACTAAGCCCAGATGAAAAGGAAATTGCCACCTTTTTCTTCTTTTCTTTTAAAGTATTCACTCAGTCCCAAAATCCTGATGAAGTCAGTGCATTCATTTTTATTACATAAAGCATAATACTGCATATTCTTCATTGTTTTTGAGAAAACGGCAATATCAAAACACCCTGATGCATAATGAATTTATATAAAAAGCTCTTGAATTGAATTGAAAGAAAAGATGCTATAAGCATTTCCTGACAGTAAATGCAATTTCTTCTGGTCTCCCAGTATTGATCCTATGTGTTTTAATAGTTTTTTTTTCAAGTAAAAAACAGTCTCATTTGCATGCAAATTATATAATGCTTCCAAATGATACATGTGGAGATCCTCCTCTGCCTGGTTTCCACTGATTATTGATGTCTGTTTAAGGCTTGTTTTTGTTCCCTGTGTTAGCAATGTAGTATTTATTGACATTTTCATGTAGGAAACCACAAAACATCCTATCCAGTTAGATTAATTTATTTCTATGAAAGCACACAGGAAAAAAGATTCTATGAACAAAGGCACAAGCAGACATTTATCTCATTAAAAAATTCAGAAACATTCTAGTTTTAAACTTGCTTCCTTTGTGACGTCTGTAAGAAACTAGCTAACTGAGTCATCTTATTATCTCAACATCTAAAAAAAATTACTCCAACCTACTGTTAAGGTAGCTTGCATCATTCCATACCCTGGAGTAACTTTGTCACAACTACTTTGCCTCAGTCTTCACCGGAAAGGGCTCAAACCACACTACCCAAGTCATGGAAGGCAAAAACAGGGGCTCTGCAA
>JAOXJM010000004.1:14291527-14305944 GCA_026413425.1 Tringa solitaria
AGGCCAAGCTGGATGGGGCTTTGAGCAACCTGCTCTAGTGGGAGGTGTCCCTGCCTGCGGTGGTGGGGTTGGAACTAGATGATTTTTCAAGTCCCTTCCAACCCAAACCATTCTATGATTCTATGATTGTAACGAAGCCAGCCTCCCTTTAATTCTGATCAATTCTTGTGTACAGCGTGTGGTGTATAGTCACCAGCTTGCCAGGTCTGCATCTTGTGTCTGTTTCATTTGCAGCCTACTACTCCCTGTTTTTTTGAAATAAGTGATCAATAATTTTTTACGAAATGTGAATATTCTATGAATATTTTACCTTTAATGCTACTGGTAAACTTAATGATCGTTAATACATGTTTTCACCTTAAAAAAAAAAAAGTTATGTAAGCACAAAATGTTTGTGTAACTAAACATTTAAGATACTATGTACATATACTACAATACATATACTGCAAGCTCTCATTTATTACTGTAGTAAGACAATGGTTTGCAGTTTTATAACACAGTTTAACACCACTTAGTGTAACTTACTTGACTATGCTGTACTTCCCTGCCAGTTTTTGTCAAGGCTTGGAAAGCATTTTTCTAATCATGTTTGATATGTTAGATAACAAATCAACACAGTAAAGGCAGGATAAATGATAAAATAGAATGGAAGGATAAAGAGATGAAGCAACTCAGAGCAGGGCTCCTGAAGTCCTGCCCATAGCCCAGTTGCTGTGCTGGACTGTGCCCTGGGTATGAGGAGTGTTGCAGATGGGCTTGCTCTTGAGCCACTGTACAGAGTGGCCGCACTTGGCTGCGTCCTTTCACCGGTAGTGGACAGTATCAAATGGCAATGGGAACGGTGGTTACACTGGTGTTCTGGAAAGTGGAAGAGGAGAGTTAGGGAACTGCAGCTTTTCTGCGAGTATGTTGTAAGTTTACCAGTGGTAAAATTGACACAGGGTGACTTTTTGTTGGCTGACAGGGAAACTGTCAGCACTGAACCTGTACTTTCCTTTCATCTTTAGAGGTGTCCATTTTAGTGCAGTTGGAGCATACTAGTGCAGAAGAGTTGCCCTGCTGCACCCAAAGATAAGTGGAATACTTTGGACTTCAGGTGTGACAGTCTTAATTTATCATTTATACTTATTTAAGGTGTTAAGACTAGAAGATACATAGTTTGGTATAGTTTGTCTAATGTCTCAATATTACATGGTAACATGTACTCCATATCTTTTGGTACTCTCATTTGAAGAGAACAGGGTTCCCCTTTTTCTCAGGTGTGCTACTAGTAGTGGTAGCACAGCAGAAACTCAGCTCATGATCATGACAGCAACATCTCAAGACTTCCCAAATCAAGACTCCGCCTTCATATACTCTATCACATTTCCCCCAGATTGAGTCCAGCAGCAGTTGGACTTATCCCCATTAGGACTTGAGTCCCAGACTCCTCCTTACGGAACTCTGGCATGAGGTCTGGAGACAGGTTTCCCTAGATATCCACTCAATAAACCATAATCTCAGCCCTATACCCACAATCACCCTGATCCCATTTCTCTGAAGTCACTTCCTAATTTAACCTACCCTGTTTTCCTGTAGCATAGCTGTGCTCAAGGCTTGGTTTGAGCTTGCAAAACAAGTAGAATATGCCAGCTGTGTTGATGCTGCCTGTAGTGGCACAGCTAACGTGTGAGAATATACTTTACAGATATGAAATAAAATTAATTTTAAAAAGAAATAGTTTAACAGCTTTGCATTCTAGGCATAATAACTACTAGCTTTGTATATTGATTTTAATTACAAAGCCTAAAAATGTAGAAAATCCTTAATGAAGTTTCTTATATGGAAATACACGTTGTAATTGTTTCCATTGAACCAGAGTTGAAGATTAAAAAAATAATAATCCTGGACAACACAGGAACGGAAAATATAACTCTCATATGTAGTGAAATACCAAACTGCACAAAAATTCTTTGAAAACCGTTTTGTTAGTTTTAGTGAGACAAATCCCCACCACTAGTTTGTAATTATTCCTTTAGGTTGGAAAAAGGGATGGCTAGGCATAATTGCCTGGGAAACAGACATCTAGTGCCACTTAAAATGCTGTAGGGTATCTAGGCTGATATCCGAGTGCTGCTTCAGAAAGACGTGGGTCTTGTGCATTGATTGTGTCATCTCTGCTGTCTGCATGGTTACGGACATGAGTCCAGTTCTGCAGTCTCCAACATAAGAAGGACATGGACCAGAGTCCAGAGGATGGCCACAAAGATGATAAGTGGGCTGGAGCACCTCTCCTGTGAAGACAGGCTGAGAGAGTTGGGGTTGTTCAGCCTGGAGAAGAGAAGGCTCTGGGGTCATCTTATTGCAGTCTTTCAGTACTTAAAGGAGGCTTATAAGAAAGATGGGGAAAGACTTTTTAGCAGGGCGTATTGTGTTAAGACAAGGGGTAATAGTTTTACACTGAAAGAGCGTAGATTCAGACTAGATATAAGGAAGAATTTTTTTACAATGAGGGTGGTGAAAGGCTGGGTTGGATGGGGCTTTGAGCAACCTGATCTGGTTGAAGATGTTCCTGCTCATTACAAGGGGGGGTAGACTAGATGACCTTTAAAGGTTGTTTCCAACCCAAACTATTCTATGAATCTATGCGTCAGGGACATCTTCAGTATAACTAAGCTTCTGTGTTTTGCTGCTGAATTGTGCTTACAATGCCTTTACTGGCTGTTTTTAGCACCTCTAACAGTCTCTGGCATATCAAAATAGCATCATTCATCTGGAAGAGCAAAAATATTTGTTAATATTTACAACTTTTGTTTAACTAATACTCCTTTATGTCGGAATAAACGAGAATTGGGGGATGATAAAGTGCCTTACCAGTAACTGCAGGCAAAATGAAAGCTCCCCGAGAACAGTCGTGTAAGGGTATTGCTTGTTTTGTCAGGATTAGAATATCAATGGATTTTAATAGTGTCTAAGAAAATCCTATTAAAGTGCACCAGGTACCTTGCTTGTGTTTCCAGGTGATGGACAGGGGCTCATGCCGTGCCGTAGACCACCATCAGTAAGCAAAAGGTCCAGTTAATCTACAAATAAATTTCTTAAATATTGGCGTTGTCTTGGGAACTCTAGCTGTGCCTATAGCATCTGATTTATGAGTTTTATGCTCAGTCTTTTAATACGCCTTTAGTGAATTTGAACCCCCCAAACCAAAGTCTTGTTACCATTGTTGGTTATATTGTCAGATCTTGACACTGCTCTTTTTATTCATAACTGGATTCTTGCTATGGGTGGCACAGCATTGACGTTTAATAAACACTGCTGTGAACATTAGCCTGCTTGACAGACAGTAAGTCGCAGGCATTGCATAGGGTCTGCTGTGACCGAGTACTTCATGTTGTTTGAACACTACGTCATCTGGCTGTTCTGAGTCAGCTGTCCTGGGGCAGAGAGGTAAAGATATTTGTTATAAAAAACAGGTTTCTGTTAGTAACAGTTATTAAAGACTGGATATTGGAAGAAATGGTGGAAGAGCGAAGGAGAGAGACTGTTTTTTAATCTCTCAGTTATTCTAGTTTGGAGGAAGCTGGAATGAGATCTCAGCATTAATTTCTCACTGAAGAAACTTTTGTGGAGCCTCAGCTGTGTGCTAATTCTAAGGGGTACTGTATTGTCTTCTCACCCTTAAGGGAAACCCTAGCAGTAACCTATCTTTGTGGACTTGCCTTGGTGAGGCATTTAGAGTGAGTGGGAGGAGTGGTAAGAAGAAGAACAAATTAGAATCTGCAATTAAGTAAACTTCAGTGTTGACTATACAGAAGGAAAGGTTTGCTTTGATTTCACCATAGTTTCATTAGTGTAAATGTAAGTGCAGAACTGCCATCAGTAGTTCTCCCTCTCTAATTGAGACTTCAGTTCACTCCTGGCATTTCCTCTGATGCTCACTCTTAAGAGAGTTATCCAGTGAGAATCTGTGAAAGTGTAAATTGTACATAGCTTCTTTAATCATTTCCCTGGTTTGCTGTTTAGAGAAACAGAAGAATAAGTGTTTGTCCTAATCAGTATGTGATTGGGGAAAAAGAGCTCAAAGAATTCAGTAGTGCAATATCTACAGGTAGCTAGATAGGAAACCTCTTCTCATCATGGGTCTGGGACAATTGGTGCTACTGATCTGGTGAGAAGGACAGGCATATCCACAGAGATGGTGTGCACAGATATGTAAAATAAGTTTTTCATTCCCTGTGTCATAAAGAACTCATAATCTAACTACCACTTTCTGATCAGGCCTCCTACAAGGGTTACAACTCAACTACAAACCAATTGACCTAGAAATGGAGAAAGTATTTGCAAGTACATGATGCAGGCATTGTATTTTTTGAATGCAGATTTGTTAAGCCCCTAAAAATCCTACAACCACCTTACTCTGAAGATGCTTTTGACTATTTTGAAAGCTAGAAAAATGTTTTATCTTTGCATAATTAACAGTTTTGCTGATGTTCTTTCCAGTGTCTTTCCCATTATGCTGTATAAAACGTTGCTATATTTAAATAATGAAATTGTTATTTAACATATTTATGTTTCTGTGTTATTCTGCTAGCCAGTTAAAGAAGAAGTATTTTGTATTTTCTGTTGAATTTTTGCTTTCTTGGTACGTGACTCTCTCTTTTTTCCTTTTTTATGTCTTTTTTTTTTTTTCTATTTTTCCTTCAGAACTACTATGGAGCTGCCAAAATGATTCTTTCTGACAATCCACTTGGCCTGACGTGTGGAATGGTGTGTCCAACATCAGATCTCTGTGTTGGTGGCTGCAATTTGTATGCCACTGAGGAGGGACCAATTAATATTGGTGGATTGCAGCAGTTTGCTACTGAGGTAGGACTTGCAAATATATCAAATGCTATGTATGTACCGATGCGTATTGTCTAAGTGGTTGCCTTTGTTAAGAATTTATTTTTCAAAAAGTTGGTACTAATAAAATAAAGGCGTAGGAAGTTAGAATAACTATCCTTTTTCTTACAGCACATTCAGAAGCTTAGAAATGCTTTCATAGTGCAATACTTTATAGGAACATAAGGAACATTATTTGTGAACAAGATGACTCTTTAGAAACACTAGGTGTTGAGACATTTTGTTTTATAATGAAAGATTTATCTAAGCCAAGTGAAATTGTGGATGTTATTGAAGTAGGCTGTGTAAGGAGCAGCCACCTCCTTAAAGTGCAAGGCCACCTCCTCAAGTGCACCTGCATCTGTAACTGCGCGTTAAGGAGATGTAGAACTGTTCTGGGCATAGGGTAGATAATTTTTCAGAATTAGTATGCATTTGTACTGGCTTTGGGGCAAAGCAAAAGTTTCAGATGATCTAGATTGTTTACTGTCCTGTTTTGCCAAAACTAAACAAATAAGTCGTTTCAGGTTGACCTGAAATATATCTTTGCATGTCTATCTAGATAGATACAGAGGCACACACGTGTATGTATAAATTATAGTATTTCATAAAGGTATGTGTATACTTTGGCTACTGAAGCAAAGGTTGTTAGTTGCCACTTGATGTTAGGAAGTCTTCTCAAGGGTTTCTGTTCAGGTACACGTGCATTATTTGTGACTATATAGTTTCAGTGCTCCAATTTCAATCTGAAGAAAGACTGAGGCTACAGCTTATTTGTTAACTTCCTTGAATGACATGGAGAATTTGTACTAAACTCATGGTCTCAGCTGGCACCTCATCTGATCTGTCTGAAGTTTCTCTGGGTAAAAATCGTGATTTTGGTCTCTGTAAAAGTGGGGAAGTTGTGGCTGTATAAAAAAACCCGATATGCATATTTTAAGATTGCATAGTCCTTAACTAATGAGCATGTCCCTCTTCTGTTTCTTGAGCCATTTGGCTGATGATATTTACAAACATATGATGAAATTCCAGTCACCTTCACAAAGCCTGAGAAAAAAAACTATGTAGGACAGAGCAAAATAGAAATGTGAATCAATCTGGAAGTAACAGATGATATGTCTTGAAGGCCAATTTTTTTCCTCTGCTGTCATTCCCAGACTTCACACCCCTTCATCAATGGCTGTGGGTCATGATTCGATGAGCAAACGTTCCTACCTGCTGCAGTTCTTGTCCTTTTATCTCCTTTCTTCTCTCCAGGAGACTTGTAAACCTTTTGGAGAAGCTACTAAACGTTTCTGCTAGCTGTTGCTGAACCTTCTCTCCCCTCTGTCATTTGAGTGGCTATCCACTTTGATTTTCTTGAGATTGAACGTACAAGTGTAAGAATCAGTACAGTTTGGACAAAAGTTCTTATTTACAGAATGAAGTTAGAGACACTGAACTGTGTTTGTTCTACACGTGTATTCAATAGTTGGGTTTTATCGATCAAGAGCAATTTTGTTAGCTTTTCTTCTAGTGGCCTTTATTCCTTATATATAAAACTTAGTTTTTGTTGCAATGCAGACTTTTTTTTTCATTAAAAAAAAAATGCAAACCAAAGAGAAAAAAAGAAAGATTAAACAGTTGTCAAGTAGATGATAAATACAATGGTGAAATATTACTGTTTAGGAACCAAATGCAAGCAATATCTTTTAAAACTTGATTTGTGTCTCCTTTTAGCCCTAATGCTTTGATTAATAGAGAGGAATTATAGCTTGATAGATAATGCTAAATATCTGTCATTTTTCTTCAAAAATCTTTAGAAATCTATTAGAAAACCTCAGTGCTAGCACAATGATTGATATGAAAACTGCAGAGAGGGTGAATAGCTCACAATGGCTTTGTTCGTAATGTTTCAAGTTTGTTTCAAGTGATGTTAGTGTCAAGAGTACTAACTAAATAAAATTCTTATACATTTCTATTTAGCATTCTAACAAAAATAATATTTCGGTAACTTTTTTTATCCTTAATATTTTTATAGTATCCTAAAATGTTAAAATTAGTTGTTAATAACCTGTAGATTTACTGCTGTTTAACAAAGAGTTTGTATGTATTGTAGTACTCATGATTAGTAATAATAGGCAATCACTTTTGTAATTAAACTGTTTTTTAGCTTTCATTCAGTTAAATTTTACTATGAACTTTGTATAGTTGAAAAAAAAAATGGTATGAGTGCTTCCAAGTAACAATCGTTATAAAAATGTAGATTAAAATACTGAAGAAAATAGTAAAGTACTACTGCTCGTACAAAGGTTGGCCCAGATACTGCAAGTGAAGTGTGTTCACAGCTTTAGCTATGTGAGTAACTTAGCAAATAGTGTAATTTAGGCGTGCAACATGTGTTACTCTTAATGAGAGCTGCATAGTAATTCTCATGCACTGTGTAATAGTTTTTCCCACAGGGCCTTATTTACTGAAAACTCTATTGTGCATAAATCCAGTTTTAGACTTTTTTCCTTGGAATTAGTCTGAGGATCTTTCACTTGATGCATTAGGAGAGTGAGCGATAATAAAAAGACACAACTGCTAGCTGAGATAAAAGATAAAATTGCAGTAAAGCAGGAATGTGGGTTTAAAATGGAAAATATATGGGTATGACGTATGCCCTTTTGTGCTTCTGAACAATGACTGATCATCTGTTCATACTGCAGATAAAACTCCCTAATTGTAAAAATATTTGTCTTGCATACGGTAGAACAAAAAAAAAAAGGCACCTAATGCCTCCTGAATTTTCCTTCTGCCCTTCCATATAGTTTTGTAACTATGTTAATACTCAAAGTAAATTGTAATCCAGTCTGAAAAAAAATGTGAATTTTGAAAATTAAGTGTTCAAGTGGAAAAAAAGGAAATGTCCATTTGTATTTGTGGTGTAGAATGTGTATAGTGGGATGCAGTTACCACGGTAACTGTTGCATCTAGAGAATAACATGGAGTAAAAGCTCAGTATTATAAATGATGAGTGTCAAGCGCAGGTTACACCTGCTACTGCACAGGTCAAAATTATATTAATGTCTTTATCTGCCTCCTTTGCCCAAGTACTTTAGAATCAGGACACATCTCTGGTTTCGGAACACAAGTTCAGTAAAAATATACTGAGATTGCAGTGACAATACATACAAGCATGAGCTATATGGCTGTCAGTGCCACAAAATAAACTAAAATTACTGGTTACTGAAGTACAAGTTTGTAAGCTTGCAGTGAAAAAGAATCGTGATCTGTTACATTGTCTACTGTAGTATTAGTGAGAAGCCCTCAAAATCTGACATTTCTGGATAGACATTACTGAATCTAAAGGTTCTCCTGTGTTTCCGGTTAGTCATTCTGAATGGAGCAGCACAAGCTAAATAGAAAATGTATTATTTTAATCACTGCATACTAGATTTAAATACTAGATCATTTAGTACTGTGACTCTTGTGCCAGCTACAGTTCTGGTGATTTGTTCCTCTCCAGAGATAACTTCTGGCTGCTGTTGCAGCAGAAAGAAATTGGAAAAGGAAATGTGATATGTTTTTTTCCTGAAAGATGCATTGTATGAGCTAACCTGCTGTTAGCCTAGGGGCATCTCTGCAGAGCACCTGTTCTGGGAAGTGAGCTCTGGTGAGGGTCCCCCTCTGAGTGCTGAACCTCCCTTCTCCACCAACCCACCACAGGCAAGGAAGCAACAGCTGCCCAGAGGGATTGCCATGGAGGGGTGTGCTGCGCCCTCAGGCTCAGGATGTCTCTTTTAGTGACATATGGACAGCTCTGATCGGTCTTAAGACCCCGGTGGGGTAAGAAGGTGGTTCTCGTGGAACTGCAGCTCTTGCAGTTGGATGGCCTTAGGATCTCTGCCTGGGCCCCTCACCATTGCCAACTTGAATGGGCATGCTGCGTCTGCAGAGAAAGTTTGTTCTGGGAAACTTAGCAGGACAAAAAGAAAGAAAACTCTATATGTATGAATTTTTATTTAAACATTTCTTTAGGGTATTTTCTCTTTTAAGCCGTGTTGAAGTCTCTACTAATCAATTATAAAATTTTAGGCTTGTCTGAAAGGGATCATGCAGCCTTTTACAGTAGTTCAGAGGATGAGTCTGAGGACTTCTGATTTCTCAGACCAATGCTGAAAGACTTGCTGATATTTGAACAAGCTAAATAAACTTCTCTAAAGCATGTTTTATCAACGTAAAACTCTCTTTGTTTTTTAAGGCATTTACCTGAATGTTGCTCTGTCCTTTTTAGTGATTGGAGTCATGATAAGTTGAGGTATGGACTCTGCAATGTCTGAGATTCATGGGTTTTCTTAGGTCTGGGATAATGTTAATGTATAGTTGTTATGGAGGTTTGAAAAGTCTTTAATGAGACACTTTAGGCCCTAGTTTTGTCAACACTCACCTACTTGCATAAAAGTTTGCATTACTGCAACTTTAGCTGTTAACTTGCAGATGGAGGATCAACACGTTTTCATAACTAGCTCATGTTATGGGTCCACTTGCTGTACATCTTGTGCTATCCAGTATAATTAAATGAAATTAATTGTATGATCACGTGATTTGACAACTTCAAAAAGATTACTGCGCGTGCAATTTGCTTCATTTTTTGTTAAAATATGTGCGGAATATTATCTTCTCCTTTAAATATTGAACTGCCCCATATTAATGTAAACCAACCTACAGATAAAATATCCATGGAAACCAGTGGGAAAGTGTGAAACTAATACATGCAGTTCCCAAATGTTACTTATTTCATTGCTGATATTTTTTCTTTTTGTGCACTAGCAAAATCTGATAACAATTCAAAATATACTAATACGCTTCACACTAAAATAAATACAAGCTAGATGCTAATGTCTGTGTCAGTAGCTATTTGGTATCTCATCATCTTAGTGAAGGATATTTAATGTCAAAGCTGATTGATAAACTTACTTTTATTGTCTTTTAAGCATGGAAGCAAGCATCATGCCTCAAAAATATAAAAGATTTAGTTATGAAGTTTAAAATGATGTTACTAAAAGATTAAATTTTCCCACAGCTTCTTCCATTTTCCCTGGTGTTTTGTGTTACTTAAGAAATGTGATCTTCTGTGTATGTCTTGGGGACTACCAAATGTGCTTTTTAGCATCCTGTCTAGTTCCATAGTTATAGGGAAAGGCTTTTTTTACATTTTAACATTGAGGTTAAACCTTCAGTCTATTTGCTTTTTTATTTAACACGTTTGTTGTCATGGTCTAAAGATAATTTTAAATAAATGTGGATTAGAGTAACACTGTCTGACCATATTTGAATTCTTCAGAAAGGGAGAGAAGGGTATCTACAGTATATTCCTCTTACAAAAATTCTAATCAGAAGACTCAAAAGTGACTGAAGTCAGTTACTTTATTCTAATTTATATAAAAATCGAGGTAATAATTCTGAATAACAGTTCTAACCTGCTCTAATGGTTTTAAATGTTTTAGATTCATTAAAATCATGCTTACTATGCCATAAAATAATTTTCATCAAGTTAGCAAAATGCATTTCTCTGAGTCACCTGCCACTCTCTGCCAAATGTCACATCTTTTCATCAAAACATGCTAATACTAGAGTTGTGTGGTGAAGAAAAGAACCAGAATTATATTACATGAGGAGAACAATAAGCTTTTCTTCATCTGCGTTCTGAAAAACAGCTAAATTGAGTTGGCTAAAACTTTCCAGGAAAATTAAACTTGGGTCAGACGCTCAGCCACTGAAACCACTGTAGTTTGCTTAAGTGGGAAATATCATGGAACCTTAATACAAACTTGTATTTGCATATAGTGCCTGGAATTGTGCTCTTTGTCGAGGACACTGAATATTTTGGAACAAGAGCCAATCCCACTACGGTGAAAGGATGTTTGATTTACAAGGGAGAACAAACACCCAGATTTCACACTGGAGAGGACGTTGAGCAAGTGCGGTCACACCTTTACACTCTGAAGTTATGCAAATAGGGAAACTGTAATATGTTACAAATAATTGAATCGATTTGTTTCGGTTGTTGGAACTTTAGCACAATAGATTGCTTGTTTCGGTTTCGTCAAATTGTATCTCACTTGAAGACACAATCTCCATAATCTTTTTGTAAACTGGGATATCATTTCTATGGATCCTAATGGACATGGAAGCATAAGAA
This sequence comes from Tringa solitaria, assembly GCA_026413425.1. Lineage (NCBI taxonomy): Eukaryota > Metazoa > Chordata > Aves > Charadriiformes > Scolopacidae > Tringa > Tringa solitaria. The sequence goes on from JAOXJM010000004.1 coordinate 14,302,557, forward strand.
GTGGACGGAATCTGTGTGGGTTTAGTTTGAATGGGCCCTGGATGGTGAAGTAATGATTGCATATTATTTGATAAAAAGTTACAGAATAAATGCCTGGTGTTGCTAATGTCTACTAATAATTTAACTAACCTCTTTTGTTTGTCTATGAGGCAGCCAGAAGGCAAAGCAGACACGGGGCTGATGTCTTTCATTTCAGTCTTTCCACTGAGAGATTCAGCTTTAAAATTAATTATTTGGTCTCATTTTCCTAAATAAGTTTTGGTTTAAAAGCACTGCAGAACAAAAGAAAAACTCCATCCAAACAAAAATGAAATAAAGTTTTTGAAGGGAAGGTGGAAAAGAAAGGCAATTATATTGAACTTGCATCCTGACCACAGGCTGAGCAGATTAAAATCGAAGGGGATAGTTGTGTGTAATGTGGCATTGAACACTTGCTTGCAAAGTCGTCATCTCTGCACACCAAAGGATTTGTACAGAAAAATTCAGTGATATTTAATTAGGTGAATTACAGTGTAGGGAAACTTCACCATGAGGTGAGTGAAAATCTTTTGAAATGCATTGAAGCAGTTTGCTATTTTCACACAGTTACCCTGCCAGCCTTAATATGCAAAACTGCCACTGAATTCCAGATGGCAAGATATCACTGCACAAGCTGGCTGTGCTGCATAAAGACAGTTTCACCCTATTTGCAAATAGGGAGAATTGAAGTTGACCATTCAGCCTGAACTGCAAGGATATCCTGCATGAGTGGTTGATTCCTGAAGCTTAACACTGCACTACAGTAGTGTGGCAATTTGTTGATGGGTGTTACTATTCAATAATAAATAGAAAAATAATTATGTTAACAATAAAGTAAATTTAGTGATAAACTTATTAAGCATATGTATATTCATAATGTTCAATATAGAAATTAAATATGCAAGTTATACAATTTGTCTTACTGAGTAGCCTTCTGAAAACACCTGCATGAGACTTTAATGGAAATTTGGTATCATTCAAGCCATTTCTGTGTGAATGTAACAAAACAGACACTTAAAAAATATTGCATTTTGGTTATCACAGTCTAGTTTCACGGTACAATATAAGCTTTTCAGCCTGTGAAATCCATTAATAACCACATTAAACCTTCCTATATTGTATGAATTGTCAGGTTTAAATGATTCTTTTTTAAAAACAATTATCTGTCTCTTGCTTCTTGCAGTTTGTTAAAATGCTACGTCAATTTACAAAGACTGGGAGAATTTGACACAGAAGTTTTACAGGGGGAAGGAATTAATCATTGGTTTACCTAGCATGAGTGCTCAAGTGCACATGAAGAAAATGAACATTGATTCAAAATTTAAATGAAAAATTCTATTCACGAGTGGAATTGCTAAAGTTTAACCTGAAAAACCTTTGCTTCTCAAGTTCTAAGGAAAGTAAAAAATGTTGGTAAACTTGTTAATAGCTTAAATATGTTACTTACTAAGACAATGTATGTATTTTAGAGGATTAGATAGTACTTGTGGAACACAGTTCTTCATTTAAATAGTTAGGGAATAATGTTGTCTTCTAGCAGTTTTTGAGGTGCCCTGAAGTGTTTGTGATATGACTGAGAGTCCCAGTGCAATAAACTGTTATATCCTTTTGGTACAATGTTTTGCTTCTGCTACAAAGGTAAATTCCTTGCATTAAATATTTTCTCCCTAATGCCTGAAATAAAACGAAGATGTAACTTTGCTCTTCCATGCTCCTAATCTTTAGTAGCCTGCAAGGGCTATGAGTCTATTCTTTCTTTTTATAGGTTATGGAAAATTGAGACTCTATTCCTTCCCCAAAAATGTATGTAAATGCATAGGATACTGAAGTCTGTCTCAGTAAATGTAGAATAATTCTGCCTTAGCCTCTTACCTGTGTGCCTAAGCAAAGAACTGATTTAATGCAAATCTGAAATAAACTGTGTGACATTTTAACTAGCTTAAGAGCCAATTACGCTGGGTTCTGTTTTAGACATAACAATGGTCAGAGACTGTCCAAAAGTGCTTTTAATGTCATAGAATCATAGTCAAGACAGAATGGAGCAGCTCGTCACCATTTTACAGGTGAAGAATTCGGGTATAGTCAGAACAGTGTAACTTTCAGGTATGCCTATAACTTTTGGACACCTGATTAAAAAGTGGAGAACATCTCAAAGAGATGAGCAACTAACATGAAATAAGTCCTATTAGAATCATCTAAGAGGAGTCATTTAAAGCATGAGCTACCTTTGAAAATATAGCACTGAGGACGAGAGGCAGTTCCTGAAAAACAAGCTTCAAAGCCACATAAGATTGTTTACTTACCACCTCTAAAAAGTCAAGCCATTTTTGATTTATGCAGGATCACACAAGAAGTTACTTGAAGAAGCAAAGCCTCTTCACTGGCATTGTAATCCTTTCCATTATTCACAAGAACAATATTCTAGTAGTAAGAAGAATCTGTTTGGAAGGAAATTTTTGGTGTTACAGAAATTCTCTGCCATCTGCCTGATGTTGTATTACTGTTCTGTTACTGGTAGTCTAGTTCCATTTGCTCTGTAAAATTTATGGTAGTAAAAGATCTGACTTCAGACATTTTTAAGACAAAAAGAACCATAGAAGGACCAAACCCTGCAACTACAACATCCCTTACAGATGTACACATCATGTCATTTGGTAATCCCCATAATGTTATGAAGTGATCTGCAATCAATGATATGTGACAGTACTCAAAGCTTCCATCATGTTATTCATAATAAAATTTAAGGAGAGAATGTAAAGTAACCTGTTGAGTGTATTGCTTTTCAGGTGTTCAAGGCTATGAATATTCCTCAGATCAGAAACCCTTCCTTGCCTCCTCTGGAAGATATGCCTGAAGCCTATCATGTGAAGATAGCTCTCCTTGGTGCAGGACCTGCAAGTTTAAGTTGTGCTTCCTTTTTGGCTCGATTGGGCTATTCAAACATCACCATATTTGAAAAGCAGGAGTACGTTGGTGGCTTAAGGTAAAAAACATAGCATAGCAAAAAATATTGTGCAAATGCAGTTCCCTCTACCTTAACCTAAGAAAGAAAACAGAAAAGTTCAGATCTGGAAAACTATTTTTTTTATTTAAATAATTTATCATTCAAGTTAAAATAGGTACAGCTACAGGCAAGCTTTAACTGAGATTGTTGGCTATCTCCTAAATTCTCTTCAAATGACCTCTAAAATTCCAAGGTGCGATTGTTATTATCAAATTAACATTTTAGAAAAGTTTGTTGGGAACCATTTCCCTTTGTCCAAAAGTTTTAAAACAAGATGAAATACTTGTAGCCATACATAATGAAAGAATTAGTAGATGTTTAAAATGCTTTAGACAGATAGTAATTTAATGGAGGATTTTAAATTTT
>JAOXJM010000004.1:14306032-14322739 GCA_026413425.1 Tringa solitaria
GCACAGGATGGCACGGGATGGCACCGTGTGGCACCGTGTGTGGCACCGTGGCATCCTACAAATACACAAAGGAATGTACCTTTGCAGTTTTCCTGTATGGTGAATGCTTGGCTGATATTTGCGTGGTGTTGTGTCCTCTACACTAGAAGATGAATTTTTACCACTGTAACAATGGCTGAGAGCATACCTTAGAAATTCTTTGGAATCCCTAAGTATAAGAATATTTCAAGAACTGAATAGTGAATATCAACCCATTCAAAATCAAATTTTACATGTTGAAGATACATTTACACTAAAGTGTTTACAAGACAAAAATTGAAAAGAAACAGAGAGAGAAAGAAGGATGACATGCTCACATTTCTCAGTGCAGCATCACTTAAATCAATAGAGTTGACACCATTAATGAATTTGATCCATAATGTCAAATACTTATTCAGTGCTCTGGAAGATAGAGAATCAATGATGGAGAAGTTGAACTGATTACTTGTATTTTCCCAGTGAGGTTCAGAAGTATCCTACCTGATTATCAAGGTGTTAATATATAGGCATTTAACTGTGGAGCTGTTTTACTTCGACTGGTTGCCATAGAGGACTGCAAATTCAGTATATAAAATACCTATTCACCTGTTGAGCAGCACATTTTCATAAATACCAGATATAAAATCAGTTTTGTTACTCTAAAATAGTAAGAAATAATGAGACGTTTCTAACAATGAAGCTTTACTGGGTGATAGGTTAGACTCAGGTTGGACTCCACAATAAAATACAGTACTTTCTGCAGCTGCTTACAGTACAGTGCTGCAGTTGCTTACCGTGTACTTGTATATTTATATGTTCCGTTAGTATCCATAACGGTCAAGTGGTGCATTTTAAAATGTATTTCTTTTTTCTGCGTCTTAAATACACATAGCAATCAAGGTCAAATTTTACTCCCATTCATTTTAGAAAGTTTCACATCTGGTTTAAAGGCCTTGTCCTTACTTTAATCTTGGAACAGAAGGGAGGCTGGCCTGTGGCAGTAATCATCCATTATTTCATTTGTAAGGCTTCACAGTACATCTTTTAACAAGTTTAGGTTATTGATGAGTGTGTTTTCAAGGCCTCATAAACTATTGCAAATGGATAACAAGACCAAATTAATTTTGTATTTGGAATCAGCTGTTTGGAAGGGCAGTGCTTGTGCCCTTTTTAAAAAAGGCAAAGCAAACTAAAAGTGTTTTTAACTAGGATGTTCCTTCACGTACATGTTACATCATAGCTAACTTTTATAATATTGTGACACTAGAAAGGTTTCCAGTGATTGTAGTTCCTGTGATGTGATATTTAAGCATGGCATAAGTCTGTAGTTATCTGAACACGTCTGAATTTCTCACATTCATGATTAGGTTTTCCTACATTTCACCAGTTGCGTAAAATTTATGCTTTATAACAGAGTAGCCATGAGCAGATCACGCTCTTGCTTAGAGACCACGAACAGGCTTCACTGCTCATGCTCCTAGCTATGCCACTGGTTTACAACATATTTCTCTCACTAGCCAAAGGGGTATCCCTTGAGCAAAAGTAATTTGGGATCACTGAGAAATGCCAAGCACCTGCCCGAGCACCTCTGACTCGGATCAGATTTGAGGAGGTGAATTTGTGGGACACTGTTCCCATTCACTGCATCCCTCCTGCACCTCTGCCCCGTTTCCTTCTTCCCCTCTGTTTCTTCATTGCGGAGTCAGAGACTGTCTTCGGCTGCTGAAAGAAATTGTATCAGAATTACTGATGTACCAGTTGACTTTCATAAAATGCAGCCTGGAAACGTGGTAAATGTGTGTGCATGTGTCCCCACAGAACTGTGTGTATTTGCATATGAATATCTATGCACATTTATATGTATATATATGTGGGTATACTTCACAGCACAAAACTGTAACTAAATGTTTAGTAAGAGAAAAAAGTTGTTTACAAATTCTGACAGTGATGTAATACAGCTGGTGCTCTTCTGCATTCTTCTAAGGCTCAGGGAAATGACAAGCCTTCAACAAATATATAGGTGGCTTGGAAAATAGAACTTTCATTTTTTAATTAGATTTCTTTATTGAATGTCTGTTGCAGAATCATATTGATACATTAGTTTCTGCCTCAGACACCTTTTTACTTAGCATGACCTGTGAAAGTTGTATTGTCATGGTACATTCATTATATCTGATATTTGGAACACTTTTCATTGTACACTGCTCAGGAAAGGTAAAAAGGGCCATTACTAGAAATTATAAAGAGGAATACCAGTTTCTTATCAATATAATTGAAGTTGATGCAACTTAAAATAAATAAAATCTTTCTGGCCTGTGAAAGTTAGATGTTAAAGATGATGTGGTCACTAACGGTATGTAAAACAAAGCCACAGTGACTCTCTTGTGCCAATGTTTTGTTATGGATATTATAGATCTATTAATTTCAAAACAGATTAGGCTGTTTGATGCTTAGAAATATCTGGAGGACAAGCTTTTGCTTTTCTGCATAGTCAGGTTTTTTTACCTTCGTTGAACAAAAGTATCTAAAATAGAACTTCACCGTGTTTACCTGTAATGTGTTTTACAGCAGAGACTTTGAACAGTCTTGACATAAGCAGATGTCCTTTCATTGGAGATAAAACATCTGTATTAGTAGATATAAACCAGCTGTTTATATCTACTGTGCTGGCATTGCAGTTTTTCCATACAGGAGATCTGTGATTCTGGGAATTTGAAGATGTTATTCCTAAACTTCCCCAGGAGAAAAAAAGCCCGCTAATAAACATGACATCAAAAAACAGACTGGAAACCAAGAGCTGATAGAAAATTACTGAATTTGTCGATCCTGAATGATCATAAAAAATGTATAAAGTAGAAATGCAGGAGGGTACGGTTTTAAATACCATTGCTCAAAATAGCATATGCAACACTTCTTTAAAAAATGTATAGGAAATTTGATTCTTTTTTATTGAATAGCTTAACAAATGTTTGCTAGAAGATCAATTTTAGTAGCCATGATATCTTTTCTTAAATGGATGTCTTAAGTTTCTTTAGCGTTACGTATTCTGGTGAACAAAAGGAATAGAGCTGAAGCTCTTCTGGACCCAAGCTTAACATATGTTAAATGGTTACCTGCAAGTGTGAGCAGGATTGGCCTCAAGGTGTACTTCTGCCTTGGTCTATATTTTTAGCATTGGGTGAATAATGCTGTTTTGTCATTCTAACGATTTAAAAATGTCAACAGTCAAGCTTCAGCACATTTCCATTCACATACGTGAAAATTAACTGAGGTTTGTTATAAGTATTGAATGTTTAAGAAATAAAAAAATGTTTTCTTCCTGATAGCTGGAAATATTTCACAAGCTTTTTTATTTATTTTAGTACGTCTGAAATCCCCCAATTCCGATTGCCGTATGATGTAGTGAATTTTGAAGCTGAGCTTATGAAGGATCTTGGAGTGAAGGTAATGAAAAATACATTCTGCCTATATATAGCTCAAGGAAAAAAGAACAAGAACTCTGCCAAAGATTAACAGCAAAATGTCATGCACATTAGTAAAGAACAATTAAAAGCTATGCTAGACAGAGGCAGGAAGATGCTTCCTCTTGCTCAGGGCATTTGTCTGTCTCCTGTCTGAATGCCACTAGTTTGGAAAAGGGCAATCAATAGTTCTCATCTGGCATGCCTGCATGTGATTAATTGTCTGTAAGAAACAAATTCTTAAATTGCTTTAGGGGTTCAATGTAGCTATTGGAATGATTTGATTTTTTTAATCGAGTTTTTTTTCATGCAAGTTTGGCACTACTTAAAACATTCATATTTGATACTTCTCCTTTTGTTCCCTTTCCCTGAGTTTTTTTTCTTAATGGTTTATCATACAGTCTTGCATCCAAGTTAACTTCATAATAAAATGCATCAAATGAAACAAAGTGTTAACATGATCATCTATTATAAACAATAACAGTCATTCAACTTCTTGGAAAGCAATAGTTATGCATTATTCTGTTAAACAAATGTGTGTTGTTTATAGATAATGGGAACATTGCTTTATTGTAATTTAGGGCTCAATCTGAAGATTTAGATAGTATTTGCAACTGCTGCACATTTTAATAGAAATTACAAATGTAGAATGCATCAGTGGATCAAATTTTTGAGTACCAGGAGGGATAGTATATATCTTTAACATGATACTAAAGCATTCAGTGAAGCGAGAAATTCTTCTTGGAATCTTCTATGTTGGTTCATATCATAAAAGCAGTAGACTGTGGTCACAAGACCCAAGTGAGAGCCTCATCCTGCCCAGATTTTATAAAAATGCTGGTAAGAGGTATCATAAGGCTTTAAATGCTATAGGTCTATTTTTCTGCTCTAAAGATCCCTTTGCAACCCTTGAAAAGACTGACAGAATGGAGATTGAGTTAGGGTTGGGGCTAAAAACAGAGCAGAGACAATTTTAGACAAAATTGCTGGCCATGGGCTCTTGGGAACCCTCTGCAAAACTCAGTTCCCTGGGGCTTCCTTTTATGATGAGGTCTCTAGAATGGATTCCTACAGCCACCCTGTCGTCTTGACCTGAAGTCCTTGTCAGTTTTGAAGTGCAGCAGGGAATCTCAATGTAAATTTGCTTCCAAGTTCTGCCATTGGTTTGCAATTGACCCTTTGGCAAGCTGGTTAACTAAGTACCTTAGCTTTATGCCTCTATAAGCTGGAAATATTTTCTGGTGTTTACTTAAAGCATTTCAAATCTGTGGTGGAAGGTGCTGTATTGTGTAAATGCTCAGTAGTGCTGTTTATTCAAGTAATTCTACTGAAATTAGTCAGAATTAGTCAGCTGAATAAGGATTACAGAGCTAGGCCCTAGGAGTATTATGAATCCCCACATAAAATAGTATTGCCATTTAAATTCCTTCATTAGGTTTTCATAACATATGTACACAATAGGATAAAAAAATGTAGTGACAATTCATGGAGTGTATTTTGTTGCCGGTGAGGATGTAGTCTGTATTCTTGAAAGGATTACAGCTGTACATAGCTTTTTGCACCTTTGATAAAAACTGACATTTTTTTGTCTTTGGAGATTTAGTATAAATTTTAAGTATTATACATAGTATTTTACATATGCCTTTTTTTTTTTTTTACTCAGAAGTAGGAAAAATATATTAAATGGAATACAGGCAGATTGAATAACAAACAAGATATATGACATGAAGATGAAACTGTTAAGATCACTAAGTATAGTGCTTACACAATGGAACATGGCATTTTGTAAAGTGAATACACAAGTGATATAAAAAAACTGGGGGAAAACGTTCAAATTCAGAGAGTTTAAAGTACAGAAATACACATACGGAAGTACACACATACCCATGTCAAGAAGTACAAAATGTCAGAAGAGGAATCACACACACTTTATGCACTCAAAAGCCTTAGGGTTAGGAGAGAGAGCAAAAGGTGTGTGTATCTTCAGTTGCATGACCTCTACACAGGAGACTGCTTTAGTTGGTTTGCTGAACACACAGCAAACGCTCTTCCTCATCTCACTCTTACAACTGCAGTTGCTCCACCTGTGCAGTGGATGCTCAAAGCAGGATTGCTGGTGGAACATTACTCTGCAAAAATTTTTCAGGTTGTGCTTCTGAAACTAAATAGTAGTTGAACTGAAATAAATATAGATTATTGATGCATTTTTATTACCATTACTTCTTTTTGACACCAGTCGGTGTACTGTGGGCATTGTTGCTTGTCTAAACTAGAATTAACAATTTCAAGTTTAAATCAAAACTGATTTCATTCATAATTTTGGAAACCTTTGTTAGTTTAGCACGCAGAACAGTGTGCTTTGTTATGAGCAAGTAGGGCACACTGTAATTTGCACAGAACATTCTTGAGACTTAATGCCATTTCTGGCCCAGTCTTTTGCAGGCAGGTTTTCTGCATCCACAAAACCACCACTGGCTTACAATAAGGATTTTTGGCATAGAAGTGTTCTAGATAGTGGTCTCAGTGCAAAATTTAGGCTGTGAGCTTCGAGAGTGCAGCACAAAGCAATACCATCCTTCCTTTGGGACTGGCATTGCATTCTGCACCTTTGGAGGCCTACCAAGTGCCGCTGTTAGAGGCTCGTACTTTCACTAATGTTTCTGCAATAACCTAAACTGCTTGTTTGTCAGTTGGTGTGCTGGGTGATCCCTTTAGGGCATATTCCATAAGGGAGGTTCTTGCTTCTACATCATGTTTCTTAAATTCTTACTTTCACATGGGAATACAACTTTTCGTAGTCAGCACCAAATACAGCGATTTCCTCACAGTAGAAAACTGCCATTTTCAGCTTTACTTCAGTATTGTGTTCCATAGACAGACTTCGTTTGTTTATTTAGCTTCCTTTAACTGTTTTAGCTTACAGCAGAAACCAAGCTAGCCCGTGGTGGCTCCCATTTGAGTACAATCTGAAAGTACCTTTTACCCCTGTGTAGTTTGGGCCACTTGCTTAAGTCAGAGCCAGTCTGGCCTTTTAAACCTGGTTTGAGGGGAAAAAAATTATTTGCTCTGTTTGTTCACTAGAAGATCCTGTGAGATGTCTGTATGCAGGACACGATAGAAATTATTTTCACATTATCATTGTAAGCAACTAATCTTTAATTCTTTCAGATAATTTTTAGTAAAGGCCTTGCAGTGGATGGGATGACACTCCGTACCTTGAAAGAAGATGGCTATGAGGCGGTTTTTATTGGAATAGGTAAGAAGAGCTCACTGGCCTGTGTTTTGTCATCTTGAAATTGAATACTGTCTAAGAATAAATAAGAATAAACTGGGACTTGTATCTGTGTTAACAGTATGATGTGAGACAGTTTCAATTTGATGCATTGTGAAGATACGGAATATAAGGAAAATTTAAAAAGCAGGAAGCTTCTTCAGACAGTTATTTGTTAAAATTTTCAGATTTATATGGTAGTTATGGAAGACAAGAATATAGCTGAATGGGTTGATTTTTTGTTTGTTTAAATAGTTAAAAAATGGATGAACTAAAAAATTACTTGTAATTAATTGCCATATTGGCCTAGAGCGATACACAAATTCAGTTTTCAGTTTTTGCAAACAGCTTACTGTACCCACATAATTACTGAGTCTATGTGTAAGCCAGCGATACCATGCTTGGTTGCTTTTTTTCTTACCTCCATATAAAACATGTAACATCCTTCAGATAGGCTGCAGTGAAATGTAATTACGGGATGGGTTAATAAAATAGCTGATTTTGACTTATACTAAAACTGGCATCATAGATCTGTTTTCTCTTATATGCTAAAGAAGTTCTGCACCTTCCTGCTATTTGAATCACTGTTTCTTTTAAATGTTAGATTAGAATTGTTATCCATTTACCAGTATTTTGAAGTACAGCTGGACCCATTGCTACCATATGATAGGCATGTTGAGCAAGCATCGTCTACAGTTGGTATGAGGCTTAATGCTCTTTATTGATCTAGACGTTGCCTAAGTGAACATAATAGGAAACAAGTTGTCCAACTGTTCCTCCTTCCTATTATTGATTACAGAGATGTAATTCTTAGTACAGTGACAACTGTTGTTTACCATCTGGGTATGCAGTATAATAAGCTTTGCAGGTCTATTATGTCATGTGATTATAGTACAGTGCTGCGATTTTTATAATCCTAAATCCTAACATTGTTAGAGACCTTCCATGCATAGGAATTCTGATGTGTCATATTTTGATGTAATAGTGGACAAAGCAATTGTCCAACTTATCTTCTTTATTGTTTTAATCTGTGTCTTTCAAACTGCTTTGTAAAATCTCACCAATGAGGGATTAATTAATAAATAAACATTTGTTTTCTGAAAATTTAGCATTTCGGAAAAAATTATCAGTTATTTTTGGAATATCACCATGATTCTCCTGCATTTCTGACTCAGAAATTTAAAATAATGATTCAAGTAAAGGTTAGCAAAAAATGACCACTGAGCACTATAAATAGAATTGGAATGTCTGTTTTATGTATGGGTTTATTTTCTGACCTTAATAAAGTTATCCTAATACAAAATATTATTGGTTAGAAATATATATAGACAACATTGTGCTGTGCAGATGCTAGGTAAATGGACACAGCCAGAATTTTAATAAACAAGGGAAGATATCTGAACCATAATTCTCCTGTAAACCATGTGTTCACTGATTGTATTAGGAAACGGAGGGTATAAATGCTAATGAAGGATTATGTGTTCCTACAAAGTTTTGTTATTTGAAGCTACCTTGCATTCATGATGAACTTGGTCCCTGTCTGTACCCCCATATCTGCCTGTCATCTGTCTTTTACAGTACTCTGTAAGGCACTGGACAGTAAAGTGGCCTTGCATATTAGTAGTGAAAGATGGGAGACAAACCAAGGGGTTATAGATTTCTAGGGTTAGCTATATTAATGCAATAGAGCATTTATAAACTCTCAATAACAGCTGCTTTTCCATAATGAGTCTGTACTGTATTTTTTTTTGTTTACTTTGCCTCCTGAACAAACATATACTCAATGAAATGTCCCATTTCAACATTACCCTGAATCATGGGAGTAAAATAATTACAGAACACTGTTTACATAAAATTGAAGATTTAGGCGGTTTTTTTGGAAAGGCTGAAATTTTTTTATGAATGAATCTGTACCTTGATGGAAAATAAATGTGGTAGTTTTCAATTTTCTTTATTAGTGGAAGAAAGGAAAAGTGAATGGATGTGTAAATGAAGATGAAGTCCCTCATGGGTGAGGGAGTACACTGTGAGAGGATTTTTTCATAGCAATGTGACTTTGAAGAGCACACCTTTAATCTTGCAAATGAGATGGAACTCAAGAATTTATCAGTCAGGGTTGTAGAAGAGTCCATGTGTGATTCATGAAATGGAAGAGCATTTGTAAATAGCCAGCCACATCAGGGCAGTGGAGTTGCAAGGAGAACTTTGAAAGCTATTTTCCTTACAGCTATGTGTCAGGAGAAATCTATTGCTCTCTGGGAATGTCACATGAGGTAGGGAAAGGACACTCTTCAGATGGATCTATGGAAGGTAAAGTGCAGGTGACTGAGGTTTGGTCACTTCTAGAAAGTGATTGTCTTGAATAAAAATGAATAGCAAAGGCTTTTTATGACAGCAGTTTGGAAGGGTATTAGAAGTGTGCTCTAGTCTGTATTTTCTGTGTTTCAGACCGGAAGGGTAAAGAATTCCTAAGCAGTTCACAAATGGATAGAGGTTAACAGCTTTACTCTAAAATAAATAATAATAATAAATGATGCTTAGCCTCAAGTCTTTGCTTACTGAAGCATTGAGACTATGATGGTGTATCTAAAGGTAAAAGACTCTGTCCAGCCAGTAAGTATGGTGCATTTGAGTCACTGTTTGAAGCTCAGAAAAACACCTTGTCCTAGACCTGAAAATGAACAGATGGCCATTATGTGTCACCAGCAACTTCTGGGGTCTCAATTTGAGTCCCACCTTACCTCCATACTATTTTATTTTGCACCATTGTATCTTTCCCAATTAGGCTGTAACCGTGTGTATAATGTTGTAGAGACTGATGTGGAATTTGGGGTTACAAGGACATATGTTGAACTAGCAAAGACTAGATCTGAGGAAAAGCTTTCATACTTACCTGGATGAGCAGTAATGAAAGAGATCAATCTGGGTAATGGTGCACTGGAAGCTAACAGTGCCCTTATAGCAGAACCTCAGCGCAAATGGTAGGTGAAACTCAGTTCCAGGATTGCCTGTTAGCATTTTTGGTTTTGGTAGTTCTTTCAATCTGTTTTTTGCCTTATCTAACTGTGCTGCATCCAACTAGTTCCTTATACTGTAATTCTGTTTATTTCTAGAGGATCAGCATGTGAATTGCCTCTTCCCTGTCCGTAAATTATTCTCATGTCCTCTCAGCTCCTCTCTACAAAGATGAGTATTTTGCAATATGTAGCAGCAGAGATATCTTGTGTATCTTGTGTTTTGCATACAAGGACCTAAAAGACCAATCTTTTGGTTTTCTCCAGCAGTCTTGATTTCAGATTACAGTTAACATATGTGTTAAAGGGTAGTCCATGAATCTCAGTTTCTTACATCAAAAGTAATGATAGCCGGTAGCACACATGAGAATTTTTTCACAGGACTAAAAGGCAACAGCCAAACCAAGGGAGGGACAACCTGCTAAATATATTCTGGGAGTCTCTACTATATTTTTTAGTTCTCTTTTCATTGTCATTTAGTTTGTTGTAATTTCTAAACGTATTCAGTCTTATTTCAATGGGCAATTAAAAATCCAGATTAAAAATTAAAGATGTAGATTAGAGTCCTGAAAACTTTCATTTTAAAATTCTATTTATCTTCTGGTTACAAGCCTTCTGATTTTACTTTGTTATGAATAGGAATTAAAATCTCCCAAGTGAATTTTCAAAGTTTTAAAACTAACCTCTAAATCTATTCTTAGAAATAAAAAAAGCTTTCCAGATTTGATAATGTTCAACATACTCGACCTAGAATCAACTCTGCTTTTTGAGAAGAAATGTTTGTGAAGAATTTTTCATTGAGCTGACAAAGCAGTTTGAAAATTTTGCTATTAAAAAAAAGAAAAAGGTCTTGCATCAGTTGCTGCCTTCTGTGAACATCATAGAGACTCAGGGCAATAGTGAATCAGCATGCTGAGAGCAAAGGGAGAAATCAATGGTGGGGTGAGGGGCTAGAGGATAGAGCACATGGACCTCAGAGACAGCAAAGTAAGGCAGCAGAGTGTATCTTATGGAGAACAGAGTAGTCTGAACACTTTGAGTTTCTGTGTCTCTTGGTTGATTTTTCAGGATAGACCACATATGTTTTTTACAAAAAATTTCTGTGGGTATGTGTCTCACTTGGCTATCAGAGCAAATGTGGAAATACTAGGCTTTTATTATTTATCCTTCTTGAAGTTCTGATACGTTCTTTGGAAAACAGGATTCTATGTTTCTGTCTTTTAAGACTCCATAAAGCATTGTATATTCTTTTTGAAAGAGAAAATACAAAATGATTCTTTAGTACAACTCTTTGGTTGAATGAAAATGAATATTAAACCTGAATATTTAAAGTATTTTGTTTTAATTGGTAAAATATTAAGAAACCTTAAGCCCCTGTTCCCAGAAATCATTTAGACGCTTTAACTTTAGTGTCTGTAGGCTGAAGTTTGCAACACTAACTTTCTAGGTAACATCTCTTTATAGGGCAAATGCAACTAGTAATGAAGCTTTCTTGTTTATTCCTCCATCTTGTGATGTTGAATTTCTATAAAGTCAGTTTTATTGTATTAGGGTATGCAGAGGTTCTGTTAAATACTGCAAAATGGTAGGTTAGGTGAGCATACAGAGTAAGTCTAAGCAGATTGTTGCTTGGATGTATCCTAAATGGTATATCCTACTTGCAGGGGTTAAAACCGTACATAAAAAAGAAAAAAATGAAATCCCTCATGGAAAGAACCTTTGTGATAATTGTAGTCATTCATAGTTAATTAACGTAACATTCAAACAATAATATAATCAGATGATTTCATTGATTGGAATGAAATTACACACCAAAAAAAGAAATTAAAAGTCCAAGCATTGATGTACCTTGTTTTTTAAAAAAAAAACCCTGTGATATTGATTTACTGTCTCTTCCCCAAAAAGTAAGTAATCTCCTCATGCCTGTTATTATCTTCTGATTAACTATGCAGTGCCACCTGGTGTGCAGATGGGAAGAATATTACACATCAAGAGCTCTGTTCACACCCACCCACACAGATATAAACCTACATGGCAAAAAGTGAACAGATGTTCATTTTGCTTGTGCTATAGGAAAAAATTGTGCATCGTAGTCCTGATTCATAAACTAAATTTGGAGGACATGAAATCTGCATATGGGGCCTGTAGGCCCATGGCCAGAACAGACATTTATGGAGGAAATATGTCATATTCAAAATAGTTCTCATTGCAGGTTGTGAACAGACTTTTATTTGTTTGCTTCTCTGGTTTCGTTTTACCTTGTGCTTCTGAGTTTTCTTTTTCTCTTCACTTGCTATTTCAGTTATCACCTCCAAAGGGAAGAGTCTAGAGGCAGAGTCATTTGAAAACATCTTCAGAATTTCTCTGTTGGTTGGTTGTTTTTCAGAATTGTTTTCTGTTTCTTAGCATTTAAGATCTTCCTTAAAATTATGCTCTTAGGCCTCATTGCAAAGACCTGTTTGGCTCAGCAATAATGTAGCGAGTCACGTAAAATATAACGTATCTTGGTTAAAGATGGAACTGTAGTACAAGCATTGCATGGCCTTAGGCTCTTAGGATCTTCAGCTCTGTTTTTGGTGTTGTTTTGTAGTATTTTATAATTTCAGAAGTATTTTGACGCTTCATAGATTATACAGTTTTTGCTGCAAGGAAGTCGAAGCCTAAAGATCAGCTAAAACACAAGCAGGGGAGAAAAATAATGTGTTGGAAGGTAGTGCAGGAAAGAATGATGTTGTTGGAAACATTATCACCTAGATACTCAAAATAAATGTGTGCCTAGCTTGGTTTCTGGGTTGGTTTTATTGATGCTTAACCCTATTGACAAGGGTTGTCACTGTCTCAGAATCTTGCAAAGATGGCACTTTTCATTCGGGATTTTAAATAGTGACAACAGTGGCCTTTCAGGCATCAGTATCCTTATGCAGTAAATAATAATACAGGCTGCAGAGACAGGGAAGACACTTGGAACTGCATTTTATTACGACAAAGCAAAATACTCAAATCCATTTAGCTGCAAAAAGCTGTGAGATTTTGGTTAAATATAATGAGAAAGAAATCATCAAGATGAGTCATGAAGTCAGAGAGAGTACTTTGAATAGTCTGAAGAGCAACAGTGATGAAGAGCAGTGGCAGGATTTGAGGAAAGCCAATTCGAAATATTTCACAATTGCCTTACAGAAACCAGAATAATTTTAAAATTAAATTTTAAAGGTTTTTTTTTTTTTTTTAATAAAGATCCAAGATGCCAGTGATTTGCAGTTTAGTACAGAACAGGATCAAAACTGCACATTGAGCTGCAACTATATGAAGTGAAGTTCCAAGGAAGAAGGGCTCCACAAGCCTGTGCAGTCAAGTATAGGACTTCTTTATAGTCTACCTCCTGGTGAGCCTTAGCTCATGGCTTACAGCATGGAGAATGAACGGACCCTTCTATAACACAACATTTCTTAATTTTTTCACGGATCATGTGAAGAGTATTATAATAAACAAATTACACCATAAATTGGTTCTAATACAAAACTTGTTAGTCCTCAATACTTACATTATTCACATCTTCTGCTACTCTGTAATCTAAGAACATTTTGTTATTAAGAGCAAAAGGAATATAGTTATATTAGGAGAGGAACTCTGGGAAAGAATCTGCTCGTACATGCTTATAACAGATGTTTGAACTTGCTTTTTTTCCCAGTGCACCATCTTTCCTGGAGACCAGAAATGTACATAAGTACAAGAATTTTTACGCTTGAGGCATCCTTTTCTACTATTGGCATTTTTAGTAAGCTGTTCTTCCAGTTCTGCAGAATCCACTACTGCTCTGAATATTGGTGGAACATACTAATACACATCGGAAGCAGCAGGCAGTTGAAAGCTTTTAGGGCTCAGATGCACAAACCACCTTATTTATTATTAATAGTCTTAGGACACTTTCAAAAAATACTAATAATCTGCCCTTGGGCATCCTTAAGTTATTCACTTGCAAATTACACAGATTTTCATGCTCTTATTTACTTATCTTTCCTACCAAAAAACTACTTAGCATAACAATCTCTTCTGCACATGTTTTACAAAACACTCTCCTCTCTTTTTCCAAGAAGCTGGATAGTTTCCCTGAAGAAATGCTCATCTAAATATAATGACAAAATCAATTTGATTTGTATTTTTTAAGAGTAGTTAATTTTTTTAATATCTTAGTAGATTAATTAATCTAACATTATTTAGCACTTTTCAGAAGTTAATTCAAGCATTTACTTTAAAACATTTTGATGTTTGAGAAGTACATAAGAAAATGCTGAACAAAATGGTGATGTTAGATACTGCATTTTCATATACCAATGTTACACACTTCATTGCTTTACACCTAAAGAAATGAGCTTTGCTTGCTTAGCTGTTGCTTCTGAAAGTTCACTCCATGAGTCTTTTAGATGTACAAGTATTAATTATGCTGCCATCTTTTTACTTCCACATTAATATTCAGACACAGAATGAACAACCATCTAAAACACAGCTGGTAAATTGGTGCATATCCATTTAACTTCAGTTGAGCTCTCTCCTCCTAAGGGGAGTATGTATGGTCCAATAGGTATTTAATGCAATCAGAGACTTTTTGAAACTTTTTTCTACATAATACTATAGGAAGACTGACACAATACAAAAATTAAACAATAGGTTTAGAAATTCCTTGCTTTTCTATGTCTTGCTTTCAAACGATGAAAAACTGATTAAAAACCTAGGCTTGTTGCATTTAGTTGTTTTTGTTTTTTTTTTAAAGGTTGTACAGAAGTAGTAGGAGTATCAAAATCTCACTTGTTTAGTCCTAATTATTGGTGAGAAGATGGCAAGGACTTTTTTTTTTGTTAATGCATAAAGTATTAAGCAGTCTTCCTGTACACATTTATGTTTCATAAATGCAATGTTCCTGGATTCATATTCCTTTCACTGCCACTCATCGAGGTGTGTATCTACTTATTGAATTGACTTGACAAGTAAAGACAAAACTTGGATTTGTGCAGTAGATTTGTAGTACTTGTTGAAGGACTTTTTGAGATGGCTTTAGGAAATCTTCTTGCACTGTCAGCTCTCTGCTTCAGGAGAGTGGTCCCACAGAAGCCGCTGTTGGGCATGGCCAGGGTTCAAGGCTTCTGTCTGAGCTGGTGGTGGTTATGTTCTTCTCAGCTATCTGCTTCCCTTTTCATCATTGCTTGGTAATCAACCCTTGTTAATCTAGGAACATTTTGGTATAATGAAGGGCAGTAACCTAATTTTTGGGAAAAAATCCTGGCTGTGTTTGAGGCCAGTTTTCATCCTTCATATAACTTGAGGCATGCTCAGTAGTGATTCTGTTTGTCGGGGGGGGATTCATAGTCCGAGGGTCTTCTGGGACCTGTAGCCTTCTTTGCCTGTGATCTGTGCCCTCAGTCCTTCCTTCAGGCTCAAAGTATTAATTGAAAAGCTTTCCTATTCCAGTAGTATTTGTAATTTTCTTACACGATACAATGGCATTTACCATCATGATAGAGACACCTTTCAGATCTTTTTAGTTTTAATGGGATGGTAGCTTTTAAAGGCAACAAATATCTGAGAAGAAAATTTTACATCTTCACTATAGCAAGTAATCTTTAACTAAGCTATGTAAATATTTTTTCTGCTGTGTCTCAAATTTTGAGTGGATAAAGATTATCCAGGCTTTTGAACCACTTGTTGTAGTCATGATACTTGAAAATTGTTCTTTACTATTTTAAGCTATATTTTTAGGAGATTCCAGTCATGTAGTTGCTTTTCTGTGAAATTAAAAGACACTGTGTAAATACATAAATTAATGATTACTAAGATTATGTATATATTTAGGATAGAGCATATAAATATTATAGCATGTATCACATGGCAAATCTTCTGAAAGATTAACATATATGCAAATATTTCTCTGGGTTTGTGTAGCATACTGGTGTGTCCTATAGGCTTGAGATTAAATTTACTTTCCTTGTGCATGAAGTCACATAAATAGTCTTCTGTGCTCATTTTATAGTATCAAACCATATTCAAAATTTGGCACTATCTTGGTGATGTCACCAGGTGTGGGTTATATACAGTAATTAAGATTCACTGTTTGTACTGTTGCTGCTTTCAGTGTATGAATGCTAAATTTACTTTAAATTGTCTTTATAAAACAATGTTTACAAGATTAGAAGACAGAAATAAGCATACTAAGTACCCGGAGTGTTCAGATAATGCTAATACTAATTACATGTTTATTTAACAAAGGGAAATATTTTCCAAACATTGTCCTTGACAGTGTTTTCTTTCACAGGAAATCCTTTGGCTATTGTTCATTCATTTGGGCTAAAAATGTAGTAAGCTGAACATGAACCTTTAGAGAAAGTTCAAATGCATTCAACAGCTAGTGTGACGATTCAACATTCCCTCTATATTCTTTGGTGATTAGTTTCATAGGAAGAAAAAAGAAAGAATAATGAAAATTTAAAGATCAACAGGTTTCAGCCTATTCATCTTTAACGTTAATGCTGCAATTGTGTTGAAATTACTAGTCACTTACCAAGTAGAAGCTTGTGATGTATTACTACATTTCTAAGATTTGTCAAGGTTTTGTTTGTTATTGTTTCATTGATGTAATGGAATAACTCGCTGCAGATTTCTTAGGATTTTTTGGGGGGAAATAATATGTTGTTGGTTTGTAACTAATGATAATAGATGGTTGTTTATTTGAGTGGGATAGGTATTTTTAAATAAATTCAGTTTAGTAGATAGTGAATTTTCAGAACCTGGTTGTTATTTAAATTGACGTGAAATCATTAACTATTATCAAAGACCATTTCTCAATAGTACAATACTTACAGCTATTTCTATATTACATTGGATTTTTGAAATGAGAATGGGACATACCTTCTAAAAGAAACAGTTATTCTAATATTATAGTTGGTATATTCTT
>JAOXJM010000004.1:14350365-14388015 GCA_026413425.1 Tringa solitaria
ACAGCACGTCTCAAAGTGCAGTCCTATTTTATTGTTGACACAAATATGGTGTCATTGGGGTTTTCCAGATCAGTATGTCTCAGAGGAGAAAGTTTATTCTGCTGCCATCCGTTCCTGAGAACAGAGGGAACACAGATTGCTTTATATGCTCCAATTCTGCCTCCTTGCTCTGAGGACTCCTCGGTTCTAGTGTGTTTTCTTAGAAAAATTGGTGACATTTACTGCATTTCAGTATGTAATTATTAATTAGCATACTTTGATAATATTATGGTTTTCTAGATGTAAATATGAAAGTCTGGGCTGTGTTGAAAATACCCTGATAGATCATGGCATTTGCATGAAAAAAATGTTTTAACTTCTAGGTGCTATCCAAATGTTCACACAGCAATGAGATTCTTTAATAATTGGAAGATGCTTTTTGCTGCTTGCTTTTGATTGAAAGGTATTTGTTGCTATTATTGGTTGTGAACTGTATCCATGTGTGTATCCTACAGCTTCTGTATAAATGTGTACTATTAATAACTATAAATAAATGTCAGCCAATAAGGACTTCAGGGTTTTGAGAAAGCAATCAAGAATGGCAAAAAATGATGGCATACAAATACTCATAGGTAAGACAGATCTCCTGCATTGCCATTTGTCCTTCTCTCCTCGTTGGTTAAGCTGTTTATTATTGCCTCATTTGTATAATCTGCAGGCTAGCTGTGTTGAAAAATGCCTCAAAACAAAGGGAACAAAACCATTTCACAGCAGTAAGAGTTACCTGCGCATGCAGGCAATGCAATCCAAGAAAAGCTTGCAAGAGTTTGCTCTTCCCCAGCAGCTTCCCTGCTTTTGCACCATGTATATCCTGTTCTCTTTAACCCTTTCCTCTGCATTTGTTTTGGTATGAATTATATGAGTACACAAGTTATCCAACAGCCTTCTTTTCAAGTGCCAGTACTATGAAAAGATCAACAGTTATGTAAGCTACAGACTACAAACATGAAGCTATGGTCATTTGTGATGTTTTTTTAGAAAAATCTGAGGGTTTGTAGAAGTGCTTGTATTGAGGATGTTTTTGAGAATGTGTATATAATGTGAAATATAGATTGGTCATTGAAATTTCACTTGTAATTCTGATATGCCTTAAAATATCAATTTCAGGTTTGCCAGAACCAAACAGAGACAGTATATTCCAAGGACTGAGAATGGATCAAGGATTCTATACATCTAAAGACTTCCTACCTTTGGTAGCAATGGCAAGTAAACCAGGTGTGTTCTTGTAATCATATTCAGTGAGTCATTAGCAGTTATTGATATATCAGAGTGGACAGCTGGTTACACAGTAACACATCCAATTACAAAGCACCTTCTGGTGAATAGATCTGGGGCAAGGTTTTCTCTTGGTGAGTTGCAACTTCAGGAGTGTGGTCAAGAAAGTCAGTCCCAGAGACTGTAAAGCAAATAGTCATATGTAAAAATCTAAGCACATGGCAAATCATTACCACTAGTAAGTTATATTTGTTATTTTGAATTATATCAAAAAGATGTCATAAGCTTCTAATTTGTATAAATTATGTTGATATAGTATATATAAGATGGTCTTGAAAAAATCTGATATTAAAGGTGGTGCTGACCTATATAAGCAGCTGCTTTGTATATTGTTGATAAATTATTTTACTTGATCTCAAGTCGTGTGCTGCATGTTTTATAGACACATTTAAGGGACACCTAGTTCCTTACCCAAAGAACTTACAGTCTAAGACTCAGGTCAATAGTGGTATGCCAGAAGTTAGTAAGACAACACTCAGTTTATAGGCACCAAATGCAGTCTTGTTTTATGCTTTTACATCTTTGTTTTGAGTACAGAGCTGGCTGCGTTTGCTCCCCAAGGAGCATAGCTGCTTTTAGGGGCCCTGAATGTGAAGTCATAAGCCCCAGATGGTTGTATAAGATGGGGTTCATGATTTCTATGCCACGTTCCCTCATGGTTTAGATTCCCCAATGCATTGATAAAAAAGAAATTCCATGTACAGTTTTCTGGACATACACTTAGTACAGTATGTGATCTTGTACGTATGAACAGCATATATGCTTTGTCCTCAAACTGATTTTCTCCTGAACATTCAGAAACTTCTTTTAGCATCATATAGGGATGCCTGCTTATTGAGTAGACTTTTCATAAACAATATGTTAAAGAATATATCTTCTGTGGTGAATTATTCTGCATATAAAAGTAAAGTTTATTAGCCCATTTTATGCGAAATATTTAGGAAGGGAAGTTCTGCATCCATCTGTCCCATCTCCGTGCTGTTTTGATCAAATGCTTATTTCTGTCTGTTTTCTTAAGCTCAAAGTGAGCTCAAATGTTTTGGGAGAAAAGAGTGGGGTTGGGTTTTTTTTTGAAGAAAGAGCTGTTTAAAAATTAAACAGATTGAGAATCTGCACTGTAAAACATTTACAGATTAACAAAGGAAAAATAAATCCTGCAAAACAATCCCCTCTTGTAATAATTTGACTAAAAAACACTTCATAGAATTCTGTATGGACCCCTACCACTCATGTACTGTAAGTCGCCTACCTGCATGAGTACCTATATACTGTGATCTGCATCTTTTAAAATGTTGCAAAGTAGAACTCTTGATTTGCCAGGATATGTGATGGTATTTTTTTATATTAAAGTCTGCAATGAAAAAAAGAGTGAACTTTGAAGAACTAACCTTTTCTGACTGACAGTAATAAGTAGCTCTTTGGTGTTGTCTGTTAATTAACATGGTCTCTTTTACTTAATTTTCCTAGTGTCTGTCTGTAGCTGTAGCCACCTCTTGCTCTCTAAAGCATGGAATTTTAAAATAAAATATACACATCCTCTATCCTGCTCCATCTTCTTTTTTACTGTGACAGGTCTCTAAATAATAGACATAATAGACTTATTGACAGTAAAATATATATTCTGCCAGCTTATTAAGTTCTGAATACCACTTGTTAACATACTTTCCTCCAAAAGGAGTTTATTCCCTTTGCAAATACATAGACATGAGTTTACCATGGGAGTGGCCTTGGTACCAAGAGTGAAGTGGGCTGCTGTGACTCATCTGTTGTAGACTAGTGCTGTAATGGCACTCTGAGCTGCCTTTTTCCTGCTGCACGTGTGCTTTTTTCACTGCTCAATGTACAATTTTTGTGATGGATTAAGCTCATTAAAAATAAATGAGAAAAGTTTTGAGAGAATTTTTGAATAAGAAGCCTATTAAGTAGGTAGTAAGTGCAATGCCATCTACATGGGCAGGGGGAAATGGTAGCATTTGCCATGCATTAAGTATTTTACAAATGGAGAGAGAATATGTATTAAGATGTTATTTCTCACTCTGTTTATATGTCTAAATTAAAGCATTGTTTCTCTGGATGTTACTTGTGTTTCTTTACAATTGCATGTGAAAAACTGCTGCCAATATAGTAGGATACTTGAGTTACAGTGCAATGATTAAATGACCGTCCTAGCACCTCCTGACTGAAATTATCAAAGGCTCATTGAGAATTTAGCTTTATATTTTTTATGGCATTATGTTTTAAGTTGCAATAATTTGCCTAATAACAGCTAGCTGTATTTAAACTCATAATAAAGTGTAGTCTCCTACAAGGAACACACACAGTTCAGTTTTACTTAAGTATTTTTAAATCTAATTTCTTAATCTAATCATCAAGTACAAGCTGTAGATGAAGAATACATAATGTCATTCTCTCTGAGTAACTTTTTTCCAAATTGTTTGTAAAAAGCCACTGTAGATTCAATGTTTTCTACCAGTGAAAGATCTAGGAATCACTGAAATCATAATATTCTTTCTGCCTCGTGTTCAGCTGCCATAGAGAATAGCCTGTGAGAACATGTCATAGCCAGAACAGTGTCAGTGCCTTGTAGAAAACTAACTGAGGGGACTAACTTTGAGAAACTATTACACCAAGCTGTCAACAACTGGTTGCCTTTTGAAAAATACCAAGTATTATTCTTTATAATCTGTTAAAAGGTGGTGTTGTTTTTTTTTTTTTTAACTGGGAGAATAATGAATCTGATAAGGGAGAAACTTACTTTTTGAATAAAAAGATCTCACAATGCTAATTTCTGCCTGACAGGACCCACAATCCTACAAACGTATTGTCATTTGAATTCTTTCCAGATAGAAAGGTGCAGCTGCTTAGAGTACTGACTATGAAATTATGTATATGAGCATATCTTAAAAATGGGAATAAAACTGTCTTTCTGTGAAGCAGAATAATTTGATAGTGACACTCCATGCTTGGAAACAGTAAGATGCAATTTTACACTGCTTTGGGTACAAGTACCTTTTGAGCTGTCATGCAGAAATGGTTTCTCTACTTGAAAATGGGGTTTTCCTTTCATCTTTCAGGGATGTGTGCCTGTCACTCTCCGTTGCCGTCAATACATGGAACTGTAATTGTACTTGGGGCAGGAGACACTGCTTTTGACTGTGCAACATCTGCTTTACGCTGTGGAGCTCGTCGTGTGTTTGTGGTCTTCAGGAAGGGATTCACTAATATCAGGGCTGTCCCAGAAGAGGTAAAATTGAATAACAGCATTTATGAGAAGGAGTGCTGGTTGTTATTTCTACAGGACTTGAAAGTGTGCTATATGTACTTAAAAGACATCTTCTAAAGGTTTTGTTTATAGTAATGCTCTTAAAATATATAAATGTTTATTAAAGATCTGAGGCTCGTTTTATGTAGTCTCTGTATAAATAATTTTCTTCTGTTGTACCTGTTTCCTGTAAAGTCAGAGAGATGCAATTGCATACAGGGGGTAGAATTTCTTGTAAATTAGAAAATACAATAACATTTTTAGTCTGGGAAGCACTCCAGAGATCAAACAGCCATTTCAGTATTGTAGTGTGACTCTTCAGGTCATGGTTAGATCCTAGAATGATACTTTCTGGTTGCTGTCAAATGAATCTCAATGATCCTGATGTTGCCTTGGGAGCCTACAAAATCTTGTAAGAAAATTACTTACAGTGATTTTACTTTTGAATCACTGCCAGTGGCAGTAGAGCAGTGCCATTCAGCACAGATTTCAATTTGGTTTTTAGTTTGGCTTTGCACTTTGGCTTTTTTCAGGACATCTGCACGTTTTGAAACTTAACTCTGCATCCTCAATGTATCTGTACTACAGGAAGGTTTTTTTTCAGGTTAGATTTTCTTATTTTGGTGGTCTTTTTCCACTATCATTTATTTAGTACATACTTTACACTTTTGCATACTTGAGGATATCAGGACACCTAATGCATTGTTGTCATGAGATTTATGGTAGTTTAATCATCTGTTTCAAGAAGGTGGGCATCTTAGAGATCTTATAGAATGGGAATGGAAGTGCAAAAAAAGTAATATAGGGTCTCTTCGTGCATAATTTACTTCTGTTTCAGCTGCACTTCATTTTAAGAATTCTAGACACCATCAGATTACTGAAGCCATTGCACAAACTGACTCATGTGCTATTCAGATTCTTACTAATCAAGAATCAGCTGTCACTCTGAACCAGAATCTCTGTTAGCAGCCTGGGTAAATTCCTAAAAGTTCCACTCATGCAGTGACCTTGAAAAAAAAGGAAGACAGTTGGTATAAAGTTGACTGTCTGTATACCATACAGAGGTGACTTCTACTACAGGAGAATGCATGGTAGCATATTGAGTCAAAAAGTATTTTGTGGGTTTTTTTTTCCCATAAAAACACAACAATGTTCAAGTTATATATTTTATTGCTTCTGTTGTACAGATGGAACTTGCAAAAGAAGAGAAGTGTGAATTTCTGCCTTTCCTCTCCCCTCGGAAAGTTGTACTTAAAGGTGGACAAATTGTTGCTATGGAGTTTGTTCGAACTGAACAAGACAGTGATGGAAACTGGAAAGAAGATGAGGATCAGGTTGTCCGTCTGAAAGCTGATGTGGTGATCAGTGCCTTTGGCTCCATTTTAACTGATGCTAAAGGTAACCCTGACTAATGCATTCTGTAAATGCTGATTGTTATTTTAGCTGCAGCTATTTCCTATCGTTTGACAGTTTTGTGAAATGAGCCTCCTGGAGGTTGCAAAGCTTGTGAGTGCTGGTCCTCTTCACAGGAATTTCTTTGTCCTTTAGGTATACCTCTTAGAACAAAACGTGAAGGTCTGATAAAAAAAACCACTTTTCTGTATATCGCTGTATAGAGCAGAAATTCAGATTAGAGGTACAGTTGCTCAGTATATATCATGCTTCCCTCTCAATGCAAATGGGATCTCAAAGAATACTCTCGGGGATTTCTTCTGGTCTCGCTAATTAACTTTAGAGAAACTCATTATGCTACAACTTTAAACTGAACTGATCTGATGTCTGAAACCTTTTTTTTATCTATTAAATTAAGCAAGAATTAAGACAGATTCTTTATTCTGGTTCAGCTCTTCTGGCTGTCACTCATTTCTTGTGCATACACAAGAGAACTGTGACTTCTCTCATATATACAGTATTTGTTAAATTCACCTGTGCTTGTCTCAGCTTGTCTCATTATTTAGTTGCACTTTACAAGATTTGGTCTTGAAAATTAACAGTTGCATAGTTCCATAGTAAAGATACAGAAATTGGCACACAGATGGCATTTCAGAGATTGAAAGAATTGCCTGGATGTAGCAGAAAGAGCTGAAGAACGTAAGTGCGACTAAGAACATGGGAAATGAGTATCAGCTCATTTCCGGCTGAGAACAGCTCAGGCTGTTTTTCTCTGACCCTAGGTTAAAGAGTCCAGGCACACACATCTAAGGTGCCTCAAAAGTAAAAAATAAAAAAAAAACAAACCACTGACTCAGCAGAAGACAGATTGATAAAATAAATAGATCTTCAGTTTGGAGACACTCATCAAGGTTAGCACGTTCTGAAAGCCTTAGTGATCAATGTGCCTACCTCTCCAGGGCATGGTCATGCCAGCCAATTACCCCATGACATGTTGTGGTCCTTTCGGTATAAAAGCTCTAACAGAGGACTTGGCAAGTGCCTCAGAGTGCATGTCACCAGAAAATTTGGTAATCAGATGCTAGTTCTGCCACTGCAAAGGCATTTCAAAATTTCTTAGCATAATGTGGTTTTGTGAATCTTTTCCATGAAGGAAAATCATAATTCTAAAATATTCTAAGCAGACTGTAGTAGTATTTGTGGACATACCTCAGGCACGTATAAAATGTGTGACTTCTCACATCTGCATTTTCTGTGTATGCATTGTAGATAACACTGTTTTAAACCAAGTTAAAGAAATGAGTTTTCTGATAGTAAGATTTTCTAGAGTTATTGGTAAAATTATACTAGAAGTATACTGACTTCACAGTGAGACAAAATATTAGTTAATGAAGATAAATTATAGGCCCATTAAAGAATTTTAGACGATAGCCGATAGTAGATTTGTCTGTAACCTGAACGGTTATTCAGTGCTTCCTGTTCACCAGTCCAATTGTATATATGGCTAAACCATCATTCAGCCATGAGAAGAGTTTAAATTCTCTCCTACAGTAAAAAAGAAAGATTAATCTGGTTCCTTAAGGGACGTCTGAAGTTTATTCCAGGAGTATTTTCTATCTTGTGTGTGTTACTGTTGCTTTGGGATAGGCTCGTGCAGCCTAGGCTGTTATCTAGACAGCAATAGCACCCATCTACATACAGTGCTACTTACTCAGGGCTGCTTCCTGCCCTGCGAGTTGCCTCCTGCTGTAAAGGGCACAGGAGGTGCAGTCTACGTCTCTTTGACAGAACAGTCTCCCATTCCACTTGGAGATATATTACTGTATAAAGAGTGGCATCTTTGTTGGTCATGTTTTGGGGCTCAGTCTAACCCCCAGGAAGCAGGGAGAAGTATTTTTTTATCTTTAAGAGATTAATGAGTTACTCTGTTGGTGAAGTTGACTCCAATGAGAATTGTGGAAAGTTTTGTTCTTTTTTAAAACCTTCTGTTTAGGTTTTTTTGGAAGGTTTTCTAGAACCTTATGTGGTAAATCAAATATTAGCCTATGCAATCAGTATGTTCTGTTGTGATTCATAGACTTATGATAAAGGAGTAATTCTGTTTTCTGTATGCACATTAAACACTGCTTCAGCTGAAAGATTGAGCTTACTGTGTTGCTTAGCCATAATACTGTGCCAGTCTTGTGTCTCCTAGTATGCATTCACTGTCTAGATTAGTTGTTTTGAGGTTTTTAAACAGGAATGTAAAATGGGAGGAGTACAAAGTCATCCACTGAGCTGATCGTGAAAGATGAGAGTCATTTACCTTAGGGGTAAGCAATACACCTCAGTTTCACACTCCATTTTTGGTGAAACTGCTATTAGAATAGCAGTCAAATTACAAGCCAAAATGCAAGGCATTTTTTTGGATGTTGTGAAAGTGAAAAGAAACTAAGACTTAAGGGAATAAGGTGTTTATTTTGAGCGTACCATTTCAGTTGCTTTTAAATCTTTATTTTTTGACTAAGATGTCTTAATGAAAGTCAAATTTGCTTTTCACTATTGAGCTGGATTACAACCCAATCTCCAGGCTGCCTCAGCATACATAACAAAAAAGAAATTTTAAAAAAAACAACAGCAAAACCCAGGCCACCTAAAGCATCTTATATTCTTAGTGGTTTTTTTTTTTTAAAAAGGAAGTGCATTTTTGTATTGAAGAAGTTGAGATATTCAGGTATTCTCCAGCAAAAGGTGGGGAAGAAAATACTGGAGGTACTTAAAACTGGACAATGCCATGAGCAAAGTGATCTGACTTGGAACTGGATACGACTTTCAACTTGCTCTAACTTTGGGAGGGGATGGACTGTGTGACCCCAGAGGGCCCCGCTAGTCTGATGATTCAGATGCAGGTTGGATAAGCGTGTTAATTGTTGCTCATAAAAAGAGGTCTATCAATTGACCTAATTCATAAGGCACATCAGGGAACTGCAAATGCATTTCTAGCTAAGCTAGAAGGAAATGTCCTGCTTGTTAATAATATGGTTAAATGTTGATGCTACTGATGTAAGAATAAAGAAAATGCTATGAAAACCTGAGGGATTAAGTTCAGATTTAGACTCGGTTCAGCGAAATGTTCAGGGCATAAGCATGTGGGTGACTGCTTGACTGCTGTTTTGAGCAGAAGTAGGATAGAAAGTTTTTTCTTGTCTGTTACCCTCAAGAAGGTGTTTCTTATTCTCACATGATAACTATTAAATTTGCAACTCAGATTCCATGTGCTCACAGTAGGTATTTAGTCTTTTTTTGTTTTGTTAAAGTAAAATGCTTGCTTTGTTTTTAAGCAAAGGTTCTAGTAGGTATTCGCCTTCCCCTTGGAAATCATATAAATGCATCATTACTTTCAAAAAATGAACTCCTAATTCCATTTTATGCTCAGGAAGTTGCTAATAGACAAAACAAGAGAGTCGCCTTCTAGGCTATTTTAAGAACATTGCCACTTTACTGAAACCAGTAAAAAAACCCAACAAATTGTTCAAATCAAGCTACTGTGGATGGAGTAAAATAAATGTTTTGCAGCTTGTTGAAAAAAAAAGATTTTTTTCAAGCACAAGCTGCTTTTTTGTTTATTGCATAGCTTTCCAATGACTTCAGACCATCATAACTGACCCATATAAACAAAAAGCTGTTGGAGAATTTTGTACCTCTCCTTGTTTTCCTGCTCTTTTGCTTGGTTTGTTATTTTGGAGGCCTATGGTATGTTAGTGAATTACTGAAGTATCTTCTGTCACCATTCCAAATTGCAACTACTCAATATATGCAGATATATTTCAGTGTACTCCCTAGCACTGTGTACAGCCTCAGCATCCTATTTAACACCACTCCAGTTGTTTTTAAAGTCTAAAATTTGAATAACCATTTTCTAATCCATTTAATTCTGGTAAGCAAAAGTGAACATTATTTTTGGACTGCAGAGCTTTTCCCTGGAAAAAAATTTCCTTGTTCTGATTTATTTTCCTGAATTTCTGAGGAGAACCTGGACTTTCCTGAAGGAGAACCATGGAGAAAGTATGGAGAATAGTGCATTTGTTCAAAATGCACTACAAAATGCAGTGCAGGACAAGGGGATTAGGACAGGATGGGGAACTGGCAACACTCTGTTTAGCAGGTAGCAATAAAGATTAAGTATTCCCATTTTCCAGAACACTGAATCTTAGCATGATAATGTCTATTTTATTTTCCTGGAGAAACAAAAAATGCAAAAACATCCAAGCAAACTCCAAATACCACCTCTGAAATCTCCCCCCCCCCCCAAAATAGCGGGCTATTTGTGAGCAAAAATACGTTTTATTAAATTTTTGGTAGTACATAGCTATTGCATGGTAACTGAAGGGAGAACTTTTATTTCACATTTCTGGGAAGCAGTTAGAACATTCAGATATGTTGGTTTTACTTTCAGTACGACTGTCATCTTGCTTGGAAACTGCAGCAGCAAACCCTAGAAAGCTTACTGCCCCCTCAGTATAGTTCAATATACAGCAAAGATAAATTTGCACAAACGGTTTGCAATTTTATTATTTAATTGACTCCCACTTAATATTTATTTCTATATGTTGCAAAGCATTTGCTAGGGGACAAGGGAAAAATCTTGCAGAGCTCTGACTTCATAAGTGAAAACGATTTTTAGATTTCCTTTGTACAAATGCAGAACTTCAAATAGTACAGAAGGCAGCAAACCTGCAGGGAGTGTTGGATTTCTTCATACAGGCTGCTTGGACAACTGGGTAACTTCAGCCTCAAAGCACTGAAGCCTTGACTATCTAATGAGAGACTGTGAGGGAGGAAGAAAGGTGGGTGAGATGCCCCAGCTGGGAATGCCCACAGGGGTGACCTGGTGTCTCCCTAGTAGCACAGCATCTGCCTTGCACACACAGAATAGGATTTTAGTCACCAGACTTTTTAAAAAATTGTAATAAAACCTAGAAATTTATGTAGATTCAAAGAATTCCTAGTGAAATAGGTAGGAATTTTCCTGCTGAGTCACTTGGAATAGGATTTTTCTCCACAAATGGGTTTACTAAATGAGTTTGGGTGCAGCAGTTACACACCCTGAAATGATTACTAATTTCCAGTATCCAAAGGTGGCTCCATGATCACTTCCAAAGCCCTGTTAATTTAGAGCAGGAATTCTGCTTTTTCACCCGAGAAGCATCAGTACACATTTGCTTACTGGTAACAGGCAGAAAAAAAAGTCAGTACCAGCTTGCAACAGGAGGCCCCCCTAACATACCCGGACCCAGTTTTATCCAGTCAAACCACTTTTTAAATACATTTGTGGGGCACAGACTGTGGGAAGCATGACTGTCCCTTTCTTTATTTGCTGGGCATTTAGACTGGGCAATGTTAGCGGTTAATCAGTCTGTTGGTGCATGTGACAGCTGTGGTTTTATATTTGAGATTAAGAAAGTTACAGTATATTTGTATTTTTCTGACATAATGTTACTATTCACTGTAAAGGAAGTCTGTAAGATGGATATCAAAAATAACATTAATGAGCTACTAAAGCTAAAATTACAGGAACTTATGAAATTGGTTAAACATAAAAACCATTAAACTGTTTATTGAAGCTTCACAGATATACTGCAGCTAATGAGCATTTCTGCTATTTAAATAAGCCCAAATTGAACACACATTACATGGATACATAATTAGTCATGGCAGTCAAACACACACACAGACTTACTTTTAGAGCTTTATTTGAGGAATCTTTTCCATTTGATTTGTTTTGTTAATTAAAATATTTTTTCTGTATTCACTTATATTTTAATATTGTTTTTGCAAGTGCTATAATTTGCTGCTGCTTTTCCATTTGTGTTTGTTTGCTCTGTGAATATAGCAAATTTGGAATATATATTCAGATCTGTCCTTTTGTTTGGTGTTATTTGCGTTAGCATCACTTGATAGCATTAGAATAATTCAATTGTATGTTGTCTTTCATCCAGAAGGATCTTTTCAAATTATATGTGATATCTCACCAGGATATGGAGGAGAAGGCAGTACAGCTACAGGATTGTACTTTAAATTTTTAAGAGAAAAGCTATGTTAGTTTTAAACTTTCAGGAGTATGAGGCTGCAGGGATTTAAAAGACAGTCTTTTCTTTACACCATCCCAAATCATGCACCAACAAAAACATTGGGTATCTCGTTTTCTTATTGTTCAGTGTCAAACAGCAATTGAGAGAATCAATAGTTGGGATCACGTCCTTTCAAGCTCAGATTTGGCTCTTCGACTCTCTCTCAGCCTCTGCAGGGACAGAGAAGGGACTTCCTTTTGTGAAGACCAAAGTTCTCCCCTTCTTTCTGCAGGTGGTCTAGCAGGTGGTATCTTCAGCCTCACAGTTGCCCTGGGTACCAGATCCAAGTTGTGAGGACATTAGGATCTCTTATATAAGATGCTTTTAAATCATGCCCTTATTTTTAGTTAACCTTGGGATTATAAAAAAGACCGAAGGAAATAGCTGCCAGATACCGTGTCAACCTTGCCACCAGGGAAATGTTCTTTCCCAATTTTAAAAATACTGATCAAGCAGACAAATCCCCCAGCCCTGGGGAGATGTTTCAGGTGAAGGTACATTGGGCATTCGTTGCACTCAAAAAGCTATTGGTATAATTATGTCCAGACAGCTATTTTAGCACAAAGCAATCTAAAGATAGATTTGAGAAATGTAATAGATGCAGGATAACAGAGGTAATACTCTATCTTTCCACAAGATGAAAAAAGTAGTCAGAACTTCCAGTTTTACATCATTTCTTCTGAAAAACTAACATCTCCAATAGCACGTTGCCCTTTAACACCTTTACTGTGGTTCAGTTCTGTCTGAGAAACAAAAGTCATCTATTAAATCCCCAATACCAAATCCCGCGGCACCAAGTTTTCCTCTGGGTTTTTTCCAAACATGTCTTTACAAGCCTGTATGTATTTAGCTTGCGAGAGCAGTCTAGACCACATGCTGAGATGGTACCACTGCATGCAGTAAGTTATCCTATATGTGACAAATATAAGATGATCAAAAGCTTTCTTGAAGTACAGACAGTCTGAGAAATAAAGAGAAAGTTAATGTATTGATTTATAAATATTACTGAAGCATTCTTAATAAAACTGCTATCAGTCATTATCAGCACTTTTCTTTTTAAAAAATGAAAGAAACAAAAAAAACCTAAACCCAACCAAACAAACCAAATCCCTCATTTTCCAGACTGAAAAATGTCTCCTTCTGAAGGTTGTGTTTGGTGTGATCTTACAGTAATTTAAATATTTTTAAAGGAAACCATTTCATAATTTTTTTGACTCTTTTACTATGCAAATATTATTTTTGCCAAGTTAAACCACAAGTATATGTGGGGTGGGAGTGACTGTGCAAGCAATAGGACTTGAAGATAGATTAAATACTCTTGGTATGAAAAACTGCTACCGTGTTTGAGTTTGAGACAGTTTAAAACTGTCTTCTGTTAATTTGGCTTCTGAACCAGTTGGAAAAAAAAAAACTTTGGATTTGAGTCCTCTGGATATTTGTGTATGCCAGGGGTGAGGAAGAGAGGGTAGGTGGGGCAAGTAGGTGACAATGTTTGTACCTTGCTTTCTATTTTATTATTTTGCTCCGGATTATACACAGCACCCCCTTTAAAATACATTTCTAGTGTTTGATTTGGAGGTGAAGGGAGATACAGAGCCTGGGAAGAAAATTCCGTCATGTTGATGTGCAAGAAAGATGTGTTTGAAGCTTCCTGTATACTCAGGTGTGCGCTGGGGCAGTATTGTGACTTTGCCCTCAGATTGGAGAAATGTTCTTGTTTTAAACTGGCAGGTTTCTCTTTTACATATATGACAGCACAACTACATCAGTTTAATTGACCTTGGCAATCCGCATCTGCTAGTGGTATGTCCCTGAGGGACATTGCAATTTTAAGCTGCCTTTTATTGCAGAATCTTCAGTTCCTGTAAACAAAACATATTAAAAACCTTCATTTTGATATAAGTCATTAACATTTGCTCAAAATATTTATTGAAAAAGGGATTCTCTTAATGAAGCTAATTTGAAGTGGTTTTTTGATCATAATAAAATAATTTTAAAATGTATGATAAAGATCATATTAATATAGAGCAATATTTTTTCGGAGTTTTTTACAATGGCATTGTATTTAATGCCATTTGTACAACGCCATACAGCGTAAAATTTTTTTTTTTTATATTCACATCTAAATTATTTTTAAGGACAATAATAGTTCCTGTGCAGAATGCCTATGCATGTTGTTTACTAAAATGAAAAAAACTTAAGACAACTTAATGCATTCTCTAAAAAACCCATCAGAAATTGAAAGTGAAAAAGATACAGAAGAAAAATGCTTAGTCTTCATCTAAGCATTTCATTTTGATTGTGTTTTTATAGTTTTATACTTAATATGCATAACAAGTTTCAAAGTGATCCTCACTTCAGGATGTTCTGAGTTTAAATATTGAGTCAGGATGGTTTTGAATTTATTGAAACACCTCTTTTTCAGAATTAAATTTCTTTAAAACCCAACACCCTTTTCAAGCCAAAGCTTTGATAGCATAATATTTCCTGGCGGGAAAATATGCCATCTTAAAATTTTCAGTCAGGTTTAATAATGACCTGTCAAAAAATGGCAGAGCATCATTTCTGTTGTGAGGGTTAATAAATGTGGGAAGTAAATTATTGAGATCTAAATTAATTTCTAGAAATTGCATCACAAACATTCTTTTTTCATTTTAAACCTCAAAAATCATATGCTGCGTATTAGGTTGCACAAGAGAGTGTATGCTAGTTTATTCAGGAAAAAAGCATGTTGATATGGTAAACGCACTATAAAGCTATGGGTAGAGAGAAAGGGTGAATATTTATTTTTCCTTTGTTAATATTCCTCATTAATAGGATTTTCAGAAGTGCTGGACTGGGAGATGAATAAAGCCGGTGAGAATGACTTTGTGAATCCCAGCTCCTGGGATAAGCAATGTGTTCTCAGGCAGTGACCAGAAGAAAATTAGCACCAATTATTTCTTGAGCCTGCAACAAGACAGTCACTTCTTGTGACACTTGTGTACATTTCTGTTGTACGCAAGTCTGGCTTTGCAGGCACACAATCTAGTTACTTTTCTGATACTACCAAACTGCTGTTCTATATAACACATGTTGTTCTTTCCTCTGAGTCCTGTTTGTAATTACATACCTCCACTAGCTCAACAAAAACGTTCATGTATATAAAATGACTTTTCTACTGTAAATTTATGTTTAAGTAAATGAAAGAATTAGGACTTGGAACTGCTTTTCTAATTGTTATCAGTGTATATTTGACAGGTTTTACCAACAATTTTATGTTTCCTCTATTAACATAGTTGTCTTTCACTGTAATTACAGTTAAAGAGGCTATGGCACCTATCAAGTTTAACAGATGGGGTCTTCCCGAAGTAGATCCAGAAACTATGCAAACAAGTGAACCCTGGGTTTTTGCAGGGGGTGACATTGGTGGTCTTGCTAACACTACAGTGGAATCAGTGAATGATGGAAAACAAGCTTCCTGGTACATGCACAAATACATACAGGTGATTTTTTTAAAAGTATTTTTCTCTTTTCCATTTCTATCTGCTTGTAGATACTTTTATTGTGATTATTAAAATAATTTCATTGTGTTTTAGATTAAAAATGCAAATTTTGATGAACTGATACCTAGATTATCTAGTGATTTGGACCTTATAGATTTGCTCAACTTGGATCACATACTTGAGTTTGAGTAGTTGAACCCAGCTTTCTTATGTTATCTTAACACTAGAATCCAAGCAAAATTTTCTTGGCCCCAGCTCTGAATTTCGCTCAAGGGTTAGCAAGCCTTCCTGCAAAATACACAGTGCAAGTAAAAGTCCTAATTAATTGTGGAAAAGAAGTGAGCTCATCAGTATTAAAAAGTAAAATCTCTCAATAGTGCATAAAGTAAAAATTAAATACTGCCAGACTAGTTACTTGGGGAAGACAATTTTAGAATTTTTAGAGTACAAGCGTACTAGGAGTTCATAGAGCACTCAGATTATATACACCAGGACCAAACCTGGTCCAGGTTGATAACCTGGACACAAGAAGGCACAGGGGAAAATAATGCCAAGGATAATTTACCTGGAAAATATGAGTTTAAGGGGTACAGAGCTGAAAAACCTGGTGACTGCTTTTTCCTTTTCAGTGCTCTTTGTGTGTGATTGAGCACCTCTGCCCTAATTTTTCTAGTAAAAGAATGAGCACAAAGCCTAGAGGAACTGCAGAGGAGCCTGCAGAGACAGGAGATGCAGCCTGTGTGTGGAGAACCAGCTGACAAAGAGTGTGTTCATAGTGCAAGGAACTTTTCAGAAACATGATACATGATTCACTCTCCCACAA
Organism: Tringa solitaria; assembly: GCA_026413425.1. NCBI lineage: Eukaryota > Metazoa > Chordata > Aves > Charadriiformes > Scolopacidae > Tringa > Tringa solitaria. The sequence continues at coordinate 14,366,752 of JAOXJM010000004.1, forward strand.
AAAGAGATTTGAACAACTGAAGTTGGGACTGTAACAGCTCGATGTCTTTCTCCCCCATCCATCTGCTCAAAGCCTCTCTGATTGCATGTTTGTGCAATTTCATGCTGTTGGGGTCTGATTTCACTTCCTAAAAATACTTCAACTGAAAGCTTGTTGTTAGTATCTGTGCATATTTTTTCTCACTTGTTCTAAAGCACTGTTTGTGTCCTGCCTTCTTAGGTCCTAAGAAAATGCTGAGTGTGAAACATCTTTAATCCCTGACCTGCTTGCTTAATTTCTCAGTGCGCAGTGAATTTGGGTGACTGGGATAGGGTATCTCCTCCTTTTTGTCTCCTTGCTCTTTAACCTCTAGAAATACACGCATCACTTAAAAACCCTCCTCTATCACGTTGCTTCCTCCTCAAAACTTGCTTTTTTTCTCCCCACTCTGGAATGTATTGAATACTTTGGAAAAAATCTGAATAGTCATGGCTTGAGAATTAGAATTTTAAATTAAGCAGGCTTGTGATATTAGAGCATTTTCGTTACCCTTTGCAGGTTTCAAGGCAGCTTATTCGACCTTACAGTCTCACCAGGAAGCTAATGGGAAAGCCTTACAGCAGTCTTCACAGGAAAGTTTCCAAATGTCAAGTGTCACCTTTCCAGCTGTTAGATGAATGGGTTGCCCAGGGGCATTTATTTGGATGTGCAGCCCTTGTAAAATCTGGTTGCTGTGGTGCAGAGTGCTGTAATTTGGCAATTTACTTCACCAGTGTTTGGACCTGGTAGAAATTTTAGTATCTGGAGGAGAGTTTGTTTTTTAAAAAAGTTGTTTTAGAAAGGATTGTGTTACCCTGATGTTTATGGGGTAGGTGTGTGCATGTGTGCATACCTTTGTGCACATGTATGTGCATGCGCTCAATTCACAGCCTTGTATTCTGGAAACTTCCAGTATCAAATGAAAAAAATACCCTTACTCACTACCTTATTTTCTCTCCACTGTGAGATTCTCAGGCAAGAAACATTCCTGTGATCTGAAAGTCTGAATCTGAGTACACATTAAATTTTAAATAAATACATTGATATCATCTATCCGTTTGTGTTTTAGTTGCAGGAATAGGTAGCCATTTCCAAAATTGCCAACAATCTCAGCACCAGGATCTATAAATAATGCAGTCAGCCTTTAGCAAAATAAATGTATTCCGTAGGATTTCTCGACCAACCCAAGACCGTGTCAAAGACTGAAACTCAAAACACCATCCTGACTTCTTGCAGAATGCACTGTTTGAACTGCACGCTGCTTATATCCCAACCTACTCCAGGCAAAAGGCTAAGCAAACAGATGGGCCTGATATTTGCCCTGAAACTCCAATCATTGCAAGCTCTGGCACGTGGTCAAGTGAAGCATGAGATCCAGACTCAAGGACTCTCCAGCAGAAATACCTTATGTTCAAAACTGGGAGTTATTTACAGAAGCTTCTTGGCTGCTCTTATGCTGGAAATGTTCCATCATTAGTTGCCTAAATATCTCCTGCTTCTTAACATATTCCTCCCACTATATGAAGCATAGGTTCATCTCAGAAATTATTGCCTGCAGCTGTGTCAGGTTAGTTTCTATAAACATGACCAGTCAAAGCCTAACTAGGGATAGTTGTAGTAGAACCTGTTAGAAAATATAGTCAGTATTCCTAGAACCACTCATAGAATTATTAGAGATCCAAACAGAATCAGCCTAATTCATGCAACTATCTACTATTCACAACATTTTTCAGGATGCAGCCTTTTTTGTTATTCTGTGGAAGATGTAAAAATTTCTGTAAAATAATCTCAATTTAGTTTAGGGATTGCAATGGCCCTCACTTTTGTCCAACAGTGGCTTTATGATCTTGCGCAGAAGCAATATAGGCTGCTGTTCTCTTCTGTGCCTCAGTTACTATAAATTTCTTTTTCATCAGTGCATGGGATTTAATAATATAATAGCTACAGTTGGGGTAAGTCACAATTATCCAGGACTAAATTCTGATTTTCTATGCCTGCCTTGAGAGCAAAGACAGCTCTTGCATTGCGGTTCTTCCAGTATTTTCTTCTTGGGCCACTGCACCAGCCTTGATGCTTCACTCCTGCTCTATTCATACACTTACCTGTGAAGCGTTTTCCCATATGTGGCGGTCAAGCTGCCATCTTCTTCTCACTAAAATACATCTTAAAAACTGACTTTTCCTCTCTGGTTCACAATAAGCTTTCTTTTATTTAAATCTATATTTTCTTTTCTGTAACCTCCCCCGTGTGGACAGTTTCTTTTATATTTTTCCTAGACTGAAATGTACATGATCCATTTAAAAATAGAGGGCTGTATCCCAACTTTGTAGGGTAGGGTAGATGGTTGACTTGATGATCCCAAGGGTCTCTTCCAACCCAGATGATTCTATTCTATGATACAAATTGCACTTTGCTAAGATACTGTTCAATATGATGATTATTTTGAACCACTATTGTATATTTGCTATTTCTTTCTTTATTTATGCTGTCAAAAAACATATGGGCTTTGTATCTGAAGAATATAGTTGTTGATTCTTTTATGAAAGTTGACCATTCTCATATATTCCTCAAGCATGGACGAGTGTACATTATTTCATAATCAATAGCATGATTGGTCGTTCCCAGGAAGCTTGTCTTTGAAGCCATTAGTTATGTTGTCTGCTCCTTTTCAGGATAACCAAAGGAAAAATTGAATGTCCCTTTGTTTAGACAGAACAACATATGAAACACTAGCATGGAGAGGAGTAACAAAGCACCATTTGCAAAAAGGTTGACTAAATGCAAGTGTAGGAAACCTGGTATTTTAGTTGCTTACAACTGAGTAAACAATATGTTCCAGTCTGTTCCAGAAACAGAAAGCCAGAAAGGAACTTAAAACATCTCTGCCCAACTGGACAGAGCCCTGAGCAACCTGCTCAAGTTGACCCTGCTTTGAGCAAGGCTGTTAGACTAGACGCTCCCCAGGCATCCCTTCTACAACCATTATGAGGTTGTATGAAATAACATAAACATATTTAACAAAGTTTAAACATATGTAACAAAGTTTAATAATGGGTAATCGGAGAGAGGATAGAAGAAGCACATGCAAAGGAGAAGCGTTATGTTTTGAGATAGGACTTAAAAATAGAGAAAGCAGGAGTGAGATGAAGTATTCAGGAAAACTCTTCCAGGCAGTAGGATTTGTAGAGAAGGCTCTCTGTGAAAAATAACAGTAATGCAACTACTCACTTTCAGTCTGTCTTTGTTAAAGGCCTGAAAATGGAGTTAGACCATATCACTGTGCTTAAGAATTTTCTCCATCTAAAGCAAATGAATGTCACAAATTGTATCAGGTCTAAAGCTGAGTTCCTGTCTCTCAGCCCTGCGCTACAGACGGTGCTGCTTTTGCCTATGGGAATATCCTGGTTAGAGTAAGGTAGGGCCACTGCAAGCAACAGGCTGGGGATTTTTCACCACCCTGTTCCAGTATCCAAAAAATTGCCATGACTGGAACAATAAGTATCTGCAATATTGTTAGCTCAGCTGGTTGGCATCAAATTAGAGGACTTTGTCCTCTATTTTTAAAAATCAAGGGAAGAGTTATTATAAATAAACCCTTGCCTGCAGGCTTTCTTTTCCTATTTGTTTGTGCAAGTCAGGGAAATCCTTCATTATAAAGATGATTTTGCTTTCAGGAAGCTATAAAACATTTTAGTTTGCCAAAAGTTTTGCTTTGTAGAAAACAACACATCACGGCTTAGTAAATTTATTTCTTTTATAAGCATTGTGCTGAAAGGAACAACCAGCAAAAAACAAATAGAGCAAAAAAGGGAAGTGATAGGAAGGAGGGAGATAAATCTGTGAGGATGTCTAGCCACTGGCTACTGAACCTTCAGCTGCATCCTGCTCCTGTGTGTTTTTAAGACTTGGTTTATTCCATTAAGACCTTTTTTCTCCTCCTCCTGCCACCTCCCCTGGGTCATCTCATCATTAACAAACCATTAGGCACTTCTTTCAGGGCTTGAGTGTGTCTGGGTGGAATTGTTTGTGGTTTTGCTCTTTGTGAGGGGAGATTGGCAGGAAGGATAGACCTGTTTGCATATGGTTTGGAAAGTTGCTTATGTCAGGTTTGCTTCATGGCATGCAGGAGGCATGGTTGTATGCATGGTTGTATTCAAACACCTGGTTCAGAAGTCTTTCACTGCTCTAGTGGATTTTAACTTTTTTGTCTTCTATAGGATTTATTTTCTGTATTATCACAGAAAGCTCATTTTGGGTCTCTAGTTAAGAATAACTTTCAAGCAATGCTCATTTTAGGTGAGAGCAACTCACCTAGATATTAGATTGTCCTGTTTGGGAAAAGAAACAGTACAATGTAACTTAAGGTGCATATTAAGCACTTAATCTGTTTGTCTGTCTATAGCAATCAATATTTACAGTTAAACAAGCAAAGAATAGTTCTTGAGTGATCCACAGACAAATATATTCTCAGAGAACATTTGAATCATTCTGGATAGCAAATGACTTACAAATAAGTGCTTTAAAAATGGAAAATTAGATGTATTACTCACATGTGCGCATAGAGTGAAATTGGCCAAAAACCTTTCCATAAGTCTTTTTTTTTTTTTTGCTATCATTATTGCAGAAAACATATCAAAGAGTTTAGGGTAAGAGTTCAGTATATCAGTGTTGGTTTCAGCAGATTTTCCCGCTTCAAAATATGTAGGAGATAAAAAGTGCTAACATTGAAAAAATGCTTTAGTTTCAGTTGTGTGATCTAGGAAGTTCTGTTTTGGCATTGTAAACAGCACTTTGCAGTTGAAATTTTAGTTAAGAAAGACCAAAAAAAAGTTAAAAGGATTAAATCAAACCCAAAATAATCAAAAGACAATGCTTCTTTTTTCTTCTTTTTCTTTTCTTTTTCTTTGATTTGTCGGTTAATAAAAAGCTTTTGAGATGTAGATGCTGGGCTGTTTGGTCTTTTAAGAACTCTGATTCTACTGGTGTAGGAAACCAGCCCTGTGGAGTATGACATGCACGAAGCAGTGAGCACTCAGGAGGGAGGAAAGAGAGGATGTTTGGCTTTTTATAAAGTGTGGCTGCATTAGCTGCTAGCTGGAGAGATTGTGATGCTGAAGGGAGTTTGGTCCCACCTGTTCGGGATCTTTGAAACTTAGCTTTTCTCAAAATGTCCACCATTAAGGATGCATTCAGGTTCGCATCATTTAGGCTAGGGCAATTCCACTATTTTCAGTGCTTTAAAACTTTCAGAAAATTTGGGCCCAAAACATATCCTCTGTGTCCAAGGAATTGAAGATCTGGGGTCAGAATCTGAGACCCGAATCCAGGCAGTCCCAAAACAGACATGAACGCTCAGGTTTTGAATCAGCCCAGGCAACAAAAGGCACTAAAACAAACAAAACCCTCTTAATCCCATCCATGAGTACTTGTTTTCACAGATAAAAGTGGGGTAAATGAGTTCCTTAAAAACACCCTGAAACAACAACAACCTAAAAGACAGCAATTTGGCAATGGCTAAGGTTTTTACTCTGTTAACAGAAAATCTTCCCACACCTCCAGGAGTAGTTCTTTTTGTCCTGCTGAAGAATTTGTTGTTTTATGGACAGAAGAAACTGCTGTGATCTTATGCTGGGATTTATTAGGAACACAGACTGTGTAGGGCTTCTCTCTGTTAGAAATTCCTGCTTTATTTCTTTGTGGTTTTATTGAGTCAACCATCTGAGTGAGCTAAGATTTTAATTCTACCTGCCGCAGCCTGATTAGGATGCCATTCAGTATCCATACATGGGAAAAGATTTTCTCTGTACAATTTTTACAGTATTAGATGCAAGATTTCTATTGAAAGCTTTTCACTGACTCTCCAGAGAAAAAGCTGTCTTTAAAATGAAAACAAAGTGACTGTGGTGTCAAAGCCATAATGTGTATGTTCTTCTTTGATCCCAAATCAGAGTCTAATTTTTGTCACCCTTAAGGTGTTCATATTAATACAGTTAAATATTAAAATAATAATAGCTTTGCGTATATTGATATGTACCCCATTGCATAGGCTAGATAAAATCTTTAAAAAGGGGGGAAAACAATGCAGGGGTTCAAAATATATTGAGTTAGGGCTGAGTGATCCTGCACAAGGATGCATGCCCTCATTTTTCACAAGTCCCTACACTTTTTATAGATTGGCACTTGGGAAGAAAACTAGCAAGGGTCTGCCTTTGCGTACCCTGTTGTTTGGTTTTTTCAGTCTCACTGCTGGTGGCTGCTGTAGGGAACAGAACTGGCTGTTCAAAATGGCTGAACAAATCTTCGAACTGAACCAGGCGTAGCAGTACCGGGATGTGAAATAACTCTTTCATTATTATCATTCTTCAGTTATTTCCAGCATGGCATAATATTCCGGCATGAATGCTATTTGGACGGAAGATGTTATGTATGCAAGTGTTTACATGTTTTAGTGATTTGCAAGTCCAAAAATATAATACAATACTTAAAATTTAGGTTGTTATATATGAATTATTCCCTTATCAGGGTTAATAATAAATTATAGAAAAATGAATCAGCAAAAATATCTGTGAATTTTGTTTGGTTTTTTGCAGTCCTTACACGGTGTGACAGTTCCTACTGTTCCAGAACTACCACTCTTCTATACTCCTATCGATTTAGTAGACATCAGTGTAGAAATGGCTGGACTGAAGTTTCCAAATCCTTTTGGCCTTGCCAGTGCAACCCCTACTACTAGTTCTTCAATGATTCGAAGAGCTTTTGAAACTGGATGGGGCTTTGCTGTCACTAAAACGTTCTCCCTGGATAAGGTAAGGAAATATTTTAAGGTATATTTAACATGTAACCATTTCTTTGTATATTTGAAAAATCTGAATCTTTTGGGAACAACACTAGTAAATCTAGCTAGCATAAAGATAGCAGGGAAGGGTGTGGTACATTGTGTAGGTCAACTAGTCTGGGAGGTTCTGACAGTGCAACGTAAAGGTGACACAATTTCTGGCTTTGTTTGTTGTTACATTCTTCCCTTTTATTTCCCAGCGTTTTAATATTAGCCAACTAGTAAGGGTAATAGTCTTTTTTTTTTCTTTTTAAATATTGCAGTGAAAATGTTTTCTGTGAGGGATCAGAATGCAAAGGGAATGAGTAACAGCTTTATGAAGCAACTCATGAAAGGCGGGTTTTGTGCCAAGGACTGCCAAGATAAGCCATTGAAATGGATTTGCAGTTGAAACATGATAATGTGGGTGTAAGCCTGAGGCTGGGTGGGTAGTGGAAGAGAAAGATGGAGGCAACATAAAACAAGCCTATGAAGGGAAGAGTAGTTGTGCTGAAGGTTTATACTACAGTGACATAAAACTTCAGTAACATGTAGTGGAATAAGAAGGAGCTAGAATTAAGTCTTGAAGGCTATGGCTCAATGTGGCACCTAAAATAATGCATTTTGTTTAGATTTAAGGTGTGTAATTGCTTGTTTGACCTGAGAATGGTATTAGGATGAGTTTCCTCTTACATTCAAAATGGCAAAATGAGACAAAGTAAGAATTTCAGACAGTGAAAGAAAACAACACTTTTGATAAATGTATTGCAGAGAAAAGAAACAGGATTTGGGCAGGGATGTAGATATAGTTGGACTTGCAGAGAGAGGAGGAGGATCAAAGGTAAATTCTTGAGTATAGGCCTGAGTAACAGCATGAGTAATGGTAATGTGTTGTCAACCAGTGACAAACAGTAGCATGGGCTGACGAGAGCTTTTGAGATGAGTTTGGAAACAAGGAGCTTTTATTCTTGGTTCAGAGATGGGATGTAAAAGTGTAGTGCTGAATGGAGACCTTAGCAGAAGAGAAAAGGTGGATTTGTAACTCTTCCACCTCTACATGGGTAAGTACCATAAGTGAATTAACTATAGAGGGTGGTCCTCTAATATGACGAAGATCTAAGGACAAAGCACTGTATTACTACAGCATACTGTAAAATATGTTGGACTGGCTTCTGCTGTCACTTACACCTGAAGCAGCCCTAAGGAAGTATGTGCTCCTCTGGATTGCAATGGAGATTCCCATTTACTTCACCGGGTTTCTTATGAAAACACTTTCTAGGGCATAAATGTCATTCAAGTATGTTTACAAGTGACTTATGCATATAACATACCGTCAGCTGTAATTATTCAGTGCCTAGGATAAAGGCAACTCATAGCAAGTACTGAGACTTATTTATTTATCAGTTTTATTGCTGGTATGTTCACAGTCCTGCCAGACTGCATGTTAATTACTGTGTATCTTGAGAGCTAAACAGACACTGGCTGAGTTCCAGCTTGGGTGGGAGTTCAGAAGGAAAGACGTGCATGTTGTAGGAAGTGATGTTGGTACTCCACTAAGCAGCAGACTCTGACTCATCAGACTGCGACTGCAGCGTGTTCCACTGGATGCCATGCTCTGGAGGTGTGACTTGGATGGAGAACTTCCAAGTGAGAGGATTGCTAAAAACAAGTATATTAAGTGGCTATATAACATTTTTTTTAAAAAAAAAATTTGTTGCTTTAAGATGCAAAATATTGCAGATAGTATTTATTTTAAAGAGAAAAAATTAAGAAAAGTGCTTTAGATTAATTCTAATCCAGTGATCATTATTTCTAGCTAAGCTTTCTTCTAAAGTTCAGTAGAAGGCAGTAGTCTTTTTCTGGTACACCTGAACTCTTGAATCGTATATTGCTGTGTCCAGTAGGACTGTGTCCCACCAAGTACTACCTATTTTTTCTACTATTGTATTGTTCACAGTAGTGCACTAAGCAGTGTTAAGCTTTAGTATTTGTGACATGATTCGAGATTCTTGGCTGCAAGGTGCTGCAGAAATAAAATTGCTTTTATTTATAATAGCAGCATGGTAATTAATGCTACAAAAATAAATATTTCAAATGGGAAGAAAAGCTCAATGAGGTACGACAGTTCTTGTGTGAACATTGAGTACCACACAAAGACTGCTCTTGTTGACTTAACGCTAGAACAAGAACTTGGTATAGAGTTCAGAGGTAATATAGGTTGGCATAATGTGCCGACTCTTTTTTTGTTTTAGAACTTAGCTTCAGATTATGTAGACATAAATCTTGCACAGTGTTCAGCAGAGAGCAGTATGCTCTCTTGGGCTGCGGTGCCTGTGGAAGTAGAGATTTCAGACTGGGCTGTCCTGAGCAGCTAACTGCATAGCAGGACCAGGAAAAAAGATTTCCTGATCTAAGCGTGAAGGCAGTGGGAGGAGGCAAAACTGCTCCCCAGACAGTAAAGTTTCCAGAAGGGGAACATCTGGGAGGAAGAGAGCTCGCTAGACGCAGTTCTTGGCAGCTCCTTCGTTTCAGCCTTGATTGTGTGGGAATACAAGCAGGATTCTGTGCTCATCCCTCTTGTCTCCTCATTTTATATGTCCTGCTTGGGTTTAACTTGTGGGCTTCCTTCTTATTTCCAGTAGTTAAAGGCCAAGTGTAAACTGCTTGTGTAGCAATGGGGAGCTTAGCAGCAGAAGAAATGATCCCTTTTCCAGAGCTGAATTCATCACTGTGTTCAGTCGCTGATGGGGAAACCACTGACTCCCCTATTGACCACGGGCATCCTTCAGCAAAAGTGACTGATGCAGGCTGAATTTGAGTGACATATAGCTAGTGAAAAGGACATACAGCCTAACGACATATTTCCATGCATTAACTACTGTGTGATGGAATAAGATCAGAGAGAAAAGCAGGATAAATGTTGGAAGAAGGAGATCCAATGACAGAGATAAAAAGGAGTTGGGCTGGATAGCTGTGATTCTCATAAGACAGAGGATTCATTTCATATGAACAATTTCTCCTTTTTCTGTCTTTCACTACCTAGCACAGAAAACTCTTCTAAAATAGTAGGCTATGGATCCCTGCAGCCCATAAGAGGCCATACTTTCTTGTATGGGGGAACTGTTGGATAGCAATTCTGCAATTCCAGTCCCTGGGCCATAATTTACTCCCTCAGTCCTCCCAGCCCTCATCTGTCTTGGCCTCACCTTGAGACCATCATGTGTTGCCACAGAGGGAGTTAGCATAACACTGTTTCATGCTGTGCTCACTCCTTTTTAAAACACCTACATATTTTGCTGCATAATTGCCTTCATGACAACCTGTGTAGTGCTTTCTGTTTGTAGGGTGAGGATTTCAACTCTAAGTGATTCAGCAAAAGTTTGTTCTTGCGTACTACCGTACTATTATTGAAACGTAAAAAAAGCTTACATGAGAAATAGCTGAAACTCCTTCGATGTGTTTATACCTTTAAGTATACTGCACTTAAAATACTTTAGAAGATATTGTGTATTATAGCATTATGCAAATATTAATTATAGGTTATGTAGCTGTATGTGTCTATAGGTATCTGCGAGGGGGATAGTGACTTGTAGAATTCTATTTTCCAAATTAAACATCTTTGCACAGCTGCTTTAGTATCAAGTAGATTTGATTTCTTCCAGAAATGAGAATAACTGCTTTTAAAATGGACTATCACTAGACACATGGTAGCAGAATAAAAAAAGCTGTTCACACACACCTCTTCCTGCATTCATGTCTTACCTTTTTGACTGAAGGATCAATAGCTCATTGCTCTGCTGGTTCAAATAGTATTTCTGTCTTATTCAGATAACTCTGTGCCGCAACGTATTGTTTGTAAATTCTGTTGGCAAGCTATTGATAGGGAATGGGGGAGCTGCGTGTCACTGGCAAATGGGGGAGCTGCATATCATAGAGTCCACAATAAATGAATACCAATTCTGACGTCTTTTAGAGCTTAGATGTACAGAAAACTACCTACAAAATGAGATACTGCATTAATTAAGTAACTGTGAGTGGGAGTTTTCTAGTAGTAGTATTATACTGAGCTGGTTTATTTACTTAGAATTTATTGGTGAGTATTGTTTAGTACAAAATTTCCATTAAAACCTGTAATCAGAAAGTTTGTATAAACAGTATCAAAATTAGTCAGAGGCTGTATGAAGTGTGCACATCTCTATACCATATCCATTACCACAGCGAGAAGTTTATAGCAGAAATTTTGTTTTATCAACAGAATTCAGGCTTTGTTGTTCTCTCACTGCACTGCACGGGCTGCTTAGAAAGATGAAAAAAACAACTGGGATAGCAGAAATGTTTGCTTTGATTTTTAGATGCTTCCTTCACTACTAAAATTTAATTCTGATTAATCAGATACATCTGTCTTTATTCTGTTGTGACATGCATTGATTTGTGATGCTGTCGCTTTCAATAATGTGGAAACAGTTGCCTTTATTATGAGAACCAGCAGAAATCAACATGCAGACTAACTTCAATTTTAATCTTTAATATTTTTTTTCATTATACATGGAGCAAGTTGCATGGATGATTTTAAAAACAAAGCTACAATTAAAACTAGATTAAATTTGAACTAAACCATAGTTGAGAAAACTTTCTAGTCATAATATACGTTTATACAATTCATTGATCTAGATTTTACAATATATTTTCAGAACAATTTCTAAATTAAAACCATCGCTGGTAGCGAATTAATTAGTTTACCCAGGATATAGCACATTTCTATGTGCTGTTATTACAATGTACATATTCAGGCTCCAAATAGTTCTCTCTGTACATTTGCACTGTGTGCACCTCGCTTCATAATTGAAGGTGGTAAAAAATCATGGTACAATGATGCATTGTTTTCCATAACATTAGTATTTCACAGAAGTGAATCTGTATTACAAAATGTATATTTTTGTATGATATTACAGCATAGTAATTTAGATTAAACTGGTTATAATTTATGGTGCCAAGCCAAAAAGCTATTTAAGATGCATTAAAATGCAGAACCATGACATTTGAAATTCTGATGTTCTTAATATGACAAAGGTTATTCTATGGAGTTTTGCTATAATATGAAATATTAATATTTCACAATACAGTTTTGATGAAGTACAATTTGCCTAGCTTGCATATGATAAAGAAATTAAATGCTTACCAAGGGAGTTCAGTGAGAATTAGAGCCCTGCCTGAACATCTGCTTGAAATGTTATTATCCTGTCCTACTGACAGCATCGCTCCCTCATTGTTTTTCAAGATTGACAGCTGAATATTGTACTGATTTCTGCAGCAAATATGTTTAGGTGAACTTTGTTTCGTTTTTAGGAATTTAGAACATGCTTTTGATTTCCGTCCCATAATTTTTTTTTTATACTCTTGACATTTGTAGATGCCAGATTGAGGTCTAGTGTGCTGTAGAAAAGATAGACCATTGACTTGCAACGAAATGCCAGTTGATATCTCAGTAAACAGAAATATTACTATTCTTTATTGTGTGGTCTGTATGAAATCTGTATGGGCTTTCTTTGGGGAGACAAATGATCAGATTGTTAATGTCAAATATAAAAAGGACTGTTTGCCTTTCTACTAAATAACATCAGAAGACTTTTATTAACTACATTTTTTTTGTATGGAAAAATGGGCAGTTTGCAGGATTCCTTAGCATACAAAGCTCTGTGAGTTGAATTATTTTTTGTTTTTACAAATGTTAAAATGATTATTATTGGTCTTACTATTCTTATGAGTTCTTTGCCTACCTTATTTTGTTCCATATTTCTGAAAGAATTTTAATAAGAAGTACCAGCTTTATTGTTCCCCAATTTTTACATTTTTAAATCACCATATAACATTAGCAAAGTTTAAGAGAGACGGTAAAAGGCTATTCTAGGGAAATGCAATAGAATGCTGTTATTTTTTAAAATGCTGTAGCTACAACATTGTATTTTACTTGAATAATTTCGTACAGAAAATGTGTTATTTGACTATAAAAAAGGAACAAGTCATTCTGTGAATCTGAGTAAGTGGCAGGAAAACAGATCTTCCTTCTTTTTCCTCAAGAAAAAGTATTTCTCTGATATGTTCAACTTAAGGGCCAGATCTCATCTCTACTTATTTTTACCCTAGCCCTGACCCAGTATAAAGAAGTCTGGAGGCTGTCCTTAAATGCTAATACTTTAATAGCTTCAAAATTGCTGTCTGAGGAACTGGAGAGCACCATGTTTGACCATTCTTTCTCCTCAATCCATACACCTGGGGCTGCAGGGGCTTGGCACATCTTCACCCTGGAGGAATCCCAGTCTGGAGAGACGCAGTGCAGCTTGAACAAAATGGTGAAAGCAGAGAGGCCAAATAATCCAGGATTGAGAGCTGTAACCAAGTCATTGATAAGCCAAGTCCCTTCTTACCACAGCTGAAGTCTGCACCAATTAGATGTACATCTTAAATTGTTGCAGGCTTGCTTCTTGACACCAATGAATATGCAAGTGAGGTGGTTTGGACCATTGCAATAATCTGTTTTTACCATTAGTAAGTCTGATTATTTTGGCCAATTAGTACATTGAATGTTGAAGATAATGAACTGTGGTTTTAAAGCAAGAATTTAACATCTATCTCTAAAAAGTCTCTCTTTCTTTGTGATTGTATTTATTACTTTAAAAATGAAAACTTTTTACGTGTTCATGATAAAAATTAAAACCTTTGGGCAAATGTTTAGTCCCACTCTTCCTGTAGCATTAAATATTGCAGAAATGCCACATTTCTTCTGCAATGAGAGCCACAGCACAGAGTCTGTTATAGAGAAGTCTGTTATCTTGAGGTGTGGAGCACAACGTGACAACTCATCAGTGGAAGGCAAAGAGGGATTTGTCACGCAGGGGCGTGAGCATTGAGTCAGTAAACCTCATCCATGCTAATGGGCAGATTTTTACAATCAGAGGATCAGCAAATAACTTTCCATATTTTCTCTTCTCGTTCCATTCACCTTCATGTACAGGAGTAAGCTTGGCTGTAACTTATATGCCTTACACTTCTTGAGCTAATTTCGTAAGTTCTGTGGAGTATTTAAGCCAGCAATGACATCTTCTTCAAAGCTTCACACATAGCTGGCCATCAAAGGTAAAACTAGATATAGTGCAAAACTGGTTCTTGGTAGCCTACAGGTTCTTAAATTTTATAGTTGTTTAAGGGTTAATTTTCTGTTCGTGTTTTTGTTTTTTACACAGTGTTTAGAGATTGTTTCTTTTTCATGTCTTTTTCTTCTGGAGTGAATGGTTTAAAACAGTAGAACAACAGTGCACTAACATATACAAAGTGTAAATTTGATCATTAGCCTCACGCTTGAATATTTTAGCCAGTTTATATATAAAAGACTTGTAAACCAGTCTTTTAGGTAGTTTTTAATCTGAAAACTGTTGCATATTTTAATGAAACTCATTGTGCACTTAGAGTGGCATAACTGAGAAGCAGTTCCAGTGAAATTTGGAAGGGCATAAAGATTGCAATACATACTATTTTGCTACATAAATATTTCTATAACAAATAGCCAAAAGTAGGAGTGTTCATTCCTGCTCAGCATAATATGTGGTGTTCTGGAAGTGACCAGTGCTTAAGAGAAAATTTGCTTTCTATTCATAGAGCAACTGTTAGCCAATCAGTCAAACAAAATGGATGCAAATTTTACACTTAGCTAAAATCTGAACAGTATTTCTTTTTATGTTGAAGAAGTTGCTTTGCTCTTCACTACCTTTGCTTTATTTACCTTATTGTTCTGGAAATATCTGCAAATAATTAACAAAAGAGAGACAGAGAGAGCACATGTGCATGATTTTCCAAAACTGCTGAGAATCTGCAGCTCCTGATGGCTGTATCTGAAATACTTAACATTTTTGAATATCACATCCTGAATAAACAGGATTCTAAAAAGCAAATATGTAACGTACTTGTGTAAAATATCATTCAGGTATCATTTTCTGTAGCTGTTTTGTATGCCCTTGGAAGGGTGTTGGTAATCTTGGCAATACCTCAAATAATTTTGTGTCAGAAAAGAATTCAGTGAAAAAGGCAGTTTCAATGTAAGCTAGAAATTTCCAAGTGTAATTTTGAAATTTAGAATTTTCATACTTAAGTTCCATTCTCAATTCAGATTTTTGCAGACTCTTTTAGTATTTTACTTTCTTCAAAACAACTGACTGCATATAATTTTCTTAAGTGGCATTAATGTATTTAATACTTTATTAGAAAAAGTTGTATGTTTTTCTTAATGGTTAGATTTAATAAATGCCTATCCAAGACAATCATGTTTAAGATTTTGGACTTTTCTTAGCATAAATGACATAAACTTCCCTATTTTTTTTGAGTTATCGTGTTGCATTTTAGTAGATAATCACAGACTTTCAGGAAAAAAAATAGAAACATATGTTTTGTCATTATAGAATTCAGAAATTTCCCTCCTGTCAAGTCTTTGACTTTCCCCACTCCTCATTTGGTTAATTGCATGTGTCAGACTTAATTGTTTTTCCTCAATTCCACATTTTAATTATAAGAAAATCCAGAATGCAATCCAGACTTCAGTAGGTCTACTGAGATACTGAAGTGGAATAAAGGAAGTCTTTATGCTTCAGTTGCTGTCATTTCCAGTTCAGCATCTTTTCTGAGGTCTACATTCAGAATCCATACGTGAATTAGATAGCTGTGGGCAAATGTTGGCTTCTGCAAGAGTCTAGGTGACACTTTGGGACCCCGCCTCTGCCCACAAACATCAGGCTGCAAATGTATTGGGGAAGACAGGAGACAGACTTCCACCACCATGCCTTCTTCCCTGTGCACCAGCTGGTTGTTTCTTGCTTCAGCTGTACATGTTAAATGGCAGCCCTGCTGTTGGATGAGCACTTTTCCCTATCTCCATCAAGAAAAACGTAAGAGAACTGAAGCATCCCATGCAACAGCTACTGCCTGAAGATTCCCAGTTGGACCATGCAACCTTGGAATGTTTGCAGAAATGTTGTCCCAAACTGACTATACATGGACACTCTGACATCAATGTCAAGCGTGTACGTGGTGGTGTGTAGCTTGTGGTAAAAAGTTTGCAGACATAAGCTGAAATGATATAACTAGGTCTAAACTGGCATATGCTTCCACACATGGGTTTACAGGGTTTTAGCTTAACCATTTTTCAAGGGATTTTTTGGCAACACGCTTCTCATAAATACTCGAGTTATCTCAGGTCTTGAGTTCCCGCTTGGTAAATGAAACTGGTAGGGCTGTGTTTAACATTGGATTTGCCCATAGAAGAAGTTAAGAAAGCAAAGAGCTGATTTTTGAATCTCATGGTGATAAAATTGCATTTACTCCTGATTGACGTTGTTGCAAAAGCAGAATGAAGTCCCATATGTTTAAAAAAACTGGTAGTTTCTTATGTTAAAATACCTATTGCTAATGCAAATATGTATGTGATTGTATTCTTAATAAAATTTCTTATCATTGAGATATATAATTATCTAATAATTTTACTATAATAGAGATTGTGGTTTTATAGGACTCCATCCTTCAGTCAGAAAGTGTAGTATTTTAGTGAATAAATCTTCCAGAGTTAATTGCAGCAGGAGACAGGTGTGTCCATCTCATGAACTTTGGAATTATTACTTGAAGAATTATGCAAAATGCTCTTGGCACAGCTAATTGCAAAACCTAATTTTTGGTCTATAGAAAAAGGAAAAAGGAACACACATTTTTAATGTTCCCTTAATATACATATTATGATAGTCTTTCGTTGTATATTCTCACATCATGTATTACAAGGGCATAAAGCTTTAGATTTATGTAGAGGATTTCATACTACTACAAAAATTCTTTCTACTGAATTACACTAATGTCATTGAATTATTATCAAGTATTGACTTTTTATACTTTAAAGCTAATCTACTTGGACTTTTCTGGTGAATTTTGGACTATAAAGCAGTTAATTCCAATGCTAGCTATAGGTTTCAAAAGCAGCTATCAGTACCTTTTCACTGTTCTCAGTCATATACTTAAACCTAAATATATAAGTAAGTTTACAAATTATTTTTTTTTCCTTAAGTTGTGCATGCCTGAATTCTCTGATAATTCAGTGGAATAGAAGAGTTTTAAAAAAATAATCCTAAAATGTATTACAAATGAAAAAGATGTAAGCTTATGTTTTAGCTGGGTGTTTTTTCGTTAGCAGCTGACCTTCTATTGCTAGAAAAAAGAAAGTCTTGGCTAGAAGACGGTTCAATAAATGAACAGGCTATATATTGATTTTTCTCCCTCTTCCCTTGTTATGTAATATGATTTCCCTTCCCTTGGAAGAGTTGCTGTCGTACAGGATGGGGCTGGGATTGTGGTCGTGGAAGCGTATTGGAATGTGTAGACTAAGGAAGGCTGTCACAGCAGTCAATAAGATCTGAGAGGTGTTGACTAATTGCCTGCTAATTACACAGTAAATTGTCTAATTAAGCTGATGGTTAATTAGGGTACGCTCGCACAGCAGTCTTGTGGAATTTTTGTCTGATGTCTGGGAAGCAGCTTGTGTAATTGGCAAACTGGTAAGGACTGGCAGAGAACATGACTGGGAAGCGCGCTGCCAGTAGATGACAGAATAAGGATGCGTTTGCACAAAGGTTGTCATGTGAACACTGAGGGGTTTGTTAGCCTTCTCCAGCTACGTGGCAGCGGGTGCAACGAGAAATTTACTTGAAAGCTACTGGAAGCTGTAAATAAAAGAAGGTTTAAGTGTGTACTATTAGAAAAGCTGTGACTTATGCTCTTCTCATATTTTGGTCAGAATTTGGGCTGTAGATAATTAAATTTTTTGCTAATAAACACAGAGTATCAAAATTCTCATATAAAAAAACTTCACCAACCTGTGCAATTTGACCATGACAGCAATTTTATTATATTGTGATCTGTTTACTGGAGTCACAAAATTATACTGGTTCCCAGGATACTCCGTTTGTATGTTGATGTTAAAAAAGTATAGCTGTTAATAAGGATGCTTGCCAACCTTCATATATGGTATTCTGAGTCCTCATTAGATATTGTGCTCATCCCTAGATGTGACAGAGTATGAATGGGTCATAATGATGCTCTGAATTCAATGTGTATTCACTATGCATAACTATAATATGATTAATTAAAGTATCCAAATTCCCAATTCTGATCCAAAGCCGATAGAAACTGTTGGGAGTATTAAACAGTGAGAACCTGGACAGTACAGGAGTACAGATACCAATTCAGCAAAGCATCAATTCACTGTGATTTCAATTTGTAATTCAGTAAAATAACGTAGTACGTACACTTTCTTAAAGGTAATTACAAGTATAAGCTTCCTGCAGTATCAGCATAGCACAATACAGGACTGAGTCTTCACATGATGCTGAGATTTAATTTTGAGCTATGTATTAGCAAACATTAAGAAAAAATAGCTCTTCTGTGTGTCATGAGCTAAAATGAAGAAAGTATGACTGCATGTATTTATTTATTAGGAATATTTTGATGTCACTTGAGTAAAGTGAAGCTTAGTATCCACTTTCAGTCTTGGAAATGATACATTGTTTCAGAGGTCCCCATCATTTTACTTTCTAGCATTTGCAATATGTGGCCATAGTGTCTTTCTGGAATAAAAAGAAAACAAAGTGAATTCCAGATATGGTTTGCTGCTGAAATTACTGATTTTCTTTTTTTTTTTTTCCTTTTAATTTAAACCACAAATATGTTTCTTCTTCCATAGAAATAGAATATTTTTTGAATCAAAATTTGAGGGAGAAAATTATAATTTCTTTGAATTAAAAAAAGCCATTTTTGTCCTGTGATCTTGGTGCTTTTATCTCCCTGTACCTGTTAATAATGCCTTCCTGTAGCACCTTCTATGTTGTGAATTTTTGTTTATGATTTTTCTTTAAAAAATAATTGAGTGGAATTGTGGTACACTAAGAGCATTCTTACTGTGCCAGTCATCTGACACGGGACTCCAAATACTAACAGGCTGATCTAGAAGGCCTTAAACCTTCTGTAAGGGGATTATAAGAGTACTTGTAATGTTGCTCCTCTGTGTATATTTGCACAGACGAAAATGCTATGATTCCCCTGCATCAGATTCTGTGAATTGTTGCATAAAATGAAAAAGGTGTAATTCATCGATTCAAGTCAAAATCATTCAAGGAGGCCATATGTACCTAATTTACCTTAAATAAAATATATTTTAAATTTACATGTGATACTTACATGTGTGTTTTTCCACATCCATCTGCACATGTGCAAAAACAAACCTCTTCAATTCATTTTTCTGTACTGTTTTTTAAGGATTATTCCTTAAAAATACTGGAGAAACTACTCTTTTTGTCTCTGAGAGCACATTCAGGAACAAAGCTCACTTCAGCAGCCAACTGCAGGAACTGAAAGCCTACGGTGCAACCATCACACTTGCTTTCATTTTCTATCATGGGGCAGCAAACGGGTATGTTGCTAATGCATTTTATTCTCTGAAGACAGAGAAAGGAGTTCAGAGGATAATTGCTACCTTATTACGTCCTTCAAAAGGAATTTCTGGCACATGCTATTATGATTTATGATTTAATAAATCACACAAACATAGAAAATGATGTTTCCAGTAATTCACACGGTATAGTAAATGTATTTATGTAAAGCCATATTGCAACATCTAAATCTGTAATAACAAAACAATGCATGGCGATAATACTGCTGTTAAACAGCATCATTTAACAACTTTTTTTGAGAAATCACGGGGGTTTTAAAATATATTTATGTTTTCATATGCAGTTGTAGCTGTATCTTATCTTATATCTGGGCTTTATTGTGGACTCGATCAAAACTGGAAGCATTTCTCAAATGTCCGTAATGCATTCTTTCCCAAAGCATCCTTATTGTCTGTTTTCAAATCTTGTGCTTAAACAATGGAGTCAGAGGAGTCTGTTGTCGGCGCGTTGTTGGTATTATGTTCCGGTTTATTGCGTGTGATGGTTCTCTCCCTGTGCAGTTCAGGAGGGTTCCTGTTTGCTACCCTTTTATTTAATGTGTATATCAAGCCATAGAGAAGGTTTAGTAAAGTGACATTGATTGAAGTGTTTTCAATATGTCGAAACTCAGCTTTATAACTCTCGGCTGATTTAGCTTGAGCAGTTGATTGCATTATTCAGTGTTTGTGGGAGACTGGGGCATGGTTGAGAGCATGCTGAGCAAAAGTCAATCCAGACAAGATAGGAGTAATGCTGGGATCGTTAGAGGAAACATCCAGAGGCTACAGCAAGAGAATTATCAGTCCTTCTGGCTGAGGGATGTAGTTCCATTCCACGCTGTAGCTGCAACAGCAGATAAGAGCCAGGAGCCTACACTCCTTTTATTTTCTGAATGCCGGCCTTGCTAAGAGTATACATGCTTTGTATTTCAAAGTTAACCTACCACCGATACATGCTATATGGGACTGCATCTTAAATCAATCCAAATGTTGTCAGTGGTGACAAACTTCACGACTTGAACGCCCGGCCCGTACTGGCTGTTCTGGTACACGGGGATGGAGAGGAAGGAGATGCTGGCAGTACATCTGAACACTTGTTGAGTGTGCTGGGAACTCTTGCCCCGAGGTGATCTATAACAGCCTGAGTCTCTTAACTCTAGCACAAACTTGAAAAACTTGTTTTTCCTCCTTAACTTTGCAAGAATTGAGGAAAGGGTGAATATTGGGTTGCTAGTTGCTACTGGTTTTTTTATTATTCTAAGTTTATGTTGCTGCCGAGAGCAGTGTTCTTGGAAGGTCAGTTGATTGCTGCTATTGTGTAGGAGGTATATTTTAAAGACAGCCAGGAGTACCTGGAATACATGTTTTCACTTGAAGGTAATGCAGCTCTCAAGCACATAAATAAACAAATCTTATTTTCCTATATTCTGGGTATACTTAAACTCAGATGAATTTCTCTGCTTACATTTATGGACTTTTTCGTTTGATAGCTGGAAAAGTTTTGTGCCTTTAGGGAGAGCAGAATATTGGAATCCATGTCCGAATTTTTGGAGTATGCATTTTTGAGTGTCACATTTTTTTAATGGCTATACTTTTGTCATTTCTCATTCCAGGCTAAAAATCTGCATTTATCTTTGGCTAAAATTGAACACATCTATCAGCCAGAAAATTCAAAAGGGAATATTATGATTTTTTTTTTTTCTAGAAACAGAAAGTTTAACCTGGAAATGCAAACTTAATCTTCACTTTACAATAAAACTGTATTTATCCAAATCCTTTTTTTTTTTTTTAACTTGAGCAACTTTACCCTCAAAATACCATTTACATTTTCCTTTCTGTTCTAACCCTATGGTCGGAGAAGGCTCTTAAAGTACATGAAAGAGAGAATAAGAATATATTTGAGAGTAAAGTATTAAAAGTA
>JAOXJM010000004.1:14392651-14403372 GCA_026413425.1 Tringa solitaria
CTAACTCTTTAAATAGGATTGTAGTTAAAAGATTTTGTTCTTGATTATTGAAGAAATCGTATTTTTCTCCCCTTAAAGGGAAGCATCTATTCTCCCTTCCTACTAGGAGAATATAATAGTCTTGATTTACTTACAGCAATCTGGAGGAAAATATTTTAGTGATGGTTCACAATTTACTAATGGAGTTTTACAAAACAGCCTCTAGGAACAGCTAGAAATACATTGATTATATGGCTTCCCTATGAGAAAAAAGTAATTAAAATTATACCACAGATTCTATCAGGACATGTTAATATTTAATTAGGCAATAAGTGAGCTTGGTACAGGTGTCCAGAGCTGTTGACAGGATCTTTGTTAATCCATGTATTATTGTGTCTTAAATAAATAGTTACCTCCTTGCTTTTTTCAAGTGGAAGTTACTTGCTTAATTAGCAGACATTAGAATTCTTGTGTTAGAGTTTTTGTTTGTTTATTTGTTTATGTGTCCATACATTGAGTGCAAAATCCCAGATATTGTGGGTTTTAAAGAACCCATTTTCTCATTGTTTGCTGTTTCTGTTCAGGATTTGTTAGAATGATGACACTACCTGCAATTCTCTCCCATTTTTTATCTAGAAGAGCTCATTTTGTGTCATTATGTGTCTTGGCTTTTAGTTCATCCCTTTAGGAATCTGCCACTACTGATGTTGCCACACTGCCTTCTTACAATGTTTTGTTTAGCAATTAGAAAACAGTATTAGAGAAAAAAACATTGACTTTTCTCTAACAATGATGTCTGAGAAACAGTGTTAATTTTGCCTCCTCTTGAAGTACAAGAAAAGAATCCATTTGTATTCTCCTTGTAAGCATAACTCCTCTAGTGACTCTCCTAAAATTACTGCTGCAACCGTGTCATGTAATTCTTCCTTCTCTTTCCTGGCTCTTACCTGTTTTTTTTCATTGGGTCTTATCTATGTTGATTCCTGCCTAGTTTTCTTAGATTTGTACTTTAGACTGTCTTTTCCTTCCCATTTCATGGGATCATTCAATAGTACTTGTGTAGAATGAAGTCTTAAGAATTGCTGCTCCTTTATTTGGCCAGTTAAGTACATTTCACAACAAGTTTTGATTACTGATTTGGTGATGATATTCCCTGACAGCTGAAAATGGGCTAATATTTTTAGATGTCTGTAAAAGAATTAATCTCTTAAGGAAAGCTAAGTTGTTATGATCTAAATCCACAGGAGTCCCAAGGGGGGGAGCATTATAAACTGGACTAGTATATTTTAATTATTATGCATTAATTTTCCACCTTTGTGAATGTACACAGGTCCTCAGAAGCCATGCCACAGAAATTTCACTTTAGGATACAGATCAAAAGCTGCAATCCATGTAGATGTTTTATTTATCCATCTACTCCTATTTTATTCCATTTGGTTCCCCTAAAATCATTATCATTGCAACATTTTGCTTGCAGCAGAGTAATAGAATCCTGTCTCAACACATTGATCACTTGTGAGCATCTGCTGTTGATTATTATCCAAATATGCTTTGTCAATATTTTAAAGAACATAAGTGAGTTACTTATGCAGAGTTTGGGTTTTTCAATAAAGTTCATTAGGTACTTCATCGAAGTTCCACAAATAATGCTTTGTTGACGCAATAATATAACTTGCAGGAGAATGATTTTTTTTTTTTACACAGTTTCAAGACATTCTAATCTAGTATCCCAGAGATTATATGTGCTGTTACAGTATTGCATTTTGTTTAATTGTAGATAGTATCAAACATCTCACTTCATGTAGTCTGAAGCAGTGATTTCTGAAAGATCTGTTTTCTTAGTAGATCTCAGTACAGTCTATATAGTACACCTGAATAGGTGTGTTCATTTCTCAGATGTATTCTTGGAGCTGAAGTTACTTAAAGTTCTAAAGATGGTGCTTTTATTTGGTATTTTGAACTCTGTGCTTCAATTAAAATGGCAGGGTTGATCATCCGCTGCTGACTTCTTCATCGGTGACTGTTTTTCATGGGGTTGTCTCCTGGGAGGTGCAGAGCACAGTCCAGAAAAAAATGCTGCTCTGTGAAGGCTCTGGTTGCTTAATTAAATGGAAAACTAAAAACCTTCAGGCAAACAAACATTTGTGCCAAGTAAAAATTAGAATTTTTTTGTTGTTGTTGGAAATTGTATAATTTGTCAAAAAGTTGTGGATAGTAAATTTCTAAAGAGCTTGCTACTAGATGTTCTTACTTTAATCTTATTTCTGATTTTCTTTGCTAGCTGAAGAATTTCTTTTCCTCTTTTTTTTCCTTCCACTATAGCTTATGTGCTGTTTGTTTCAAACACTGATCAGCTTCAGATTTCTTTCTCACAGAAGTCTTGGATGTTTAAACATGATTCTGTGTTCTTGTGGCCTCTCTCTGAAAAGGAATTAATGTTTTAAGACAATTACTGGGCATTTTTCTCATCAGCCAGCTAAAGCAACCATTCATTGATTAGGTAGTTTACTATATCAAAATGCTGAGATCTAAGAACCGTACACTGTGAAAACAGTTCCTAAAGTAAATGTCTGAATATAGATGCAACTGTTCTCAAGAACTGTAAGTCTTCTTCTGTCTTCTATTGGTATAGCTTTTGACCACAATGCAGTTTGAGGAATTTAGTCATGTCCTGCTGCTTACACCTTTTTCAGAAATCTGATAAAATGTGTGCTCACACTGAACATTAGCAAGAAATTTTTCAAATGTCCTTCATGTTATTTTCCTTTCTCTTCTCTCCCTCCCTCGCTTCCCTGTCTCTCCCAGAGAAACTGATATAAAGCTGATGAGAATTTGGATTTGCTTTGAAAGCATCTTTTGTTCAAAGACTAATTTTAACCTTGTGATAAAGATTGCTTTTTGTATTCTATTGAATGTGATATCCAGTAATTGTTTGTCAAGGCAAAGTGCTGTAGGACGTAGTACATTTTAAAATGATCTTTTGTAATTACAGTACAAATGTCTTTACATTCTAATGTCTGGAAAACAAGCAAAAATGTCAAAAATAAGAAAAGTATTAAATGTTTTAATTTTAAAGCGTTATGGCTTTGTATTATGAAAAGGTTTTTTTAAGAAAACTGCTCAAGCAAATGTAATTGTAAACAAAGACCAAAACTTCATTTTCTTGTAAAATATGTAACTCAACTAGAAAACATGTACTTGTACACTTGACATAAACGTTATCGTTACTCTTTAATTTTTTTTTTACTTTTACTCATAATTCATATTGCTTTTGTCTTGTATTTTAATCTCCTGATTTATTATTTTAGGGAGCATTAGTTTATAAAATTAGGACTTCTAGTCAAACCATCATGCATGAATTAACAAAGATTGGGGGACTGCTGTGTTTTAAGAAGGGCGGCAGACCATTTTTACTTGACTTGCAATGACAAATAAGATTGTCCCAAGGTTATTCTAAGGTAAAGAGAGTAAACAAAAAAAAATTATACTCTAATCTAGTGAGATTATCTAACGACCTTGGGATTTTGCTGTCTTAATCATAAATTATTGGTAGTGATAGCCTACTGTCTGAAAATTTCATTAAGAAGAACAGTGGTGTGCTGAGCAAGCAGCAATGATAAAAGCTTAGGTAGAAATTAAGTTCAATGTCTGTAAATTTTGAAGTTTCTCATGGTTAAATCTTAAAGCACTAATGAGACAGTATAGAAAAACATCAAATACGTGGTAACTAAACCTCTAACTTGTCATTGTCTTTCACACATTATGAGTGCTTCAGCAGTTTTTCTCCAAAATCCTGACACATTGCTTTTTCCCTTATGGGGCTGCAGTCTTCTGTGCTAACTTATTGATTTGGAAAGCTAGCTTGCTTGCTGGATCTGTAGTGTTAAATTGGTTTAATAAACTCAAATGGGATAGTGTAATGTTGTAAAAACACTTATGAGGTAATAGTCTAGTTTTTAAAAAATAGTTTGCATAATTCAGCTTATTCAGTGTAGAAATAGAGTAAAATATTAAGAAAGATTTACAAGCACTGTTTGTACTCCAGACTAGGGCTATAAGGTATGTACAGATTTGGGTACTTTCATCTTTGCAAACACATGACAAACAGCTGTCAAGAGACAGATAAGTATCCTTTTCCCCTCTATAGCATAATAGGTCTTGTACGTAAAAGCTGAAGTGTAATTTATAAGTAAAAGCAGGGATCTTTTTCAAGATCTGTTCTGTACGAGTGGAGAGATCAGAACACTTACGCTTTAAATCACCTTAGTTAACAATCCTGGAAAGCTGAAGAAATAACAGATTTTTAAGTTCAATTCTTATTTTGGTGAGAGAACTTGAAAAAAATTATTTTACATTATTTTATCATTATATGCTGTCCTGTCTTCAAGAGAAGGAAAGCAATGAAGAGGAAAGAGAGGGCTAGGTCTAGACTTCATTCACAAAAACAGTGAAAAATGGAGGTGTCTTTATGGTACTAAATTTCTCATATCTGGTTGTGGAGAGATTAGAGGAGTTTCTACATGGTGGGATGTTCTCAGATAAGTTTTTCTGTCAAGGTGGTTTCAGTTCGTAAAAAATGCTTCTGTATTCACTGAGGGAAAGAGAAGGAGGGAGTGATGAAGTGACTTTGCTGAGATTTTTAACTCATATGGGAAGAATAAAGTTTGGCCTCTTCCCTTACTAAAAAAAAAAAAGCTAAATACAAGTATTAGAAATTCAACAGGTGGCACTGTCTGCAACATAACAGTGGTTTGTGCGCTGGAAGGTGCCAGTGTTTACATCAAACCTCCCTGGGCAGAAATCATAAGCAAATTTACTTGCCTTGCTCTATAAGCCAGTAAGTCTTGCTATGTGTTGTAAAAATCCTACTCTAACAGATAAGGAAATTAGTCGTTAATCTGCATGGTTGTACCTGATGGAATGGTTTTGTGTTTGTGGACGTCCTTGCTGTGGATTTAGCTTCCTGTTAGAAGGAGCCTGACAAGCTCAGCTGGCGCTCGGGGGAATTCGGGAGAGTAAGTCAGTGCTTTGGGCCACAGAAGAGGAATCTCACAGAGATGTCACCTGTCTCAGAACTGATGGAGGAGAGAAAGTGAAGAACAACTCAAAAAGGATGTATAGGAATGGTGCAGTGTGAAGAGATATTGTTGCTTCAGGTTTCACTTGCCTTTTGTGGATGGTTAAGACTCCAGAAGGGGTGATACTAGACACAGTCTGGCTAGACAGCTGAGTCACAGAAGAGGCAAATCATCCCAAGACCTTGAGTGAGAGTTGGCAGGGAATTACGAGGACATAAGTCTGTGATGCCATTTGTATCTATGAGGGTGTGCAACAGCAGTGAGCCAGATTTCCAGAATGCTTCAACAACTGCGGTATTAGGCAGAAAAGGGTGACGTTTCCTTCTTCTCTATATTTTTACATAGGTTGAAAGTGTGCATCAAGTTCTACTGTAATTAGCGGAAACTGTAGGGAAAACTGAATCTTGGTGTGGGGGTTTTTTTTAAAGGGTTTAGAAAATAAGCTCTAAAAACATTTCACACATACTGGATTTTGAAATCTTTACAACCTTTGTGATGCCTCTTTGAAAATCTGGGGAAAAGGAGTACATCATAATTTGCTTAAATACCTGCATTTTTCAGCTATTGTGCTTTATTGTTCAAGTAAAGAAGGTGGTATATTGAATATAGTAGAAACTTATATTTGGGCATTTTTTACATTGCAATTTACTGTCTGGTAACTTGAAGTATGCTATTTTGAGATACTTGACTAAAATTACTTTAATAAGGTATTTATTTAGCTCTCTTCACAAAGAGGCCAGTGTGGCTGCCATGGTGTTCATATTGACATTTAGTAAGTAGTAACCCCAGGAATGTACAGATGCATACTACACTTGGCAAGTATAATGCCCTCCCTCCCTGTAAGAAAGAAAGGTCAAATAAATTAACTTTTTAAAAAGTAGTAATCTGCTCATTGCATTAAATCTTTTTCCTATATTAATGAAAAGAAACTGGCAAAGGTCACTAATTCCTATCTGCTTTCATAAGTTAAAGATGAGAAAAGCTTAATTTGAAGTATGCAGTGACTTTCATTGACTTTGGGGCCAATGCTGCAAGGCAAGTTCTCCGTGTCTCAATAGAAGCCTCTCAGAGTGAAGAAAACACATGTTAACACTTAGAATAGTGTGATTAAATGCATTTTTAAAATCCAAAAATCTTTTTTGAAACCTTAATTGCACTGCAGATATTTACATTCAAGAACACCTGTACTTTCAGGAGTGAATACATGTACAACAGGTTAATATAGTAATTGCAGATACAGTTAATTAATTTTCTTTCCATATCCCAAATATAAATGCTTATGTGTTCTCTTAAGCAATTTTATTATTTCAAGTGTTCATTAAAATACCATTAGCTGTAATATTTTGGAAAAAAATGGGCCAAAAAAAATGCTTCAAGCTCTGAAAATCAATAGAAACACATCAGAGCTTTGATATGAAAAATCATATAGATTTTTGCTTTTGGTTCTTTTTACTATGTTTGCTTAATATAGCTACATTAATTGAATAGGCATGAGGCTGTGGTATGCATTTTTGGGAGACTGTTTTTATACCTTCCAGCAACTGACCACAACACATGACACAACAAATGACACAACGTTTTTCTCCAAACTCTTTTTTTTAGTTTCTAGGAGACATTATTCTGAAATAAAAATGTGAACCCAGTTAATGAAGAGCTGTCTTCTTGATGCCCCTAAAACAATAAGTCTGAGAGAGAGGTGAATGGCTTGATTCGTTTCTATGGCTCATTAACTTCCACGCCTACAGATGACAATGTTAATATTCTCAATGTGAATTATTTCTCTGCTGATTAGTTTAGGAGAAACACACAATGAATGTGCTTATCACAGAATCTAAGACTGTGCTGGACACCCCTTTGGGTCCCTTAATATTCAAAATGTCCCTTTGCCCAAACGTAAAGGTCTCTCTCAGCTTAAACAGTGTGGTTGTGTTTTACAATACAAATATCTGTGGCAATTAGTAAATGTGGACAACGTGAAGCAAAACAACTTTTAGAGTTGGTTGTTCATGGCATGGGCTGATGAATTGATTTGCACCTTTATTTAAATTGAACTGTCTAAAAAGTGCTGAGTGTTTGGGCTTTATCTCTAAGATGTTGTCTCAAACCTCCCAGCCCATTAGACTTAAGTAGTTTAGAATGCAATGATCTGATTGCAGAGTTCAGAGATTATTTGAGCAAATGGGGCCTGATCAATGCCTTGGGTCTTTTTTTTCTTTTTTTTTTTTAGTGTGTTAATTAATTAATCAACAGGAACAGAAATATATGTGTAATGCAAATTAACTCAGTCTCAAGTTACCAGAATACCAGAATTGTTCATAAGCAGAAAAGAGGAATCCAAAAGCAGCAGGATATTGGTGCTTTTATCTGTGTAGCACCACTTTCTTAGGTGGTGTCCTGAGCTAAATATATTTGAGAGATTGATATTATTGTTTCTGCTGTGCTCTCCTGGGGAAAATACTCAGCTTTTGAGGCAAAAGAAGAAATTCAGTAACTGAAATATTCATGATTCACAGTTGCCCCTTGATTCTGTTTGTTGTCACTGTTTCTCTTCATTTCCATTAACTCCCCCAAACGAAGTTGTTTTGCTCTAATCTAGTACTGGATACAGTTGCCCTAATCCCCAAGTCTACATTAATTTGCAAGATTTCCCTACAATACAAATTAGTTTTCTATGCACTATTCTGTTTCCCTTTGCCAATGATTTTTTTTTTTAGTCATTTTTTCCATGGCTAGTGTGGTCAGATATAAGCTTTGTTCTCCTCTAGTTGCTCTTTATTAAAAGTCTTCTATCGTTGGTCTTCAGAGTACATAAAAGCTTTGTGCTGTTTTTCCCAAGGACTGTTTATTGCTTTGGTCGCATGGGGAGGTAAGATGCTTGATTCGTTTTGGAGTATGGGGACATTCTCCTATTCCTGTATGTGGACCTCTATTTTCCAACTGCTTGCAGGAACCAGTCCAACTCATCTGTCAGGTCATCTTTCCTATAGCAGTCAGCTTTTTTTAGAATCAAAAAGTTTTTACGTTCAAACCGTGAAGTGCTTCCTGTCAGGCTTCTTGCTCCAGTCCCATTTAGCTTTTTATGCACACAGCAATTTTTATTAACAATAAAAGGGTTGTGTGCATAGCTTCGGATAAAAGGAAAAGCTGGCATTTCAGGAAAACATGGAATCACAGAATTATATGGGGTTAGAAGGGACCTCTGGAGATCGTCTAATCCAACCCCTCTGCCAAAGCAGGTCCACCTAGAGCAGGTTGTACAGGAACGTGTCCAGGCAGCTTTTGAATGTCTCCAGAGATGGAGACTCCACCACCTCTCTGAGCAGCCTGTTCTAGTGCCCTGCCACCCTCCAAGTAAAGAAGTTCCTCCTCATGTTTAGATGGAACTCAGATGGAACTTCTTATGTTTAAGTTTGCGCCCATTACCTCTTGTCCTGTCACTGGGCACCATTGAAGAAAGACTGGCCCCATTCTCTTGACAGCCACCCCTTAAGTATTTATGGGCATTGATCAGATCCCCCCTCAGACTTCTCTTCTCCAGACTAAAAAGACCCAAGTCCCTCAGCCTCTCCTTGTAAGAGAGGTGTTCTAAGCCCCTAATCATCTTTGTAGCCCTCTGCTGTACCCTCCCCAGCAGTTCCCTGCTCTTCTTGAACTGGGGAGCCCAGAACTGGACACTATTCCAGATTGGGCCTCACCAGGGGAGGCTGAAGAAAAGGAAGGATGAGTGCCAGCATTTGGCCGGACAATTTCTGTAAACAGGGAAAATCAATGTTCAGTTAAAACACCAGAAGATGATCTATCACAACCCCATGGCCTGGAGCACTATGACTATTTCAGCTGCTCTGACCTTACCTGCTGATTTGGAGATGGCAGTAACAATCGGCCAGCCACAAGAATTGCCCATCTTAGTGAAAGAACCTGTGATACCATGTAAAATTCACTTTTAAGACTGAAGGACGTCAAGTTGGTGAAGCCCTGCCAATATACCGTTTGCCTAACTCTCTCCCTGTTTAACTTTCGTAGACGTGGCAGGAGACTGAAGAGAAAGATGATGGTAAGGCACGTTCTGTGTAGGTATTTCACACTCATCTCAAAGAGACAATTTTCATTTCTGTCCCTTGTGTGATTTTGTTCTGTGTGTACATAGACAGATTCCTTGAGTCATCACATAAGTTATAAATTCCATTTTGTTTCCATGAACTGTGAGTCTTCTTGTGTCTGGGGCTGGCATGTGCTAACAAGAGACAGGAGAGGTGCCAGCGTGTCAGTCGTTACAGTCTCTCCATCTAGCTTACTCTGAGCTAGGAGAGGCAAACAAGGAACGCGATCTTAAATAAGGACAGTGTATCCCTCTCAGGAGGAATCAAGACAAAGCAGCCAGGTGGCAATGTTTGGATTTCAAAGCCAGGAAGGACTTCTGGAAACAGAAGCAGCTGGGTCAGGAAAGATAGAGTGATGCACGGACACAGCAGAGGGGTCCTGTGACACAGAGGCAGTAGGGAGGCAATGGAATCTGCCGTTCGAAGGAGCAGCTGTCTGCTGGCAGGGGACGGGAGGGGAAGGTCCCGAAGCACCACAGGGGGTCTCACAAAATCTCAAGGAAAATTCAAGAGTGAGGAAACATAGGCAGAGAGATGTATGTGTGTCTACTGTTTTATGTGGCTCTGTGTATCTCTTGTGGACATTAAAGTGAAGAGTGGCTGCTTTTGAGACAGTTTGCATAGTCTGTGCATTACCTGATTCAACTTCGTGGAATCCTGGAGAGATAAATTGTCCCTCAGATGTCGGCTATGACTGAGTCTGGGAAAGAGCACGTCGAAGCCATGGGGATTTGGCAGCAGTCGCAGGGTCTCTGTTCTTAGAAGAGAGAAGAGATTGCCTGGAGACCCAAAGCAGATACAAAAACTTCAGAGTGTTTTTGCATGGAAGCAGACTGAGGCTTTGGAGTGTCCCGCAAGAGGTATAATCTAGGCTGTAATATCTCAGTCTTTGAACTCTTACCGGTAGCAAAATGAGAGAGACTGGAAGAACAACAAAACACGCACATAGTAAGATAACAAACAGTACCGTAGGTGGCTCCAAGCATTGTCTGGCTTACACACGTGTGTACACGTACACACGGACAAAATGGAAATCACGCCACGTGCATCTTACCGTAATTTGCACTGAACCTAAAATTAATAGTTCCCAGCAACAGACAGTCTGATAGCTCAGGCTTAGTACCACGCTACTGCAGCTGCTTTGCTTCTGACTGCTTCGCAGCATGGGGAAAGGAAGCTCGTAGTCACTTGCATCTTGGTCAAAGAAACATATCTGTTGGAAAATGCCCGTGTGCACCCTGTGCTTGCAGGAGTAAGGTCAGATTGCCAGCATTTAAGTCATTGGCTTTGCATATTTTCTCGTGCTGGAGGATGTGATAGCACTGGCCTGTGTGTATGAATAGCTTTCTGGGGTGAAGTCAAAGCACGAGCTCCTCTCAGGCAATTTAAATGTCGTGAAACACTCAAGAGGATAATGAGGAGCAAACTGGTGAAAATAGTTCTGCATAAACTGCAATTTTTGTAATTTATTTTGGGAGTGAGGGGAGTGTACTTTACTGTTTGGTTTTGGTTTGCATACATTCAGAAAATGTTCTGAATTATTTTTTTCTTTAGGGTTTCCCTA
>JAOXJM010000004.1:14404927-14434775 GCA_026413425.1 Tringa solitaria
TAGATGATCTTAAAAGGTCCCTTCCAACCTAGGTGATTCTGTGATTCTGTAATCTAATTAGAGAATTTGCTGACTTAGAGAACTGGCCTATAATTGTACTTCTATTTATAATAACTACATCTTTAAAACAACTGATACATTTAAGTTTATATTATGTCATAGACATTGTTCATATATGTATGCTTTACTTTGCAAAGCCAATCTGAAAGCTTTCACTGTTTTGCAGGATATTGTGACCAATGTTTCTCCAAGGATTGTGCGTGGAATTACTTCAGGTCCTATGTATGGCCCAGGACAAGGCTCTTTTCTAAACATTGAACTGATCAGTGAGAAAACAGCAGCATATTGGTGTAAAAGTATTGCTGAACTGAAGACTGACTTTCCAAACCACGTAAGTACCACTCAGTCATAAAGATGCAATGTACTTCTTTAGAATCTCCGGTTTATAGATCTGTGAAAACTCACCTATTTAATATTTATTAAATAGAATGCAAATTGCTTTACTGACATACAAGTGTGTTATTAAAAAACACAAAATCCCATCCAAATAATCTTTATGACAGAAAATTCTGTGAAATGACGGTTACACAGACATCTGTCATGATTCTTTAGTTAGGCTGATGTTTGCATTCAAATAGATAATATCGAGGGAACGAGTTGATCCCAGTGTGGATGGTTGTCAGTTCTGCTGTGAATAATTTTGAATTTAAGGTCATATTTAAAGATGTATATATAAAATAATAATTTTCATTGTGAATTTAACTTTATTATAAAAAGAATCCTTGTTTTTATTCTTAATCCATATGTGAATGATACTTCTAATATTTTTATAAGCAATTGCCTGCTTTAGGAGAAAAAAAGCAATACTGACTTAAAGTTAACTTAACTACAAGGATAGAGTTCTGTTAAAGCCATCTTGGGTATGGGAAATATCTGGCTAGCAATGATGCCAGCTAGCTAGCATAAGTGATTTTCAGCTACTGTTCTAGTGAATAAGAACAGCGAGGTGGAAAGTAAAATTCACCCCAATCGTTATCTCGAATGGATAGAGCTAGAAATCCTAGAGCCTACATATCTTCTGCCTTGAGACTATTACCTCCATGGTTCAGCTATGAGCAAAGTAAGTGAATGTTGCTGAGTATCTTATTGCATGAAGACAAGCAGTTGGCTTATTTTCTTATTCCTGGAGTTTAAATGTGCACATCGACAAGTATAAAAATATTTAAACCCATTGTATTGATAGTAAAAGTTAAGTGCTGCATGTTTAATATCCTACTTCACTATGGATGGACTGTGTGTTTCTTTGCTGAGGTTCATATAACTTTATTTACTATGACTGGACTTCATAATAATGAAAGTATGAACCAAAAGATAGTATTATAATTCTCTGATTCTGATTTTAGCATCCTTTGACAAAGGCCTGGATATTGCCATTGTAACCGTAAGATTGTTGGCCATTTTTGCTGTGGGAATGGTCCCCATTGCAGTGTTCACCAAAAATCTGTCCCAACATTTTGTGCCTGAGACCAAACCATTCTCTTCTGTGAGGAGAAGCACTAGCAACAATTTCAAAAGGAACATTTGAGTTTTCTGAGGCTTAGCTTCTTGTATGGGATGAAGAACTCTCACTCTTCCATAGTTCCTGGGGTGAGCGTCTTCTGATCATCCCTCACTATGAGAGATATTACGAGAGATATTGAGAATACGAATTTAGCTCCTGCACTTTGGCTGGAGCCAATGTGGCATCTCTGAGCTTGGTAATGCCTGCGTGGACATGGGGGAAGCAGCACCCAGCAGTAGACCTTGACTTCGCTCGCAAGAATTTTTAAAATGTGCCCGTGAACTCATCTAAGAACTGTCATAATTATAATGGTAAATTCGTTGCTAACTGAAAATGGATATTTATTCACTGAGTAGAGATCTCTTGGTGCTTATTTTGAAATATTCTGTATAATTAGAGCTTGCAGAATTTTTTTCCCCTTGGTTCTTGTTCATTTCTCTAGAAAGCCTTCTTAAACTTGATGCTTGTGGGGGGAGGGTATTAAAACCAAGCTCAGTTTCTGAGAGCTATTTGGGTGAATTTATTTAACAAGCAAAGAATGACATTTTCTGCTCAAATGAAAGCCGAATAGACATGACGACACAAGTGATTACAGTAAAATAACTTACCTTGCTACGGTAAATATTAGAAACAAATCAAAATTTATACATAAGTACTTTTGCTATGTAATATGAGTGATTTAAGGTAGGATTTATCTTACAGATGAAAAGGATATGAGCAAAATAGCTACCTCACTAGAAGGGCTTCTCACAACAACATCCTATCTCATACCATTAGGAAGAAGCAAACTGTAATGCAAAAAGAGCAGCTATATTCCCCGAACAAAGCCTCATATTTAAACTAAATTTTGCAAGGGGTTGTGCAGAAGAGGACCACCAGGCACAGCTCAGTGGATAATGTCACGTAACTGTGACATGCTGCCTCTATAGATCAAGAACTAGCATCTCCCTTGTGCCGTCTTCACCTCTGTAGTGGGTGGCCTCATTCTATGGCTCTTCTGACTCCTGATTCTTGCTTGTAGCTTGCAGTTATCTCTGTGTGGAAGTCTTTCTCAGTCTTCTCTTCTATTAGCTTTTCCTTTTGACCCTGAATCCACTTCAAATGGACTAGGGGTAGACTGGGGCAAAAGCTGCCACCAGCAGAAACTTACTTCAGTGCCACCGGCAGTGAATTCAATATTTGTAAGGGTCCAAGCAGAGGACAAAACAAAAAGAAAAAGTATCTGGATTTTGTATGTTTGCTTGTGAAGTATCATCAAAAGCTTTGATGTTTCAATTTGAGACTTAATTTAATATTTAGTAATTAAGAAATTAGATGGTATGCACAGTACAGGCCCAAGATATTTTTTTATTATTATTTTTTTTTTAAATCAGCTGCTTCTCTGTTAAAATGATTTGCAGTTAAAAATGGAATTGTTTTCCTTCTGGTATTTCAGTCCTCTCATTAAGGTATTACTTCAGCAACTTGGCTGAGACCATTTAAAATATATGGTATTATTCTGCATTGTTTATTGTTAAATTTTCAAAGGATGCAGTTTTAAAAACACTGTGTTCACTGCTTTCCTATATACAAAGAAAATAACCTTTCAGTCAGAGAGCTGTGAAAGTGAGAAGAAAATTGATCTGTTTGTATTTGTCATCATCTTTCTACTTTCCCAGATATTGTAGATTTACTTATATTGGCCTCTCTTTCTGATATCTAAACATCTTCCTTACATGGTTAACTAAAGTCGGGTTTTTTTCTGAGAATATTTTAAGTATTTATATTTTTAGTATTTATATTTATCTTTTAAGTATTTATATTTTTATGGTCACATGTAGCATCTGATACCACAAGATTTATCATACTGTGTAATTATCAATCAGGAGACAATGGTTTACTTTTTTTGGTCTTTAGTAGTAGATACTGAGAACTTGGCAGTGAGAAAATAGGGAACAATTATTTTATTTCATTGTCTTAAATGTAATATTAAATATTTCTTCTGATTTAATATAAAACTGATAGCTTATTGGCAAATTTTGCATCCCCACTCCCCCAAAAAAAGATTGTTTGTAAAGTGCTATAGTAATCTAAGGCTCAAGAAAAAAGTGAAAGAAACTTATCAATAATCAGAATTTTCAGACTGAAATTTAATTACCACTTGTTTGAGAAGAATGACTACTGAAACCATAATCATGGTCTGGTAGTCTGTTCTCTTTGCTACCTGCTGTAGAGGGACATTTTGGGCCAAGGCCAATAAAAGCTGTTCCTGTGTGATATAAATATTATCTCAACATCATAATGAGAAATAGGAAAACTCTCCCTTTCTAAGACCTGCTTAGGCTGGTTTGAAATGTCAGAGGGCAGATTTGGAGGTGGGGAGTGAACAAATGGCTGGGTGGGGGCCTTAGCTGATGACCAGAGTCAATCCACCACAGATGGAAAGTGCATGAAGTTGTCAGTTCATGTTAAAAAGATTAGACCATAATTTGGACATGCATTGTTTGAAGTGCTTTAGGTAGTGGGGCAAAAGAACTAATGCCACAACATGTTTTACTTTCATAGTTTATTTACCAAGGAGATACCTGATTATATGGTATATAGGTGTACTTTCCAGCTGAAATGCGGCTGAAAAAATGGCATTTTGTGGTATATTCAAGAAAGCAGTTTACTTAAGATATATTAATTTGGCCAAGTAGGACTCACTTAACAATATGACCCCTAAGTCTATGGGGCTGGGTGGGATCCACTTAAGGGTGCTGAGGCAGCTGGCGGAAATGCTTACCAAGTCACATTCCATCATTTATCAGCAGTCCCGACTAACTGGAGAGGTCCCAGTTGACTGGAAGTTAGCTAATATGATGTCCATCAACAGGAAGGGCTGGAAGGAGGATCCACGGAACTGAAAGGGAACTACAGGTCTGTCAGTCTGACCTTGATGTCAGGAAAGGGTATGGAGCAGATCATCCTGAGTGCCATCACGTGACACATACAGGACAGCCAGTGATCAGGCCCAGTCAGCATGGGTTTATGAAAGGCAGGCCCTGCCTTACAAATCTGATCTCCTTCTGTGACAAGGTGACCCACTCAGTGGATAAGGGAAAGGCTGTGGATGTTGTCTATCTAGACTTTAATGAAGCCTTTGACACCATTTCCCATAGCATTCTCATGGAGGAATAGGCTGCTCATGACTTGGATGAGTGTACTCTTTGCTGGGTAAAAAAATGGCTGGATGGCCAGGCCCAAAGAGTTGTGGTGAATGGAGTTAAATCCAGTTGGTAACCGGTCACAAGAGGTGTTCCCCAGGGTTCAGTATTGGGGCCAGTTCTCTTTAATATCTTTCTCAATGATCTAGACAAAGGGATTGAGTGCACACTCAGTCAGTTTGCAGATGATACCAAGTTGGGCATGAGTGTTGATCTGCTTGAGGGTACAAAGGTTCTACAGAGAGATGTGGACAGGCTGGATCAATGAGCTGAGGCCAATGGGATGAGGTTCAATAAGGCCAAGTGCCAGGTCCTGCACTTGGGTCACAACAACCCCATGCAGTGCTACAGGCTTGAGGAAGAATGGCTGGAGAGATGCCTGGCAGAAGAGGACCTGTGGGCATTGCTCGACTGCCAGCTGAATATGAGCCAGCAGGGGCCAGGTGGCCAAGAAGGCCAACAGCATCCTGGCTTGTATTAGAAATAGTGTGGCCAGCAGGACTAGGGAAGTGATTGTCACCCTGCCACTGATGAGGCTGCATCTCGAGTACTGTTTTCAGTTTTGGGCCCCTCACTAAAAGAAGGACATTGAGATTCTGAAGCGTGTCCAGAGAAGGTGCAGTAAAGCTGGTGAGGGATCTGGAGAACAAGCCTTATGAGGAGCAGGTGAGGGAACTGGGATTGTTTAATCTGGAGAAAAGGAGGCTGGGGAGACCTGGGGGACCTTGTTGCTCTCAACAACTACCTGAAAGGAGGTTGTAGAGAGAGGTGGGTTACAGTCTCTTCTCCCAAGTGGCGGATGAGAGGAAACCATCTCAAGTTGCACCAGAGGAGGTTTAGATTGGATATTAGGAAAAATTTTCTTCACTGAAAGGGTTGTCAAGCATTGGAACAGGCTGCCCAGGGAGGTGCTTGAGTCACCATCCGTGGAGGTGTTTAAAAAACTTGTGTAGCTGAGGGACGTGGTTTAGTGGTGGACTTGGCAGTTTTAGGTTAATGGTTGGACTTGATGATCTTAAAGATCTTTTCCAGCCTAAATGTTTCTATGGTTCTATATGATCAGGAATGAAAACTGTGCAGAGAAAAAACAATCACTTTTGTTTTAGAAAAAGCCCACAAACTTTAATCAATAGAAAGTGGCTGGGAAAGCTGTAAATACAATTATAACTCCTTGCAAGAGAACTTACTGTTGAAATTTTATATTCAGATATTTGACATAAGCTACAATATGGCCATTATCTGTGCTGGTAACTGTGAATACTGGTAGTGGCAGTACATCTTTGCGTGCCAATGAAACAAGGAGTTGAGTGTGCAGGGAAGCTGGCAATGACAAGAATAATTTTTGGTGATTGTGAGTGGATGGGATATATTGGTGGTAGCACGTACTTTATCAGAAAAAGCGTACAAACTGTTGCTGTTCCTCATCAAAACCTTATGCTTACCATAGCTCAACCTTCTCATTTGAGTTGATGTCACCTACTTACACAGATGTCTATTTGTCCAGTCTCATAAACATGTCTGTATACCTACACTACCTAGTAGCTGACCAAATATTTTAAGGTTTCATAATACCATGAAAGGTCATTAGCATCTGCACCAGGGAGAACAAGCTTGACAAGAGCAAGCTTTGAAACTGGTAAAACGCTTCTGTACAGAAAAATGTGAACTGAGGCTTCAATAAGAAGGTGATGGACAGGGTTACCAGGTAATCTTTCTCCACCTTTCCAATACAGTAATTGGTGCCCTGTAGATGATAAAAACAAGCAAATTCATGAAAATCCTCAATATGCAAATTATTTGGGTTTGAGTATGTGCAGGAGGTCACAGCAGTACAGATAAAGGGCTTTGAAAGGACACGTAATGAAGCTAAATAGATTGCAGGGGAAATGTCATTCCCTACAGGAGTAACAGAAGTCAATCAAAAACAAGAAACTAATAAATTTGTACTGCAAGTAAGAACTGGGATCTTGGAAGAAGATGCCAAAGTGAATGTTTTTCGATATTGCTGTATTAGTATACTGAAGTCTTAAAAGTAACTTTTTGGCCTCCTAACTGAACACAAATGAGTTTGTACTGCTGTATGACTCTAAGGAACGTACATAGGGTCCCAGATTGTCAGCTGTGACACTGATTGTGTGATTCAGATATCAGTGTCGTGATGCGTTGAATTGAGAAGCCTCTTCTGCTAGAAACATTAAGTACATTTGGACCCCAAAACCAAGCTGAAAACTCTTGTCATCTTAATGTTTGTTCTGCTACTTGCAGAATGTTGCTGACAGTCTCTCTGACAGTTACTCAGCAGAGAGCAGCTTTTCAAGGATGAAACTGTTAAAGATATATTTTTGTTCAACATTTTGTTCAGAATGTCCCAGGAACACCTGTCAGGAGTAGCCGTGCTAAAGAGCATGTGAGAACAGATCACTGGATTCCAGACTGATAACCAACTTCTTTGTAGCATTGGGTTTTGGTGGTTTGGTTTTGTTTTTTTTAATGTCTTTACGTCTCCTAGAATTAGAGGGGTTTTTTTATTATGCAGGGTTTTTTTCTACTACAGAGGTATGAAGTAGGGCACCCAGTTTTGTTTGGTTTTGGTGTTTGGTGTTTTTTTGTTTAGTGTTTTCTTTTTTTAAATTTAGGTAACCGGACTAGATTTGTTTTAATTCTACTCTGTAAGGACAGAAATGAGGGGTTACAGAGTAACAAAAATACAATTGAACAGGCATGAGTTCCTTGCTCCTGGGAGTAGCTTGTGGTGCAGAAACCTGTAATGTTCAAAAAGATTTGCTGAAGGTATGAGTAGAAATAGATTGCAACAGCAATAGTATTTACTTGGCTAGTTTACATGGAGAGGTTTGATTAGTTTGCCAAAGTGATCCCTGAAGTGGGATCCTACTTATAAAGCTTGTGTGTAGGACCAGCTCTGGTTTTAATAGCACGTTTCATCTACAGACTGTGAACAAAATCTGTATATTTATATAAACCTTTTCCTTCTCTAAGTCCACACTAATAGTAGACCTTGTAATCTGGTTACTGAGAGGAATTGACCAGAATATCTAAAATTGCTGTAGATCTCCTTTGAGACTTAAAATTAAGGGACATTAGGTGGAAAAAAAATTTAAGATGTAGAGGAATCATAGACTTTGCAGCTTTACTGTCAGGAGAAGGTCAAAGTTGGCTTTCTCACTAGATGTATTAGGAAAAATTTGTGTATTTTTTCAGGCATTATTATAGCTTTTACTTTTGATGGCTGTTCAGAGGTCTGTGGGATGTTGTGTAGAGTATGTATTATTTACATTTCAAGATAACAGTTACTGACTTGATTCATGTTATAAAAATAATAGTCTGTTTTACCATTTGGGCCTCAAATTTGAAATACTTGTGAATTTGGAATAGCATTTGTAATACAGGTAATTAGGGGAGCTGAGAGGCAGCACTTCCACCTTCATCTTTGCAGGAGTTGTGTTCAGAAGAAGTGAAGATCAAATTTTCAGCCAGCTGCTCTCCATAAACACCTGCTTTTCCTAGGGCTAGTATAGATAGCTTTGCCTTTCCGTCACAAAGAAATGGTACTTTGTACTCCAAATTCCTGCTGAGGTGTGCCTCCACATGATATGACACAGACATCTTGACAAGCTACATCGCCTACAAACTTGGAATAAAAGATTTCTAAACGACCAGGTCGGGCTGTGCCCCTGTGGACCTTACTTGGTATCAACAGCTGCCAGTGTATTATGGACCTGAATGGGGTTGTTCAGGCCTATCAGAAGACCCTTGCTGGAAGCCCAGATGCTTTTCCACATGAACTGAAAAAGAGAGAGCATAAGGAGAGGGAGCCACAAGCTGAGCTGCCTAGAAACTTGCACACTCCATATCATGAAACTGTCCAGCAGTGCAGAACAGCTACCTGGGTTCCTTTATCTAAATTTCAGATCCACAAGTCACATTAAAAAAACTCCAGAAGTTGTTATTGCTGCAGCTTAAATTTCCCAAAGCCAGCCATCATGGATGCTTGGTAGGAGGTGAAAAAACCCACACAGCAGTTGTTAAATTCACCATATGGAAAAGATCCTTTTCACTACAGAAAATTGGCAGTAGGTCTAGTCCCTTAACATCAGAGGAAATCCTAGCTGAAGAGGGAGGATAAGATTAGAATAAGACACTCATACTGGTTACCTTGCCCAGGATCTAAACCACTTGGTGCTAGCTATTGTGGAGTATAAGAATGGCCAAGACTCCTCAATTTCCAGTGGTTACTGTGGTGTGTAGAAAGGAAGAGGCCTTGGAGCATGGAACAGATGACCGTCTTCCCTTTTTCTCCTCATCCTTCACTGCAAAGGAAAGGGGAGGGTGAAAAACAGTAGAGAAAGATGCTTCCTAGGCAAGAGAGAGGAGAGCTGACATGAAAGAAGAGCAGATACATTAAAAACATACTTCCACCTATTCCAAGGAAGCTTCCATTCTCCCCCATCCTGAGGGTGTTCTCATTGCTCCTGACACTGGTTCAGCTCTTTGTGAGCTAGCAGGACGCGTTTTCCTCTCTGCAGCCTAAGGAAGAATTTAACAAAGACTCTGATTTATGCAGTGGATTTACACTAGAAGTGCTTGTCTATTTCTGTAGGCACAACAGTTTTCATTTGCAAAAGTAAGTGAACAAAAACAAAGCCTAGTAACAGAAATGTTAATGTATTTGGTCTTTGAGAACACATTTTCTTATAAGGAAGGAAGTTTTCTGGGAAAGCCTTTTACAAGGCATAAAAAATGCTCAAGCCTCGTATGACCTAAATATTAATAGAGATGGGACTGAGCTACAAAATATAGTGCTGTAAATTTTAACTTCTTGAGGCTTAGGTGTTAGTAAAAAAAAAGAGAAAATACAGAAAAATTCTCATCTATCATCAGCACTTTTTGGTAGTAGTGTTGGCTATAGCAGATCTGCTTGAGGCTTGAAAAGTAGCAGAATTAGCACATGGTCAATGTAACACCTCTTTTCTGGGAGAGATCAGGAGAACTCCAGATCTTAAATCTTCTATCCTTATATGCAAATTGGTAGAAGCTCTTCTAAAAAATAGGATTTGTAAAAAGAAAATAAAAAAGAGTAAATCACCCCCTTTTGTACTATGCCATGCCTTACAAAAAGTTCCTTGAGGATATCAAGAGAGATTCAGCTGATAAAGTGAGTTTGGGTTTCCGAAAGCATTTGGTAGGGTCCCTCACTGAGGATGTGAAAAAAATTAAGTTGCCATAAGATTAGAGAGGAGAAACCCACATGAATAAATAACTAGTTAAACATAGGAAACAATGTTAAGGAATAAATACTCAATTTTCACAGTGGATAGAGAACTCTATTATATTCCTTAGGGATCTGTGCTGTGTTCAGTGCTATTTAAAATGTTTATTAACAATCTGGAAAAGAGAGAGAATTTCAAGAATGTAAACTCTGCTGGTAATAATAAGTATTGTAGGGAGATAAAGATGAGAGCTGGCTATAACGGCCTGGGAATGATCTTCCATTACTGAATGATTGGCCAATGATCTGCCAGATAAAATTAAATGAAGATAAATGTGGTATGCACATGGGATAAAACAGTACTAAATTTATATATATATATATACAGTGATTGATTCTACATTAACTATACAGGGGTTACAGTAGAGAGCACTGTGAAAATCTCAGCTTAATGCTGAATACCATTGAAATAAAGCGTATCAAACACAGAATTTCTAGGAAAGGAAGAGAGAACAAAGCAAAACCCATCATTATGCCAGTGTATTGATTCTTTTTTTGTACATTTTGGATACACTGTGCGGTTCAGTTTTTTCTGTCTCAGCAAGGATGCAGTTGGAATGGAACCAGAAGGGCGATCAGTGTAAATGAGCAGTAGGAGACAACCACGTGCCACTGTGGCTGTGGAGCTCATTCTCACAGGGCTTTGCTGGTGCCAGAGGTACATAAGGAATGAGAATGGACTGACTGGAAAAATTGTTTGGAGTAGGCTGTGGAGTGCATCACCTCTGGCTCAGGGAATTTCTGTGCCACAGATTTCTTAAACACTGGGAAATAAAGTTTTGTAGGGAAATATTACTCTAAGCTTGCCCTAGAGGGCTGCTCTTGGTGCGTGTCGGAGAAGGGGTACTGAGCCTATGTAACACATTCCTACAGGTTTACATTGTCAATGCACAAAGAAGAGCTGTTAGGTTTGTACCCAGGATCAGAAATCCTCTCCTGCCTCCCAGTCCTGTCTCCACCTTTGGACCACTGTGCCTGTATTACATTTTGACAACCTGATTAGCATGTAACTACATTACTTGAACTCAAGCTGAGATGAAGATATATTTTGTACTAGTTTGAAATTGTGTGCTAAGGGTTTT
This sequence comes from Tringa solitaria, assembly GCA_026413425.1. NCBI lineage: Eukaryota > Metazoa > Chordata > Aves > Charadriiformes > Scolopacidae > Tringa > Tringa solitaria. The sequence continues at coordinate 14,416,043 of JAOXJM010000004.1, forward strand.
GTAATTCAAGTGCTGTCTTCAATTTACCAAGATTTGAAAGGCTGCATTTCCAGAGGGTCATCACAGATGATCCTATATATAGAAACAAAAGAAAGCCTGCTGAAAATTTACCCAGAGACAATGTCTGTTCATGTGTGTTCAAAAGATCATGCAGCACATCGTATTGATTGTTCCCAATTGCTACAATATTAATTTCTGTGATATTCTTCTTATTAATTTTTTTAAGAATATGGTTATTAATCTGGCAAAGAGGTGGAAACACATGCTTTGGCCATTAATCTGAGGGAATTTTGTTTTAGGAAAGCACATATTTTTTGCTGGAAACTGCAATTTGTAACTGAAAATAGAGCCACATGGTAAATTCATCAAGATTTTTACAATCAGTCTATGATTCAAACATGCATGTTTGTGGTGACAAATTGGGACCTTGAGGAGAAATGTGAGAAGATCTTTTATGTTTTGCACTTGGAAGCTACAGTTTTGTTGAGAAACCCGTCAAACTAGTTTAGTGCAGAACTGTACTTTCTTCCTGTGCATTTGATAAAGCCATGACTTATTTTGTTTGTTTTACTTTCACAGCTAAGGTTTGACAAACAGTAAGTAGTTCAGTAAGGCAGAGGACTATTTGTACACACACTAAGAATATCCTTTTGATTTGGAGAGTGAGTTGTTGATCCCTGCAAGAAAAGAACAATTTCCACAGTTTTGTGAGGACGATGAGCACATCTTTAAAACTTTAGCCTTAGGGTAAGAACTAGGAGAAAATTAAAGCAGCTTCTGAAATGCTTCACCAACCATCTCCTAGAAAATGACCCAATCTGCTTGATTATTGGAAAAGAGAAACTCCTTAATGGCTAGCATCAGCTGAAGCTGGTTCAGGATGTGCTTTGGCTGTTGCTGCTAAAAATTTCTTTTTTGAAGATACATGAATGGTCATTAAGCAGGAGTATCGACAAAGGAAGTGCACTGAACATAAAGACAGTGTGATTAAAAAGATATTTCTAGAATGTAATTCTGCTGACAGTGACAAGAAGAGTTGCATATTTTTGTTCGTCATATTAAGATTTGAATTTCCTTTTATTTTTTCCATGCAGAATATTATTTAGAGATGAAAGAAAAGCTCTTAAAATCCCCAAATGTTTTCTCAGTTTGGTAAGTCACTGTTTGAACAATACAGTGCTGCAAAATGATCTGTGAAATCCGGCTGGTTATCAGGCAGAGCATTCATTCTTTCTAGAAATGTCCTCCATAAACTGCAACAAAGGAAGTGGCATCACGCATTAAAAAAATCTGTACACTAAGATGTCCATTTCACACACACCCCCCATCTGTGCTTAAAATAGCAATAACAGCCTTGGTGCAGGGCATTTCCTGGCGATTAATAACCGGCCAGGGTTAATGGCCCTCAGCAGTGCCTCAGGCCATCAACTCCTCCCAGCCAGTCATTACTCCCCGGGAAATGCCCTTTTCTGGGTAGTTATTGTTTTAATATTAGGATGTAGAAGTTGCCATTGGATGGGGAGAAAATGACCTTGTGGCAATGTTAAAAAATAAACCCCCAAATGGCAAAATTAAAGAATTATTAACAATGATCCATCAAAATTAAAATCTAAAGTTTGTAAGAATGACATAATTCTGCTAGCCTTATTACCTGTGCAAAACATTTATCCCCCAATTTCTATTTCATGTTTGTAATTGATAATTGGATAAATTACAAAATTTGATCTTTTAAAATGCACGGTAGCTTTGATATTCATTTATACTGTCTGTGATATGATTTTAGTGTTTTATGAGGCACTGAGTGTATTTGGTTTAGATAATTCTGCTTTTTCTCTTTTATATATTGTATATTGCAATAATAAGAAGAAAGCAAATTTATACCTGATAAGAGTAGTAAGTATATGCTGTTCCTGTAGCCCATATTCTGCAGTTAATTTCTGTGATGTGGTTTACATTTTAGGCATTCTGCTAGAGATCTAATGAAGAAAAATATGAAGGCTAGGTCTATATTTAAAAGTCTTGCTCACATACTTATGTAGGCTAGGAAAACTAAAAATAAAATTGCATCTAACTGCTGTCCTGGCAGAACCCTAGTGTAGATGCAGTTATACCATCAAACAGTTTATTTTTGTTCAGGAGCAAGTAAAGAGTTTACTTCACTGATATGAATGCCTTCGGTAGTAGGAGAGCTGGCTCTATGCAGGCATGATCTAGCTTAGACAAGAAAGGCAGAGGCACATGCTTGAATCTATCACAGTTGGAGCCAGCTCTTCAGTCTGATTGACAGCAGCTGGACTATATCCCAGCCTCTTGTGCTTGCTGGGGAGGGGGACTATGGAAAGATCTCAAATTCAGAGTGAAATGTGGGAATATAGTGTTCCAAGATGTTTTTTTTCCTTATCTGCTGAGAGGAACATGTAGATTAGCAGAATTCATAGTGGGCTCTGAATTGATCTTAATCTACACCCTCAACACTGCTTGTAGCTTCTGAACTTTTTATGCACATTTAAGAGTTTAAGAACTATGATCGTAAACTTTTACATAGTCTTCTTCACCAGCCTTCTCATATCTGTCACGTTTTCATATTCTAGATTTCAGTTCAGCCTGCTTTTATATTTTAGTTCCTCTTTTATGTTCTGGTTGAACCTAATGAACTGTACTTGCTATTTAGTTTAAGTAGCAACTGCTGAACATACGAAATAGGTGGCCAGCAGGATTCAAAAAGAAAAACTCTTTCTTTCTTCATATAGTATTAGTCTGGTATACTGTTACGTGAACACAGACTCGCCAACAAATTACCATGGGATAGCAAATTACTATGTGTCAGTATGGTAACTTCTCATGTTCATATTTGTAACTTGCAGCAAATACAAGCTAATTCAAGTTCTTTAGTTTTGGATGTAGCAAACTGGGCTTACCTTGTGGTTTATGTGGTTTTAAAGAGCAATGAAGTAGTTGATTGCGGAGTGTGTGCTGATGGGTGGTAACTCATAAATTAGCAGTAACTTGTTTGTGTGTCTAAACCTTGTGTGTATATCTAGTGGAGATGGTATATTCTTTTTATTATTGAAGGAAAAATGTGACAGTAAGTACTTATTTACTGAACACTTAAACCCAAACAAAAATTTTAAAGGCTTCTTTCAAGGAGACCTAAATATATCCTTTGTTATGAGCCATTAAATTAAATGTAAACTAAGAAACCAACAGGCTACTTATTTATCCTGTTTCCTGCTGCTGCACCTCTCAGTCTCACAGCTCCGAGGAAGAATGCTTTTCGCTGGTTTATTTTTACATCCTTCTAATACTTTTTAAGCACCGTGTTCCTAATCTATTTCAAGTTTCATTTTCTTTTAATTCACTTTATTTTTAACATTTTTTAATGAAATTGTAGTTATGTTGATTGTTTCTGTCTATACATAACAGGCAGTTAAGGTCTTAGGTTTGGAAAAAAAATATATTGACTGTCTGTTCCTAAATTTCAGGGTAGCATTTTAAAAAATCTGCAGCGCTTTTCTTGCAGTGTAAGAACCTCGTAGGTTTATTCTTGGCCATCTAGCCATTTATGTGAGATATACCTCCATATTCAAATCCGAATACACTTGCAGAATATTTTATTTAACTACAGCTCCAGTGAGAATATTCAGAGGTTGTGTGAATTTTATAGGTACCCCAAATTCTTACCTGTGAGTAGTATGTGCATCTCAAGGTAAAAGGTGGGCATGAAAAATGGATATGTCACATTTACATTCTCTTAATATTGTACCCTTAGCACCCCTCTGGTCCTAGAAGGACTTCTGCTTTTGATTCTGCCACAGGCATCCACATTTCACATGATTTATTTTCAGTTTATCTTTTTGGGAACACACATACTCACTGCTGGGTAGTTGATAAAATCTCTCCAACATTAGATGGCAATTGGTTTTACGGCGCTTTCATTTGAATTGAGACTATAATCCTATAGACTATTCAATGCATTTTAATTTTGAAATGTCCAATCGCCTAGCAGTATGCTGAGTAAGTTAGGTAACAATTTTATTAAATATCCAAATATTTAGTGAAAATAGTAAGGCCTCTTTCAGTTTCTCAGCTTCTTCAGATAAGCTTCCCTAAAAGATGAAGAGGTGGGTGGAACTGGCAGTTGAGGAGGAAAGATTAGTCAGAAGGTAGCCCTTCTAGCCCTTAATTTTGTATGTTCTTTGCTTCTGAAGTCTAGCCAAAAAACTACTTGGGTCATCAGACATAGCAGCTAGCTACTTAAGTAAATTGTACTGTCTGCATATAAAAAAATAAAGCTACCCACTCATATGTCAGATGGAAGCACTGAAGACCTGCCATTATGAGGTTTGGTGCATAGTGGCACTGTTGTTTGCTGAATTTTTGGCCGAGCTGGGAGATACCAGGGGATAATAGGAAGGATATATGAAGAGATCGAGTTCAACAGAAAACATGGATTTTCCTCTTCACTTCTTGAAAAATTCTGTGCCTGACAGGGAGCAGAGTTACTTTCTTTGCCAAGGGACTATTTTAATATAATTTTCACTATAGAGATACTTATATATGAAACACTTTTTTTTTTTTTTTCAAATGAAAGTATTTATTTATTTTTAAAATATTTGTATAGTCTACAAAGCATGTTTCTTGCCTCACTTTCTTATCTTCTCTCTTTTCCCTCTTAAAAATTCCTAAAATATGTTACTGGCAAGAAGCTATTGAGTGCTGATTTATTGCTAATCATTTGAAAAGTACAAGAATTAATTTTGTATAAGAAATGCTGCTGTTGATACAGGTTTATTGTTAAATGACCCTAGGGCTCCCATTAACATGGGTCTAACGAGAAACGGTGGTCTTCCACCAGGTCAGGAGGGCTCTTACTCATTTGGAGAGGTGAAAGTTAGGTAGGAATCAATGAATGTGTGTGAGTGCTTCTGGTATTTGGCTGTGTTGCAGTTTGAGGTATGTGTTGTGTGTAAGGGAGATGGATGGCATGTTGCAGTTGTGGAGGTGTCCTTGCTGCTGGGCTGTGGGTCTAATCAGTCTCTCAATAACAGTTGTGTCTTATTAAAAAGCAGAGCTGTATGAGCTTGGATAGTGGCACAAAAAGTAGAACTGAAGACTGTGTTTGCCTTAGTATGCAATGAAGGGGGAGAAAAAAGTCTGAAGGTAGGCACTAATGAAGAAAATATAAACACACTAGCCCTGCAAGATCGCAGGAGGGGACAGTGGAGACAGCAATGAACCGAACCTCAAAAGGGAGGAAAGGTGGTAGCTTGAAGATTGCATGAGAGAACAGAAGGCAAAATATAGAGATAAAAGACAGGTTTGAACAAATGCCAGACTGCAGCAGGTTCCTGTGCCTGGGGAAGGCTCGATAGGCTTAATGTCAAAATTGCTAAAGATAGGTAGCTCTCTGCTGGTGCAAGGGTATGAAGTGGTCACAAAGAGAATGAGGCAAGAATACTTGTTGATAATGCAGGGAGGGTCCATAGGAAAATCCAAGTTGGCAGGAACCTTCGCAGATGAGGTGACCTGAGCTAGTCCAATCATCTGCATGGAGTAAATTGATTATGAAGCCAGACCATTCAGAGAAAATTATACGGATTTGGAGAGGATGACCAAAGAAGTGGAAACTTAAGTGATCTTCAAAAAAATCATTCTAGTGTCTGGAGGAGGAAGGTGAAGGTATCACAAGAAAATGAGGATCAATAGATAAACAGTTATTATTATCTTCTTGTGTGCATTGTAGCTTTCTACCATCCTTTCATCCATGCCTTCCAAGAAGAAAACAACCCAGAAAATCTTTTTGTAAGCCATCCTCTGTGAAGTTCTGGTGGGGATGGATCCCACTGGTCCTGCTCTGGCCATTGAAAAGATTTCATATTTCCAGCCCTGTTAACATATGCAGATTGTCTCCTGTCATGAGATGAACCTGTCTCATTAGTCAGGCAGGTTTTAGAGTGTGAGGAATCTCTCCTCTTTGTGAAGTCCGGTACCTAAACCAGACAGGAAAGAATAGCATTAAAGGACTGATAGGTCTCTCCCATGCAGCAGATGTGTGAAGCCCTCAGATAATTTCCTGAAGAAACAACAAGCCTTATAACGTGTTCCGACACACCTTCTTAATGATCCTACCCTCATCTATCACAGTAGCCTAACCTAAGTGCTGTTTGTGCAAAATCAGGTAAATTATCAGTGCTTTTCAGTATATCACTGCAAGGATAATAGTGCGCAGAGAGAGAGTGGGTGAGTTGTGGAGGATGCAACCAGGCTGACAAAATCACTTACTCCTCCCAAGCATTGCTTTGGCACCAGCAATGTCACATGATGAAGCAGATCACAGGGCTCTAAAGTGTAAAAGGGAGGGGATTTTCTCCCTCCTCTCTGAGCTACATTTTTCACCTTTACTGGCACGGATAGTTTTCTTGAGCCTTCAAGTCCAAGGTAGTGAATTAAAAGAAGCCCTGGGGGTGGTGGAACAAGGGAATAGATAGGATGGACTTCTGGGGTATGAGAAGAGACAGGTTTGACCTGGGGAATTGCTAGCTGACTGAATGCAGGAATTAGGGAACTCGGACAAAGTTATTCAGTGTGCGTTTTGTCTCTTTTTATTTTCTACTGAATTTGTTTTCTAATAAGTTAAGCAGCTTTGCTACTAATTAATAGGAGAAAATATATCTGCATGTATCCAGAAGCAGTCAGGGACTGGAAGGAATCTTAGGGTTCCTTTCAGTCAACGGCTGCTCATTCCCTCTACAGGAGTAGCCTATGTCCCTTGAGTGTATTTGTCTCCAGTTGGCTTCCCCCTCTCATAGGGGCACCCTGCAGAGAATTGCCTGTGCTTTTGTGAGAATAAACAGTAACAATTAGCTAGGTGCAGAAAGAACTGAGTTTAAAAGGACTATGTGTATATCTGGGCAGATAATTTGATGAGAGAAAAATTTCTAAAGGTGGATGAAAAAATCCACAAGTTCGTATTGCCCTTTGCCAGCCTTGTTTTCTATATGTGGTCTTAAGAATCAATAATGTGTCAGCACCCTGGTGTAAAGCTTTTGCTACAGGTCATAGCATGTGTCTGAAATATTGTAGAATTAGATATATCCTTTTTCTGTTAGCTTCTCCAATATTGTATTGGCCTCCTCTGCTTTCTCTTTATATTAAGTCAGTGTGGAAAGTACAGAAATACAGCAGGGGCATGGCAGATCCACAAGGGCTTGCAGGTATTGTTTGCAATGAGAACTGCTGAAAATTAGTATCTGTCTTCACTCTTCTCTTGGATTCAGCCTTTGTTAACTTGCATCTTTTCCTTTCAGTAATGCTAGTTTCCATTCACACATGTATTCGTTTTCAGTCATTACCAAAGAGACTAAAGGTTGAACTGGGATAAGTTTCCTATGCAAACTAAAATCCCGAAGATTCTATCAGATTTCCAGGGAAGCCTTCAGCCACATGGATAACTTTCAGTGGAATTTGAAGTGTTTAGCCGAAGCACCAGAATTTTCAGCAGCCTGTCATAAAATGGACATACTTTTTCTAATCATGTAAAATATTTGAGTTTCCCTGAAGTGTTTCATACAAGTGCTATGTTTTCTTTCATTAAACATCTGGTTTTGGGAGCTCATAGTCCACTCTTCAGGAATCACCACATCTTAATTAAAGACTGCCCTGACGCATGGGAGATTTAGGTGCATCAGGAGGTCTCTCTTTTTTTTCTCACCATTCATTTTGCTTTCAGTTGTATTGCAGGGTGGTAGGACTCTCAATAAATGTTTTATTGGAAAGTTAGCTTTTCCTTTATCCACGCCTTCCACATGCATGATCTGTGCCTATACATTTATGTGTACAAGCAGGGCCAAGGGCGCGGTAACTCATCTCCTGCCCTGATAGTGGCTGATACCATGCTGAGTCTTACGTGGCAGAGGAGCGGTTACAACACCAAGCTGCTCCCTTGTTTTGCTACAGGTGCAGCCAGTCCTATAGAGCCATCTGTTTGGCTTCGTGTTCCTGTCAAAGCCACAGAATTCTGTTATTTTACAAAGAAATGATTTTTATTTGTCTGAAGACATTAGATCCTAACAACTCTAGGCCTTAATTTGAAGCTATAGTCCAGTGTACTCACTGACATCCATCAAATAATCTCATTAATTAGATGCAGTCTCATTGATAGAAGTAGAGTCGTCATACAAAAATAACAGCCTTTGAAAATAAGCATCTCTGTTTAGCCTGAGACGAGAATCTTTGTTGTTTTCTGCTCGTGCTGCTTTTTTGTGTGTGGTAGGGTGAGCAAATGGTAATATTTTCAAACTCCTATCATCAGCTTCTCTAGACTTATTTGTGTGCTGATAATTGGCCTGGTTTTGTGTCAATCTGTTGTATCTCACTTCCACTTCACTTTGAAAAACAAACTGGAGATCTCAAGATAAAGTAACAAGGTAAAGATAAGGCTTTATTCAGAAGGTTTGCTATAGAACGACAGCTAAATAATAAACATACTAATATCTCCTACTTGCCTTAATTTTGTGTACACAAATTATCTTAAATATATTTTAAGTGCAAGTTAAGGAGGAAAACAATGGATGGTTAGAGATTTTTAAATTATTTACTCTCCACTCCCTCAAAAAAGAAAAGAGAAGAGAAGCAGAATTGCAGGTCAGCAATGTCAAGACATTCTGCATTGCTTGTCTTTATCATCATGCAGAATCTTTTTATTAAGGCAGCATAGAAAGAATAGATTTATGGACTGAAGGTACAATGTTTAATATGTCCATATCCATCTAGATTGACAGTTCCTACCGACATGAATTTCCCAGGAGAGACAGTGTTACTGGTGTCAGTGGCTGGCATCATTTACTTCAATGTTCCATTATTAAATTGATAACAAGATAATTCCTCTGCTTCTCAGAGACATGACAGGGTTTACAATTGTTAACTTTCTTATTGCATGGGATTTGATGTTCTAGGTAGTTTTTAATAAGAAGCTTATTTTTATTTCAGTTCTGCAACAAATCAAAAATTGCAAGAAAGTACAGAAAAAGAGAAACCTGGTTGTGTCTATGAGACATCAAAATCGGGCTGGTTTCTAGTGGGTTAGTTTTACAACATTTACTGTGCTCCGGTTGTTTTTTCAACACTGCTGTTTAAGCATGTTTATGCGATACAGAATATTTGCTGCAGTTTTACTCTAATTTTGTGAGGTGGGTGTTAGAAATGTTCTGTACATTGGTAATTCTGGCTGGATGGTTTTCAGAATGATCAGCCAGTGGCCATTTGGAAAAGCAGAGGACTGTTGCGAGCGCCACTGAGTGGTAGTAAGGCCCCAAGAATCTTTCTGCTGGCAATATGTGGCATTGCTGTGACTTGTCCTGACCCTGACATTGTGCGAGAGGCAGGCTGGTGGTGCAAGTCTCAGTAAAGTGGAAAATCTGTACCAACCCAAAAAGTCCTGTGGTGCTGTTCTTTATTCCCTTGCTGCTCGCTCTTTGCTACTGAGACTGCATCTAAGAGCTGTTGGGTAGGGCAGAATCTGGCCTATGGTCTGTATGTTTCATTCTTTTATGTGTGAAAGAAACTATGAGAAATCTTTATGCAGCGTGCCTGTTTTTCAGCTAGATATATACAAGACTGTTTATTGTGTCATTGAAATAGCTGAGGATTGCTCAGTAAAACGTTGTTTATTAACTTTTCACTGAGCACCTGGTGGACCACATGCTCCTGTAGCTACATGTGTACAGGACCTTCAGGAAATGCTCTGAGTGTGTCGCCTTGTTATGGTGTGTGGGTGAGAGATGGCGTGGGACAGAACTAAGTCCACAAACCCCTCATTCAGACAGACAGGGGAGATTTTAATGCTGTGAAATAATGATTCAGCTGCCAAGTTCTTCTGTCCTAATGTGCTTGTACAGATATAGGTGTCCTTTCCACTGATAAGTGATGAACGAAATACGTTATTTTTGCCATTGTTTTAGAAAGACTGTATCTTCAGTGTCGTGCTTCTTCCTAGTAAATGCTTCCTGAGGAATTTTGGTTAAAAATGTTTGAGTTTGTTCAGACTAAGCAGGTCGTATGGTATACTGGGTTGTTTGGGAAGAAGAAACATGTCTTGAAAGGAAAATGGAGGTCTTTCCATCTGACCCAAACACAAATACCTTCTGAAGTTTAGATTGACCAAGAACAATTTTGCAGGTATGTGAAATCTGGTTCTTAACGTAGCCTTCCTTCTCAGCACTCCTTCTATCTGCAGCAATTATCCTGCTCCATATCTCTGCTTCCCAACCAGGTAGGTGTTATAAAACCAGTCCTTCAGCCTTCTTGAAAGCTTCTTTTGGTTTTAAAGCTTTCAGTGGAATGGTCTCTTAAAGGTGATGTTAAGGATCTCTATTTCTGCAAGGGCTGTGCACACCAAAAATAAAATCCTGGGGTTTTTTTGAAAATGTTTGAGAAAGCAGAAGGGGGTGCAGGTAGAGGCCAGAAGCTGTGTCTAAATGGAGAATCTATGGACGCTTGATGCAGAACCCTCCTCAAGCCTGGTGCAGCAATGAGAAGGGACAGGCAGGGAAGAGAAAGTAGAAATTACATGGGTGGCTGAATTTCCTGGAGTGCAAGGAGATTATGCACAAACCTGAAAGAATAGTTTATGAACAAATACAGGCTATGGTCTGTTAGATGACCAAAATAAATATGGTTATTACAGGCATGGCAGTAGAGGATTGTGTGCGGGAACTGATAGTGTACACATTTAAATCCAGGCCCCTGAGATTTTTTTTCAGACTCTTTGAGTGTACTGAGACTCCCTTATTCCCTGCAGAGCACTACAGGACAAATGATAATTGTCTATGTAGAGTTTTACTGCTGTCTGGCTTTAAATAGATGTTCTCTAGGTTGTCTGACCCAAAGTAGGCCCGGGTGTTTTATTTCCTTCTTCCTTTTGTTTTGCAACGTCTTGCACTGAATTCCGTGTGTTAGGGAAGAAAGATCACTTGAAAACACACACAGTGGCAAACCTCATCCTTTCTACTTCTTTTAATGCTGTTGCATTCATGAGACATCCACATAGAGATAATGAAAGAGAAAAAAAAGATTTACAAGGGAAATAGATTCTAGTTTAAGCTTCCAGGGGATTATTATAAACAGGGAGAAAAAATATTTTAAGGATTATGAGAAGTACCTTGTCAGTGTCCTTTTAAGTAGAACAACTACTAATGCATTAGTTACAGAATTGTGTGAAATCTAGCTTTTTACTAGGTGCTTTAGCTACAGTATATTCATGTCCTAAATGGTACATTATATACCCTCCCTTTTCCATCTCCCCTCCCTCCAACAACAAAAAAAGTTTCATTGTAGACCTTCTGCTTCCATGAATGATCAAGAAAGTTCTGTATACAGAACACTATCTGCTGTTACAAACATGTGTTTGTCCCTTTATAGGCATTTGCAGAAATTGCCTATCACCTTGTGTAATGTCGGGGTGTAAAGACCTTGTCTAGTGACATGTCACAGTGATCATTGAGGAGGGAGCAGTGTCTGCAGGGCGGAGTAGGCAGGATCTCTCGACAATAGGCAAAATAGCAGTTTGGATGAAGAAGAGGGTACAGCATTTGCCAGCTATGCTTCTCATCTGGAATAAGGAATGGGCCAGGGATCCCACTGTGCTTCAATCATACATAGTTTCGCAGGCAGCCCTCACTCAAGCAATGACAAAGCTGCAATTTAGTCAACCTTCATTTACCACTTACTACACTTTAGCAGCAGCTTTATTGTAAGATCTGTCAGTAGTCTACTTTTGTAAGCCAGGCAAGCGTGGTGCAGCCTCGCACTTGTGGTTCAAACAACTGTAATTAAACTCATGTCAGGTTGCCACTGGAAATTTCAGGAGTCAAGAGGAAGGATACGCTCTCCAGGGATGCTCCTGGGCTCCAGACGTGCTGGACTTTTATGAGATACCAAGTTGGGGCTATTAAAGGTGCAGGGGTGGTAATGTGGTACATGGCATTGTAGGCACCAAAGGTATATTTAAAAAAAAAAATTAAAATAGTTAGAAAAGGATGAAAGGCTGATGTGATACAATTTCTGTTACTTGTTATTCTTACTTCTTTCTTTCTATATAATAGGAGATAATATTCTATGTTTTCTTTATAAACTCCCATGTGTGAATTTAGGAGTAGATTCAAATCTCAAGCATCACAGATAGTGCCCCTAAATGTCCACATACGATAATTTATTTTTTTTTTTGTCCTAGATACTGATTCCAAATGAAAAGACCATAGGGGTATTCTGGGGAAGAATAGTCACTTGAGGAAGGACGGTTTTGTTAACATGGAGTGCTGTTTCCACCTAGGAATTAAGTTTAATTTCAAGTTGTAGGAGAACACTGGGGAAAAAAGGAGACTAAAATCCCTACTATTTTAAAATTTTCATTATTTCCTCTGAGATCATGGTTTTCATTTAAACAGTCGTAGCAGAAATGTAGTTTTTGCTTTCAGTTATTTTTGTTATTGTAAACCACTGCTTCTGTCAAAAGCATGTACTTAATTTTCGATGTGAATGCTAGAACTAATCAATATTAAATAAACATGTTGTCTTAATTAACAGCTCTTTGAAACATCACCAATCTTGTTTTTCCTCTTTTGTACACTGCCAGCAGAATTTTCAAATTTCATTAATAACACTTGACATAACCTAACTCAGCTACTTGTGAATATAGTCAGCCACCCTTGTTGTCTTACAACTTTCCCTGCTGAAAAATTTAGTTTGTTTCAAAGCTGAATTGTGTAGATTCCTGATATACTTTGGATTGTGACTGCAACTGTGAAAATCCTTATCATCTTGTCAGTGTCTGAGTTGGGGTGGGTTGGTTTTTTTGGTTGGTTTTTTTTTTTTGCTTTAGTTACTTTATAAAAAGTGTGAATTTGACAAGATACAGTTTCTAGCTGACTTCCATTTAATGCATATTTTAACTTGTTTCTTACTCTAAATTTTTCTCATATATACTTTTGTAACCTGATTTTTGACAATTTGTGGTTTTAAAAATATTAAGAGTCTTTTTAAAGAGATTTATATTTATTTCTGTAGTACTCAAATTATCTTGACTATTCAAATAGAACATACAGCAAATTTTGTTTCATAAATATTTGACCTATATATATCTATATAAGGTTTTTCGCAATAGAAAGTATCATATAGAAGAGAGAGATTTTTCCTCGGTCAAGAGTGGAATAAAAGCATGGCCAGTAATGATTGTGTGTATTTAATGAAAACCTTGGTCTTATGTGTAGGCCAGTGGTGCACACAAATGGGCACCTGCAGGCAAAGCAGGCACTTCATCAAATACTTTCCTTCTCAAAAGACTCCCATCTTGCAACCATCAGGCAGAAAGGTGGATGGGTAGGTAGTCTGCGGGTCAGGTAGGTGGGTGGTAGATTGATAGGTAGATTCATGAGAGCAAAACAATGGAAATAATGATGATGATTAGCAGTATTGTCCTTTTAAATGAATAGATTGTAACCTCACCATGTCTGATTTTCTCCATAGCTGCCTTCCTTTTTGTTTTCCTCCCTTCTAAAGATACTAAATATCTCATCCTTCTTGTGGAGATAATTTGGGAGTTTACAGTTTCCAGCAATTGTGTGTATTGAACAATTTTTCTACACCATGCTTTTCAGTATTTTGCCTTATACAAGTGACTCATTAACCCTCAGCATTACAGGAAAGTTCAAGAGAAGTGTTATACTGACTGGGAGTGACAGATTAAGCTCATCCCAGATATTAATGCTGACAGTAAAACTTGTTTGGAAAGCAAAAAGATTAAAACCAAATTTCATCCTACCTGTGAATCAAACTTGTATGTAAAACTTTCATACATTTCACATAAGAGGTTCAAATAAACAAGAGTGTGGCCAGATGGTTTTCTGTTCCCTTCTCCTGTGTTTCCTTTGGGTGCAAATTGAGCTGGTAGTGTGTTCATAAATTCTGTGATTTCTTTTTCTGATTTAACCTTTCAGCTGCTGCAATATAGGTCTCTGTTGCTCTTTTCTTGGAAGCCTCATCTTTCTAAGAAGCCCTCCACACAGGAGGTCCTGGGCTAAATTCTCTGCTGATCTCACTATGAATGCATCAACTTCAGTGTCTGATGATCTTTGATGGGTCCAGAACAAGTGATTTTGTTGTAGTCTTAAATAGAAGTTAACATTGTTACTTGAACTGGACATTGACTGGAGGAGTAGTTAACATTCATTTAAAAGTAAATAACACTGTTTGCAACTGGAAAGGTGTGTGTCTTGCTGCCGCCCTGGAAGAATCCTATTAGAACTTATTTTACCTAAAAACTTGAACCTCAGTAAAGATAGTAGAGGCGGCAGCAGCTACAGGCAGAAGCTGGACCTGAAAGGTGCTCAGTGTGCTGAGGAGGAAAGGCAATACACAGAAACAGCTTTTGGGGAACTGGGGCCACAGCCTGCTAACAGGAAATAAAATGTGTATCATGGGAAAATAAAAGTTATAAAAGTCAGAATTTCCTTGTGGCATTATCTCTGTCCTCCCAGATTTTCCCCACATCCTGCCATTCTCCTCCTGGTTGCCTCTCCACAAAACAGTCCTGACTGCCTGTCACTGTCCTTGACTTCATAGTATGAGATTCCAGGGGGCTGGTTTTGGTGTATCCTGGCTTCCTGAAGTCAGCTGGAATATTGTGTTCGTGCGCTGCCACATTTGACTGTAAACTCTTGCGCTTATGTCTTACCTACCTCTAAAGAGCCCCAGGTACTTCTGGCGTTTTATAAATAGTAAATTACTTCATTCCTCCAAGCTCAGAAACAAGTATGTTTGACAGTTCTCCTGGTGGGCTTTGTCTAGGACAGCCTTTGTTCTCGCTTTATCGCATGACGAAGAGAATGCAAAGTCCTCTACGTGTTTGACTAGGCCTGCTGGTTTTCCCTAATGACTTGAAACATAGGGATAAAATAGATGACATTGTATACTATTTCTCATCTCCAGTGAAATATTAAGCTATATTTCACTATACATGCTAGTAGTATACAGCTGGTAGCTGCCGTATGCAGATGGTGGTAGTTAATGTCTGGAGTCACGGTAAAGTACTATGTTACAAAATCTGGTAACATGGCTTTAAATTACTCTTTTCTTTTCAGATTCTGATTGCCAGTATCATGTGCAGCTATAACAGGGAGGACTGGACTGAACTTTCAAAAATGGCTCAGGTAATGGTTTCCTGAATGTGTTTCTGCATCTTTTTTTTTTTTTATTCTCCTTAAAAACAAGAGCTGCAAAAAGGAATTTCTTGAAAGAAATACATTCAAAGTGAAAAATGAGAATTTAAAGCATGTCCATTATAATTTGTTTATTCTGTGTTTTCATTAAAATGATGGAAATGTAAATTTAAAGGAAATCTGTTCCATAAAAATGGTCCCTTGGATTTTTAAGCAGTACTTGGAAAGCCTTTAGTCTTTGAATCTATATACTCTTTATTTGCATTTTAAGCAAACTGTGTATTATGACGGATGCTCTGATAAAATTTAATTCTACCTTTGAGAGCCTAACTTGATCTTACCTTGCCTACAGGCACACTCGTTTGACAGCACCAGAAGAAATTTTGAATATAAAACTCTTGAATATTTAAAGTATAAAAGGCTCGTTTAATGCTATTCTAGTTTAATACAGACTTTCAAAAATGGTAGCAGAGAAAGCCAAGGTATATAAAAGCAGTCAGCAGGCTTTCTGTAATAAAAAGCAAATCTTACGCAAATGCAAACAGACTATGCACCTGAAATTTTGATTCAATGTGAAGGAAAAAACTATTTAAAAACATGTACCTGTGTTCATAGGGAATAGTATAAGAAATACTTGATTAAGACCACAATAATTTCATTCAGAAAAGTGTCTATATCTGAATGTTAAACAAAGTTGTTATTTTACATAAAACTTTTTTCCTACATAAAGTATCTAGAGGAAATAAAAGGCATAGTTTCAGATCAGTAAAGGAATGTTTTAATAAATTTAAGCAAAGAAAAATGTTAGCTTGTCATTATTGCTGGTATTAGCTCAGGTTTAAGTGTTTTATAAGTTGGTTTGGGTTTTTTTATATATGTGTAGATATGGGTGTGGATATTTTGTATTTGTATTTTCATATGGCTGAACGTGTATGTTTGGATATTGTTGTTTCTTTATTCACAATGTCCTAAGCCCTCCTGTGTGGGAAGATACTTCTCTATTTTTTCTTTGGGCATTTTAAACCTTTGAGGGGAAAAAAAAAATCACCTTGGGGACTTAGGGAAGTAAAATTAAACATTATCAGTAATTAGCTTGGTGATCTTCAACACTAGTCCATTTTATACCTGTATTTATCTAATTGACCATGAAATCTTTTGTGGAATCCATGCTTGAGAGGAACAGTGCCACTTTTAAACTGCCTAAGATGAATGGCTTTATTGTGCCACTTGCTCCTCTTTTTTAATCCAGTGGTACTACTCTCCAACTTTAAGACAGATATTTCCAGTCTGTGTTTGTATTTATGTTACCCCTTTAGAAAAAAAGCAGTTATTTAAATGCACTCAGTAACGTGTAACCTATGGGATACAACTTTCTTCCCCAAAGTAGCTGTTAGTCTCCGCTCTGTGGAGAGCGGCGCGGTTGTTTGGGGCGCTCTGGAATCCACAGCCAAAGAGCAGTGATATTTAATCGCACGTGTAGGATCCTAGCTAGAAGGTAATAGATGTGGCTTTCCAAAGAGCAGAAGCCCCAGAAGGTACCGCGGTGCCTCTCAGCAGGAGGACGACCTATTCATACAAAAGGTCAGCTTGTCACGGAGGCCGACAGCCCCGGCATCAGTGCGGCATGGCCGGGCTCGCAGAGCTGGCCAGGACGTGGGTGGAGGATTCCTGAAAGTGATGGATGTCTTCTCCCCTGCTCACGCACCCGAGGAGCTGCTGAACCATGGCCACACAGCAGGCAAAGTTCCTCCAGTTCAATAAGCAAAAACAAAATGCAAATGCAAAACAAAATACCAGTTACAGCCACGTGGAAGGCAACCGGAGAGATCCTCATCTCAGGTTGGATCAGTTCAGTAGGGAAAAAGTGTGTTTGTGTGCTGCCCTTGTGCACCTCAGCTCCTCTGCCTTTTTAATTGTAGCTAATAGAGGGTGCTGAAGAGAAATTAGCATGAATAATATGTTAGTATAGACTTTTTTTAATACGTTCTTGTTTGACTTCAGAAACAAAAATATTTAATGACAAAAGCTATGGCACAGTACAGGTGTTTGCAGAAAATTGAGAGACTAAATTCATTAAAGCAGAAAGATGAAATTTGCTACTGAGTCACAGTTCTTCAGAGCACAGAAGCACCTGCGTAACACCAACCAGCAAACCTCGCTCTCAGTGCTGCCCTAAGGCCCTGTAATTACATTTCATTTTTTTTAACATTTTCCAGAACCAACTCCTTATTGTGCCTGTCTCTTTTTAATTTATTTTTTACTTTAATTTCCTCTGTAATTTTGGGAAGTCACATCAACACATTTCTTTTTTGGGTTATCATAACCGGAGTTTTCTCTCTCAAGAAAAATTAAAAATCAAGTGTCTAAAATAATGTATTTAACATGAACAGTAAATGCTACAGGAAAGTGTACATTACTTGAAGTTAATTTTGCATTTTTTTTCCTTTTGCATGTTTCATAGGTTGCTGGTGCAGATGCGCTGGAGTTAAATTTATCGTGTCCTCATGGTATGGGGGAGAGAGGCATGGGCCTGGCCTGTGGGCAGGTAGGACTGTAACCACAATCTCTTTCATGTCTCTTCAGCAATCCTGCACTACCACGTTGATAGTTACACCTCGGGGGAAAGACGCAAGCAGCAGATTACTAGCTTGAGATTTTTAGGTTGAATGTGTTTAAATATTTAGTGCTGAAAGCAAAAAAGACAGAAGCTGAGAATATACAAAATGCTTAGCTTTGCTAAGAACAAAAATGCATTATGTATTTGACAAGGAACAAGACGAAAACAAATAATTTCCAAAAAGCGCTTGGACAGAATTTGTTGGTTTCCATTTCAGTGCCCTGTAGATATCTTTTACATCACAACCCAGTAACTACTGCAGATATCAATAATGATTTTGAAGGACATGAGAAATACACATTTCATTTCAGAGTTTTTAGCATATGATCCCAACTGTATTTTATAATCACAGCATAGGGCATACATTCTGGTAGTGCCACCTACAGTTAATGTCTTCTATTTTAAGAGCTTGTGTTCTGTTATCTGTAGATTTGATGGCTTATACAGTTTAGGTTGGAACTATCCATGCCTGATGTCTCTGCTGTGTAGAATGGGATGCAGATTTTATCAATACATCCCTTGACTTCAATTAAGAGAGTATATGTTGTTTTGCCCATGAAAAGAAAATAAACATGCACAAAAGCCAGTTCTCATACTAATATCCTTTTGAAGTTTTAAGTTTTTTTGCATGTTTTTGGTCATGGTTTGAAATTTGTTTTGACTCTGAAACATGTCTGAATGTCATGAGGTTGGAAGTCTCTGAAAAATTTTGGTTCACGGTCTACTGGGAGAGATTTTCTAGATTTTGAGCAAAGTTTTAGAAGTCTGAAGCCTGTTTTAATTTCCCATCTTACTAAGTTTTGAGGAGAGAGGAAAAAAACTCAACATGAGCTGGCAATGTGTGCACTGGCAGCCCAGAAAGCCAACCACATCCTGAGCTGCATCAAAAGAAGTGTGGCCAGCA
>JAOXJM010000004.1:14434875-14459603 GCA_026413425.1 Tringa solitaria
CCCATGGCAGGGGGGTTGGAACTCGATGATCTTTAAGGTCCCTTCCAAGCCAAACCATTCTATGAGTCTATGAAGAAGAGGAGCGAGATGCAGAGTGAGAATCATGATTACATGCCCTAAAATTGACACACATTATTCAGTTGATCCCCCTGGAGAGGGCTAATAGACATCTTAATTCATCCTTACTTCCTAAGTTAAACACAAAACTGTTAAGAGCTGAGGTGTGGCTGGATAACTAATCCATTAACTTTCTAAAAATTTTAGTAGGAAGACAATAGGAGCTGTAATAGTTTCAGTGCAACTGTGGACACACTCCGGGTGTAGCTTTACCATAGCAATAGTGTCAGGCACAGTGCAGAGGACATCTTATTTTCTGTGAGCAAAATTATGTCAATCTGTTCCATGCTATAGATTATGATTTTTAATGAAAGTACTTTAGGTGCTTTTCATGGCCAGTGGTCATTTACAAAAGTTATAATTAAAAATGGGAGAGAATTATAAAAACCCTCCAGGACTGCACTAGCAAAATGGTAATAGTTACTATTAATTTGTTCCCCAAATTTCATTCAGGGATCTGTAATACATGAAGAGCTATATTGCTGTTTTTATAAGGTTATGATGCAATTCCCACCCTTCACTCTGCAGACCACAATTCAGTAGTTTGGGCTGGCCCCACCTGAGATGACAGCAAGCTGTGAAAAGGGTGCAGTTTGATCAGGGGGAGCCTTGAAGGTTTTATATGGAAGCTGAAACAGGCTCCTTTCAAGCATGCTTTTTTTTTTCTTTTTTCTTTCTTTTTTTTTTTTTTAGGGCATATGTTATTTCTAGCTTTCACTGGTTGGAATAATATATGCATGTGAAGTTGCTTAGATGTGTAGTCAGTAGGGAGCTGTCTGGCTACATGGGTTTTTACATATCTTTCAGCTATTGTAAAATCAGAGAACCAAATGCAAAATCTGAGCACTCAGGGCTATCGTGTGGATTTGTGACTCTCCTTGGAGGAGATCAGATCCATAAAGAAAGTAGAAGATTACATTATATATACATATATGTTTGTATAATAATAAAATTCCTCTTCCCCATACAATATGGATAATCTTTTGAATGTTTAATATATACTACTCTTGCTTAAATATATTCTTGTGTTCTCTTAACTGTCTCACCAAAATGAGAGCTCAGAAAAGAATCTACTACTCTAGACAAATAAGTGAATAAAATAAGCCATTTTATAGGGCTAGATCCTGAGGTTCTTCCTCAGAGTTGGATGAAATTAAATTATAGTAGCTTTAAATGTAGTTTATTGAAGCAAAGGGTGAGGATAAACTGGATAATATAATGATATACACAATGCGATTTATCAGTAGCCCTCCAGGGGTCTTCCATGTGTAGTGGCCCCTGGAGGTCCCATCATAAGACAAGGAAGTATTTTGGCTCTAGTCCTAATTTTAGGGGTTTTTTGCCAGAGTTGAAGTCAGATAGGTTATACATAGGTGGTGTGGGGAAGAGAGGGCTCAGATGCTCTGGCAAAAAAAACACCACTCGATATCTAGAAGTCAGGGCATGAGGCTTTGAGAGACAGAGCAGCTTTCCTGGTTTTACGGTGAAGCAGGTTTCCTTAAATCTATTTGATAACATAATCCACGTCTTCATAGGAAAATTTTTTAAGGATTAGGTCCCTTTTCACGCCTAAGCACATTAAATCCTCAGAAAACTACAAAAATTGCTGGGATGAAAAATAATGGCAAGAAAACATGTATGCATGTGTATTTTTACTATATATAATGTCTAAAATGTTCTGCCTTCCTTTTGTTGTTGTTTAAAAAAAAAAGGGGGAAAGGAAAGGTTAATTACACTGTCTACTTTTTCTCCTCATTTCAATTCCTATGGTGTGCCTAAGGGTAAGTGTAGAAATCTGGGAACATCAGATTTGTTTTTCCACTTATCCCATTTTGTTATCTAGTCTCAAACACTTCCACTATTTTATACCCTCTGTAAATTTTAAAAATTCCTGATATATCCAAATTATATATATAAAGAATAGGTACTAAACATGGCTGTTTGTTTTATACTGAATTACAGTTCTCAACTTTTATTTGATTTTAATTCCAAGTCATTAGTGCAGACACTCTGGCGCCCAAACAGCATAGCTAGCCAGAGGGTAATATTAAGAGGCATCTGTATTGCTGCCAATAAGTTACTTAAAGCTGGTTCTGTATAAAATGTCAATTATATTTACTAATGCTGATTAATGATAATAAAGTTAAGGTTTGTATTCTTTCATAACAATCTGCAACTGTATAAAAGTTGGATATCATTAAAAATAATAGAATTTCCATCACTAGATTTAACAGCACTAATGCACAAATTTTATTTGAATCAAATAACATTTTAAGTGTACAAAACGTTTAAGAGTAAACATAAAGACAACATGGTGAAGAGCAGATTGTTAAAAAAATTACCCTATTGCTTCCCCACTATAGATCATTGCTGCAGTATTTATAGTATAAAATTATGAAAATAAAATATCAATCAAACATCTGAGATGGTAGCACTCACATTTCAATGTGTAACTTGTGGTGGTGTATTTGTGGTGCACTTTTTGTCTCTTCACTGGAAACCATGAAAAGATGTTTTAATTTTTTTTTTTAACATACCTCTCCAAAAAGTGGCATTAATTATTCAGATCCATTACTGTGATGTGAAATCAACAAATTTAATTGTTTTTCTTTTTGGTTTTGATCCAAAAGTCAACAAGCATCTCCAGCTGCTCTGGTAAGAATCAATGAATAGTTGAATTGAGTGGCTAATCTGAGATTTATTTTGCATTCCTGCTAAATTTTGTGTCATTCTCTGTAATGAGCAAATACCTAAAATCATTAGAATAAGATCAACTGAGATGAGTGATATCCAAAGTCTACAAGAATATCAGTGAGTCTCCTTGGCCTAACAGGTAGTGAAAAACAACAGAGGGAAGAAAAGAGCTGCGATAGCTTCTTGAAGGTAGTAACAAAGATGCTGGAAGCTACGTAGCTACGAAGAGGGAAAGATATTTCTCTGTAATGTCAGATGATACAGGAAGGGACAACGGCCACAAATCAAAGGCCACAACATTTCAGGTTGGGCATCAGGAAAATAATTCACCAAGGTGGTGATGCAGTACAGGAACCCGTCATCTAATAGAGCTGCATGCTCTCCATCTCTGGAGTTTTCAGGGCTCTGGCAGGCAAAGCCATGGCCAAACTCAACTGGTGTTGGCACTAGTCCTACTCAGAGCTGGAACTTGGACTAGCTGCTCTCCAGAAGTCTGTTCCGACAAGCATTCCCGTTGATTCACCTTGCTCGTTTCCAGTCCAGAGGTACTGCGTTGCTCGTACCAGGGACAGGAAACGAGTAGTAGGTAAAGGGAAGCACAAGGACTCAGTTGTTCACTTGGGGTGAGATGATCAGTATGGTAGCAAGATCTCAAGTTGAAAGCAATGCATCAGTTAAATTTCCAAAGCACAGAGGGTGCTTCTATACTTTTACAAAAAAACAAATCTCACATTCAGAGGTCTCAAGCTAAGTGCAAGAACAGAGATTCTTTATGCTATAAGCAAATATTTTAGAAGTTAATAACATCCTGGCTTATAAATATTTATCATTAATTAGTCATACCTTCTAACCTCCAAAATATGAAAAATCCGTGCCTATCTCAGCATTTAAGCTATAGGTTTGGGGAATTGTTTGCTTTTTTTTTGTTTATATTGAAGGAGATATGTATGTGTCTCTCATGATCACTGAAATCCAGATCCTGGTGGTTTAACTATTCAGATCATATGTAAAATGAACTTGCTTTGTGATTCTTTTCTTACCTTTATTTTCCTTTTACTTAAACTGTGCTTGCTATAGCCTCTACTGCTGGCTGTGTTCATGTTTATTGCCTGCAATTAGGAGGCGAGTTTCATAAAAGCTCACATTGCCTCATTCAGAAGAAGACAAATCTCTTAAAAACAAAAAGCAGAAAAAAAACCACAAAAGCCCTGGTTATTCTGCAAAGATGAGAACTGGCTGCATGGCACAATTAAATTTTCTCTGCTGTACCTTGGAAATAGGAAAGATGAGGCTGTGTTTTAATTGAAGTGCACAGCATAGCATGCTAATTCGCTGTTGCTCTGCCAGCAAGGAGCTTGAAGTATTTTAAATAAATGATGCCCCAAACAGAATTTGATTATATCTATGTTCATACGGCATTCTGCTATCACCCTACAATAATATGCTGGTTAAGTATAATTCATTGAGTCCTGAAGGCAGTATTAGTTCTCTCTCTTCTCTTTTATATCAGTTACTGCAAGAAATTAATGCAAAGTACAGCAGGATGATGTTACACTGTGCTATAGCAGCAGTGGAAATATTGCCACCCAAAATCCAGTATAAACCAGTATAATCAAAGTGAGGTGTTTGTGGTTGAGTTTCAGGATTTTAATGTAATCTTGTTCTCTTCTATTGGCTACTTTCATCTGTGTTGGCTGGGATCTTAGCTGATCTCACTGTCTTTGTGTCTGTCAGTGCCCTCTGTTGCTTTGAGGCATGTTTCAACCAAATGACCCGTTTCAGTCATGTTTCTCAGAGTTGAAACTGTTTCAAAGATAGTGAATTTCTGTAAGTTTCATAAAACTAGGGAGTGGGGTAAGGGAGAGAAATTGTCTGCCACCCAAGCTGATGGATATGAACAGGAGCCTGTATTGGGTTTGTGTGGCAAGGTTTTGGTAACGGGGGACTACAGGGGTGGCTTCTGTGAGAAGATGCCATAAGCTTCCCCTATGGAGCCAATGCCAGCTGTCTCCAAGATGGACCCACCACTGGCCAAGGCCAAGCCCATCAGCGATGGTGGTAGCGCCTCTGTGATAATATATTTTAAAATGAAAAAACCCCATCAAACTGTGGAACAACAGCAGAAGAGAGGAGTGAGAGTATGTGAAAGAAACAATCTGCAGACACCCGGGTCAATGAAGGTGAGGTGCTCCGGACACTGGAGCAGAGATTCCCCTGCACCACTGGTGAAGACCATGGTGAAGGCAGGCTGTTCCTCTGCAGCCCATGGAGGTTAACAGCGGAGCAAATATCCACCTACCTGCAGCCTGTGGATAACCCCATGCCAGAGCAGGTGAATACCCAAAGGAGGCTGTGACCCTGTGAGAAGGCCATGCTGGATCAGGCTTCTGGCAAGACTAGTGGACCCATGGAGAGAGGAGCCCATGCTGGAGCAGGTTTGCTGGCAGGACTTGTGACCCCAGGGGACACCCATGCTGAAGCAGTCTGTTCCTGAAGGGCTGCACCCCATGGAAGGGACTCACGGTGGAGAAGTTTGTGAAGAACTGCAGCCTTTGAGAAGGACTTACACGGGAGAAGTTCATGGAGGATTGTCTCCTGTGGGAGGTACCTCCCACTGGAGCATGGGAAGAGTGTGAGTCCTCCCCCTGAGGAGGAAGGAGGAGCACAAACAATATGTGATGAACTGACTGCAACCCCCATTCCCTGTCCTCCTGCAGCGCCTGGGGGAAGGAGGCAGAGAAAATTGGGAGTGAAGTTGAGCCTGGGAGTGGGAGGGATGGGGGGAAGATGTTTTCAGATTTAGCTTTTATTTCTAATTATCCTCCTCTGATGTGATTGATAAAAAATTAAATTAATTTTCCACAAGTTGTGTCTGTTTTGCCAATGACAGTAATTGTTAAATGATCTCTCCCTGTCCCTGTCTCGACCCATGAGCCTTCTTTCCCCTGTCCAGTTGAGGAGGGGGAGTGATAGAGCAGCTTTGATAGGCACCTTTGATGAGCAGCCAGGGTCAACCAATCACAAAGCTGTAATAGTCCAGCTGAAGCAAAAGCTCAGGCAGATGCAGAACATTCAATCACAAGGCACAGACTCCTCAGAAACAAGGATTTGCTGGCTCAGGCAGAGATGGTGTTATTCTGCGTGTGCAGAGATGTTCTGCATTGGGTACTGTTTTGCTGGGAGAGTATTGGGGATGTGGAGGGAGAAGGGATGTGTTATCTGGGCTTACGTTCCTGGCTCCTACAGTGATCGTGGCTATGTGCCATCCTTTATGATAGTTCAGTTTTGTTGTCTTAACCTCTTTGGATTATTTTTTCACCTTCCCTGGTTTCATATGTGTCTTTTCCCTTTCTCTTTCCACTCCCTCCTCCTTTAAAATCTTCCTCATAAAGTAAACCTTTTGCTGAGTTGCTTTCAAAGTAACAATTGACTCATGAGCTCTTTCACTGGAAATCTGAACAGTAAAAGCTTTCTGACTACATGGTCGCTCCTGAGTTGGAGACGTTACTCACCCTTCCTGCAGTACCTGAGGGTTTGTTTCCTTTTCTGTTGCCCTCACAGAATTCAGGTGTGATAAAATGTCATCATATAAGTGGATTTCTTTATGTCTTTAGTTCTGTATGTCCTTTATTTGCTCATGTATTCTATTTTTTGTAACATGTAAAAGGAGACAATAACAAGGTACGACAGTTAATTGCTATTTTGTCTTAAGAATTCTGTTTTTCATACACTTGAGAAGAAATGAATTAAGATGCAAAGTTTAATAAATTCATCATCAGAACACTATTCTGTAATTTTATATTGTGGCTTGACAACATTTAATCCACTGATGTTGCTTTGAAGGATTTTTAATTGAATTACTCAAAAGACAAAATGGAAAATAAAAAGGGATTATAAATAGGACAGTAATGTTAACAGCCCTACCGACTTGCTGAAACTTTTTTATAACATTGTATGTCTGTTAATAAGGTTTTAAATACTGTTTATGTGTGTTGACTTTTTATTTACGTATGGAAAGCCTTCTCTACAAAAATTATTTTCTTAGAAAATGTAAAAGTTTCCTTGAAATTCACGAAGACTTGAAAGCAAGTTGGGGATAACCTTATTTTCAGTCTTACTCTGATGAAAGCATTTCAGCTAGAATTCACATTATGGATGACAGATGGCACAAAGAAGATCAGTTGGGCAAAAATATCATGACCTGCTGCTGTTTAAAACAGAAACAAAAAGATTTGGGCAGTTTTAATGACGTCTCAGTAGTCCAACTATGATGGAGTGAGTGCTTCCCAGAAAGAAAAGCATGATTTTTATTTAAACCAAAAGGCAGCCTGTACTTATTCTTGCAGTTGTATTTTAGTGCATTGAGAAGCTTTCAAAAAAGGGAAATGTAGAAAACTCGGGCAAGCATAGTTCTGTGGTCTACATGGCCAAATGTTGGGGTTAAATGTCTGGATCCTGTGCACTGCTTTGCCTTTGGATATGTGGTCGCAGCATAAGCTATTGTTCATAGCCATGATGTATGGTAAACAGGATTTATTGGAAAGGAAATGATCAGCAACAAGTATCTATTGTGCAGGTAAAATACTTTAAGATTGTGCATCTTGGTGCACAATAAAACTTAACTATGCAATACACATTGATAGCTTTTTCTTTCTATGGTTTCAGTTTTATGCCACCATTTGATAAAGTTAATTAACTAGTCTCTTCACTGCCTGCATGAGAATTTTTTGATTTTGCCTCACCTCCTAGGAAAGTTAGCCAGTGTGCTGGGAGACTTGCTCATTACAGTAGACCAAATCTTGGATGCAGGTTCATATGATGATCACTTTAAAACTGAGTGGGACATACTTCTCAGACCATAGGTTTTAAATTTCTAAGTTTGGTCGTTTCAATGGTTTATGGTTTCCTTATTTATTTGGTATTTTCTGCCTCTTTATTATAGGAAAGGACTGAGAGCTTGACTACCTGACTAAAAGAAAAAGCTATTTGTAGCTGCAGCACTCATATATTTGAATTCTATGCTTCCCTTTAAAATATTTCATGTATGACGTAAACCTAATCAAACCTCTATGCTTTCTAGCAGGTAACCTCTGCATGAACTAAAGAGCTGAAATATTGTTTAATCATGCTGCATACCACTTTTTTACAATGATGTGAGAAACATTATTTTGATTGGCTAGAAACAACCAAGATAAAATATTTTGTCCTGTCAGGGGTAAAAAGGCATTTTTTATTAGTCAACACTTTACATTCAGCCATGCTGTTGATAAATAAATCTTTCTAGTTAGTATCTCCAAGATTTTTATAAAGTGTAATTGTGCAATTTCACATTTTTCACTTATAATGTTTAGGCCCAGTTGATAACAGAACAAATGATTTGCTAATTTGAACTGGCAATCTGTGCTTCACCCTTTCAGGCCAACTATTATTAACCTTTATTCCAACAACCAAAGAAAGTAATGTTTGTGTCTGACTCCTTTAATGTTGCATTGAAATCAATAGCTGTAAATAATTGCGACAGTTTGAACTTACCTATGTCAATGAAACATAGAGTTTTTCCAATCACATAATAATTTTTTTAAAAGTCTTATAGTTAATTTTAAAAGTATAAAGTTTTCTAACAGTGATGTTCCATCTGGTTGCTTAGATTAATATTTTAAATTATTAAAAAAAACCCAAAAAACAACACCACAAAACAAATTCCAAATTTGGATTAAAGAAAAACATTATGGTTTTACTACCTATTTAGAGAGAGGACTCAAAATAAATTCAATTGTTTTTCTTGTAGTGCTGGGGAGAAAACAAAAAGCTTTTATGTGATCTGAAAAAGGAAGTAATTGCAAAGCTGACTAAGGCAGCCACAAACCTCTCACTTGTGCTTGATCTTGACATCCCTCTTATCGTTGTTCTACCTCCCAACACAAATCTATGTTTTGTACTTTTGTGTACCGGTCAATCAAAAATTTCCAGCTCATTTTTGACCTTATCTTCATCTTGGTTGTCTTTTCAGTCATTAGGTGCTACATTGTCAAAGAAGGGGTATAGGAGTGCAGTGCTGCTAATAGGGCATCCAAAGTGGATCTCCCACACAGCACATTGATAAATGTATTCTTGAGTTTGAATACTGACCTATGTTAATATTGGCATCTATTAGATGAGATATGGCAAAAAGCTTTGGAGTGTTCTGGGGTTTTTTGGTTGGATTTTTTTTTAAATGTACTGATAAGTATCGTTCATTTGTGCAGCTCCAGTAATGTACTACAATAAGGAAATGCTGTAACAACTTATTTTTTCCAATTTTTGACTTGGAATAGAGAGAGGTGATCAAAGGCTATTTGTCTTATGCTTTTAAAGGTTCTATTTGTAGAGCTGGAGAAGGGAGGAATAGTGATTGTGATACCAAATAAGAAAGAAGGAGGAGATGGGAATCTGCTAAAATTGAAATTTATTAAGAATATCTGATTCTGCCAAAGCTTTTTATGAGTCTTTTAAGGTTTATTTGGTTAAACACTGTAAAATTTGAAGTTCAATTTTTTTTGCCAAGTTTTTCCAAGTAGACTAACTGTGAGATGTAGGAACGATAGTAGCGTCATACCCTCATGTTGGCTTTTCTCAGTACCTGCTGTTATCTCTCCCAGTATAAACTGGGGCCCAGAGCTTTGACTTCTCTGCTCAGCCATGACCAAAGTCTGGACCTAATCCAGAGTGACTTGATTTTATCCCATGACACATTGGTATCACTGGAAAAAAAGGAGAATCTCAATTACACTCCCCCAAGTGGAACTTGAAGAGACTGATCTGAAGAGCAGCTGATCAAATCATGACACCATGCTTGCATCTTTAAAGTAATAGAGTCCTAGCCTCTAAGAATGGAGCTAGATGGCAGGGGTTTTGGTTCTTATAACTTCCCACAGAAAATAAAATTTTTAAAAAAGTTGAATCAAGTCACCAGGCTCTTGCTTAGATTTTTACTTTGGCAAAAGCATCAATAAATTGGGAGTCATTACTCCCTATAAATATATTTTTAAAAATAAATTAAAAAAATATATAGTCTTTATATGGTATTCAAATGATAATGTTTTTGCCTGAGTGAGAGACTATAAGAAAAAGAAAGAATGTAGTCTGTAAAATCTAATGGGAATTTCCCAAGCTATACTTCTACATCTTAATCTGCTGTATTTTGTAAGCAAAAATGTGCTTGTTTCACTAGTAGTACATGCTTAGTTATATAAACCATAGGATAGCTCTTCAGTTTAGAAATATTACTGGTTTTGTTCAAATTATAAAAAGAACACTTATGTAGAAATAACATAAATGTCTTAATTTACCCAGTAGACTACTTTTAAAAGATTTGTTAAAAGAAAAGGAACATTTTAGAGTATGTAAGAGAGTAGAAAGTAAGTTCTATCCGTGAATTAAACCAGTGAGTGATAGTCACAGTATATATTGTTGCTATGGTAGTGTAGTTAAATGGTAACTATGTGGACCTTGCTTGATTCTTCTTATGTTAATCTCTGATCTTTTAGAAATTCTTCCACAGAATAAACCCCTAAAATCCCACTTCATTTTGAAACCTCTTGTTTCAAAGTGCAATTTAATTAGTAAAAGCTGAAGTCCTAACCTGGAATGAAGAATTTTGATCCTCCCAGAACAAAATATGAAATTATCCATTTATGGACATTTTTGAATTTTTATCCTGAATAGGATTTTCCTATACCATTTTATTCATGATGTCTAATGACATTTTGAAATAATTTTTTTTTTATGCTAAACTGATGGAAAAGTCTTCTACTACTTTTGGTACACTTTGGATCTCAGGCCAAAAAGCAGTACAGTATTGAGTGAAAAAGAGTCCTGAATTCACAGACTGTCATTATCTCTAAAAGTTTATTTTGTGGCATTGGTTTCACATCATATCATATCATAGATTTTAGCCAGGAGGATATAAGCTCTCCTCCAGCAGCTACATTTTTGTGGGGTTGACCAGGCTCACCCAAAGCCTCTGAAGTCATTTAGGCATTTTTTGAAGTTTTTTCTAATATATATAGATAGTTTCACATACAGCTGTGAAAACTGTTATTCCTGCCTTAGGTTAAACTGCCTCATTTCTTTCTTTTTGACAGCTGCGGTCAATAGATGTTGACCAAAAGCTGTCAAATTCCTGAGAAATGAGGAAGCATTTTTAACTCCAGATGAGAAGTAGAGAGTTATTTGTCTTCTATCCTGGGAAATCCTTCCCTTAATTTGACAGGCTTTAAAAAAATTGTTAGCTTTAATTAAGTTTGAAATGGGACAAATGCACAACCTAAACTTCCCCTTCCCAGCATATGAGAAGACAGTAAAATTAACCATGAGATTCAGAAATGGTGTCTGTCTTGCTATTGTGATGGACTGCAATTCTCTACTTAGGTACTGTGGAAATTTTTGGTAGGTTTAGAGATAGACAGTTTTATGGGCAATGTTGGGTGTCTCATAGGAGGAGTGAGAAAGATAGCTGTGGAGAAGATCAATAATAATATGGAGAAAAAAAGGAGATGAATGCTAAAGATACTAATTTGCAATACTTTAAGCGAAAGTCCCATACTTATATTTTTTCTTCACATTTGAAGGAATAGCAAAACAGTAGCTCTTCACATACACACAGAAATTTTAATTTTTTTTTTTTTTTAATTCTGATTTCCTAATGGATTTCTGGATACATGTTTGACCTGGAAAAGAAATACGTGATAGGCACATGTAAAAAGCATTGAAAAAAACAGCTTATCAGGCTCACAAGTCCTCAGAATGTCTATGGGATCTCTGTAAAAGATGCAGATCCAGACCTACACATTGAGCCAGCGGAGTGGATTGAATAGGTAAGGAATCTGTAGAAGTGATCACTACTCACTTGCTAAAGCTGCTCCAGATCTGTCCTGCCTCTGCCCGCCTGCACTGCAGGTCGTGGCAAGTAGTGCCGCTGTAATGTTCACAAGGAAAGGGTAGCATGGCCCAGAAGAAAGTCGACCTGTTGCATGGTGAGTTATTTGCAGGCTGTGAAAGATTCTTTTCTCCTTTCTTGTATTTCAGATGAGGGTGCCTTTGAGTCCTCATGGGCTCTCAGACAGCAATTTGACTGAGAATAGGTTTAACTCTTCCCTTGTAGACTAACATTGAATGAAACAGTAAAGTGAGAATAGTATATGAATTAAATTTAAAAGCTGAATCTTACAAATTCTCACAAAGTTTTGCTTAGGCTACATCATTCTTGAAAGCACTCCCTCCTTTTCCCATAGCTATCCATACTGTTTTGGAAAATGTATCTACTGTGCAAAATGAGGAAATTAACTTAGAACATTTTTTCATATTAAAAGTTCCTCCAATGATAATAGATGTAAGAGGGCTACAATATTTATTTTTTTTTTTAAAGCCAGTACAGAAAGAAAATCTGCCACCAGAAGAACACACTGATGATGGACTTTTGGTGCCATTTGCTTACTAACCATACATAAGAAATCTCACGTCAGCTTCATGTTTGTTAAATTAATACAAGGACAAAATAAGCCCTCTGTAACTTAGTATCAGTATTTAAAATTGCAAACACATCGACATAATGCACGATTCAGCCATGAAAATCATTGGCAAGATATATATACAAGAATAGTTTTGTGGCCATCAAAGCTTTGAGGTTTTTGAGGTTTACGCTGGCATTAATAGAATAAAGTATTTTAATTTCTGAAACTTTGCTCTTTAGGTAATTGTAGTCAGTGACAGATGAAATTTAAGGACTTGACATGCAAAGTCCTAATGCATCTTGCATCATTCTCTGTGGTGTCTAGAACTTCCCATCATCACAGTCAGGATAATGGACTTGCACAAATCATCAGCATGACCTGTAATGATAACTCCAGTAGTCCTATGTAAGAAAGCCTTCATTCATCAGGATTCTGTCCTAGAAGAGTTATGGTTTTATACTTTCCACAGCTGCAAAGGTCCTTACCCTGTTCTTAGTGAAGCAGAACTGCCACCATTATAGTAATTAGGGATGGACTGAATATTAGATGATATGGGCCATTTTCTCTAGCACTAATTAGACAAGATCAGCTAATGTGTTCTACTGAGTGGTAACCTTCCTTCTGAAGTTCTTGGGGGAAATTCTGTAACAGGTTTATTTTTATGACATCTTTTAGACTGATATTTGTGTTCTTTATATATGCACACATACATACGTACATGCACTCGCATATATGTACTTCCCGAGGACTGTTTGCGTAGCTAAGAAAAGCATGTCATTACCTTAAAGTACTTGTATTTCTATCTTTTGCATTATTCAAATACTCTAAAAACCTGATTCAATTCAACTATGAAAAATTATTTTGTTAATGTGGAAAGTATCTCATGATTTAAGGTATTCTGAAGAATCAAATGCAATTTTCTGCCAGAAAACCTTTTCAGATCCTTATGCAAATGACTTGGTAAAAACTGGGCACCAAACCAAGGTGAGTTTGAGGAGGTGCAGCTCAGTCTATCTGACTCTTCTCTCTCCATTTATTAAACAGATATAGTAGTACTTCCCTACCTCAGGGAGGTGTTCTGGGCACAGTATGAAGACTGTGCAGAGACAGGATAGTGTAAAAATGAGGACCCTGCAAGAACACTGAAAGTAGGTCATAGGAAAAATTTCCAAAATTTCCAAAAATCTACAGTCAGACATTTCTGTGATAATCTGTTCATGGTTTTATTTCTTTCCATGAAACACAAGGAGAGGTGACCTACTCCAAGCACAGCATTTTCACACTGCTTTTTAAACATGCAGGATGTATCTGCCTTGGGGGTGATAGGACGTGGGATTCATCTCATTACCAATGCCAAATGCAATCAGTAGACAACTTGCCGCTTTAATTTCTAAGGACTTATTCTTATAGTTATGGTTGTAGTTAAGCTTATCATGTGATCATTTAGAAAAAAAGGTGAATAGTTGTTTTTCCTCTAGTATATCTACCCATTGGCAATGAGTAGTTAGGATTAAAAGCTCCATCTAGCCCAAGGCTATAATGAATATTCAGGAAAAATGATTCTGTACTGCTGCTTAGGGAAGTAGAAAGACAGCCCCTGTAACATTCAAATCTCCTGTGCCTTTGGAATAAACAAGCAATATTTGATTAAGAACAGGAAGACAGAAGACACACTGATGTACATCTCATACCAAAAGAGACTTTATATGGTATTAAATTACCAACAGATTCCTGTAGGTACAGTGCATGAATCAATATTATATTCTAGCTGATAATATTTTCACCGAGCTTCTACTTAATGGTGTTTGTTTAAAAAAAAATAAATAAAATGCAACAGATAAATGAAGTGTGCTACCAATGGGTGTTGCAGCCCATTGAAGCATTTGTTCATTCTTCTGGATTGACACACAGAGCAAAATAATGCTACATGTTCTGTAACAATCTCACTGTATCAGCATTAACGGGAGAACCAACAAACCTAGTTATGTGTAATAAACAAAGATAATGTATAGCAACATGTAGACTTTGAACCAAAAGCATTAAAATCCTGTACTACATTAAGCAGAATAATATTTTAGTTCATATTGTTGATTTTGCAAATGTAAACGCCCAGCTGTTTTTACAGCTAGTAACATTTTACATATCAAGCCATTTAGAAAATATATCTCAACTATGTAGGCTTCATCAACCACTTTATGAGTGGTAAAAGCTGAAGACACTTTCATGAAGTTGGATTGGGATAAAAAAAGATATTTACATAGTAGTAGCAGTGGCAGGTATTTTTTGTAACATGATTTACAGGCCTCAAGATTCGTTCTCATACAAGTCATATGATCATCCTTAAATGCTCTATAAATCAAATCTCTGCTAAGAATCAGTAAATGTAATTTGTAAATTGGGCTCAATCTTTCAGAAATCCAAGTAGATGGGAGGCCCAGAATCAGCAAAGTGAATTAGGCCAAAATGGAGTCTGTATATATCCTCTTTAAAACTAGCTTTTGGTACCAGGCTGCTCACCATGTTAAATTTGCACCCAAATTAAACTTTGCTGAAGAATATAAATTAATATTCTCAGAAACCTTAAATTTTGAACTGCATTTCAAATTGGGATAATTTCTTTAGTCAGTGATTGGACTTTGAAGTGAATTCTCTACTTCTAATCACTTAAATCTTTCTCATCTCTTGCATGACCTCTGCAAATTGTTCTCAGTCCAAAGGCAAACTTCTATGGAGAGGTTGTACACCACCCAGTGAACTTCCCCTGGATTATACAAATGTAGTTCATTCATTTCATATGAAAATTATCTGTCCAGTGACATGAATATCTTCTGTTTTCAACCATCTGATGACTTATGATGCATTTTTCCAAATCCTGAATGCAAATATAATAGGAAATTATGAATTTTATAAATGAATGGATAACTTCTTCAAAATCTACAGAAGAAATTGTTACAAATAAAACCAGGTGGGGATATTATTCCTCTTTGAGAATATGTTAGTTGTCTGTAGAACAGAAAAGCTCTGGTATTCTCATGTGGTGGCTTCATGGCGTTGTAATCGCTCTAGCAGCAGGGAAGCTCAGACATGTAGTGGCTGTGGCCGCTGGAGACTTGCGATGTCACTCCAGTGAGTCCGGAGAGAGGACAGGCTCAGGTCCTCTCCTCAGGCTCCCTGATGTTGGCCACTGCACCAGGAGGGGGCTGGAGGCAGAAGAGAGGGCAGAGGTGGA
Organism: Tringa solitaria; assembly: GCA_026413425.1. Lineage (NCBI taxonomy): Eukaryota > Metazoa > Chordata > Aves > Charadriiformes > Scolopacidae > Tringa > Tringa solitaria. The sequence continues at coordinate 14,450,407 of JAOXJM010000004.1, forward strand.
GGAGAAGGGTGGGAGACTGGGTCAGCTGGATGCTCCAATACAGCTCCAGTGTAGGAATCGCATTGAAAAGGGAAGATCTGTCACAAGATGTGTTTTGGGGGTAGCAAAAGGGTAAACAGTAATTTTTTTTAAGATATCCAGTGTTATCTTTGTATGACATTTATTTAATGAGCAAAGGAATTCGATAGAAGATTATGGGGAGGTGGGGGTGGCTTTAGAAATACATGTTTCAATCAAAAACTGTCAAATTTAATGGAAACTAACTTCTTGTATGAAACTCAACACCTTTCCCATTCCTATCAGTCTCGCTATGCAGCAAAGCACTGCATTAAACTTTTTTCATTTTTCCATGTTTCCTCAGTAAACATTCCTATTCTTTGCTTGGAATGTTAAGTGAAGTAAAATCAAAGCTTTCTCCTCCTTCAGTTGAGTTTTCAAATCATTTTCCTAGTAAGTTACCTGTGGTTTTATGGGTATCAAAAATGGGCAGGTTTCCAGGACAAGTGAACCTTTCAAAAGGGCTTTGTCTAATCATGTGCTGTGCAATCAGATATTCAAACAGTTTACTACCTTAAGAAGCTGAAGACCCTTCCATTGCATTTGTTGCATTAATCTTGGTGTGGGATAACCAGAACTGATGGAAAATGAAGGTCTTACATTTTGGGGAAAAAAAAAGAAAGGTCAAATTGGTATTTCTTAAGAAAGATAAACTAGTTAAATTGTCTCAGGTAGGATAGAAATGGGGTTTATATGAATGAAAGAGATTTCCCAATAAGTGATTCAATGTGCATTAAACTAATTGTATTTTTTAATGTGTGTTGGAGCAAGAATTTTTATGGCAGCACTATAAGCACAACAGAGTCAGCATAATGAATTATGTGGTGGCAACATACTGAACATTATTACAAGGATTTCTAAGAAGAATTAACATTAAAGATACAGAATTCATGTCTTCTAGAGGGTTTCTCATTTCTGCGTCGGGCCTCAAGGAAATTCAAAACAGAAATGAAAGTCAAAGATGCCACTACTTTCATACTGCCAGTGCAGCGTTCATACATATTTCATGGAAGCTGCATGGGCGGGGAGATCACCATTTTTATTGGAATGACACAGCTAAGTCTCAGGGTTTTACTATTCATGTCAAGCATTGTGTACTTTCCAGGAACACAGCCACTGGAGTTTTTTTTTTGTTGGTATTTAACCATTGGTGTAAAAATGAAAAAGAACAAGGGGATATTTCCTGTGTGTTCACTAGACTGACAACCTTGGTGTCCACTGCATTGTTTTAAACTGAACTTTATTTAGGCTCATCCCATTTTCAATTGCTACATAACAGTGCAGCTTTCTGAGTTTTAAAATACCCAAATGGGAGAAAGTTATTCATATACGACAGAATTAATTATCTGAGAGAGTGATAAAGATTTAGTAAACATAAATCATTTCTTTGGTACCAATTAACCTACCCATAGGGTTATACTTGTACTAAATCTTCTAATAGCACCATTCAATTTTTAACCAGATCATGCACTGTGTTCTACATGCATCATCATTGCAAATTTTAAGGTATTTGTTGAAGAGCATTGTAAATAGCCAACAGAAAAAAAACCAGCAAACCATACCCTGAAAGTTATATTGAACAATAACCATTATATGTGCCAGACATAGAATGTTAGCTCCACTGGGCTTTTTTCAAGGGAAAGGATGGTTGATTACTGTCTACATGAGATGTATTCCATAAGGGAAGTAAATGCCTGAAAATCATGAGAAGCCAACACTTGAAGATTTCAATTTCTGGCTTTAACAGAGAAGATTTTGATCTTTCATTTACGCTATGGCCATCCCAAGTTATTCTCTGAAGTCATAGGAGAGTTCGGAAATGCTGAATTGCATTTTGATAGCCCCACAACCTCAACTCATCCTTGTTGTTCTGATCAAGGCATGATCAGCAAATGGTTCAGGTTCACATTATTTTATAGGATACTGGTTATTTTCAACATACCTTACACAGTCTGAGTCATTAAAACTGAAACGTATGTTTTTTAAATAAGTGGGTAAAGAAAGTCTCTGTCATGATATTGTCTCCTCTCTGGGAAGGGAATATTTTGTGATAACTTTGTCTTTTGGGAAAAAAAATCAGCAAATTTTCTTTTTTTCATGAACTAACCTTTGTGTGATGGATTTGAAGTTACTTGATGTGTCTGAAATAAGTTAAGAGATGAAGTTCAGTCCTGATGTGTAATTTCACAGAATCGCAATATAGCAACTTATAGCAAAGTTTTCTATTTCCTTGATATACCTTTTATTCATATTACTTTTAATTATGTTCTATATTTATCTGACCTATTTGAACAGGATCCAGAGCTGGTACGGAACATCTGTCGCTGGGTTAGACAAGCTGTTCAGATTCCTTTCTTTGCCAAGCTGACCCCAAATGTCACTGATATTGTGAATATTGCGATGGCTGCGCAGGAAGGTAACAGTGCACAAGCTGTGCAGATTTACTAATTTGCTGGATGGGGAAAGATAGGGGAGTTGCTGGAATAATAACAAATAACAACTGAAACTAATGCGCAAATAGGTTTATTTGTTGTATTTAGAATAAGCACAGTGATCAAAGGCTTCCTAATTTTCGCCCATGCTTCTAGCATATAGGAATACATGAAGAGAACTACGTTAGACTGTTAACAATAAATCATATGTCTTTGTGTGTGTGTTTGTCTGCACGCTCCTGTTTCTATAATACATTTGCCATATCATGTAAATTCCCCTGTTCCTACGGTTAGTAGTGAAAATGGCATGTGCATCCTGAGAAAACAGAAATACACCTGAAGTTATACATATTTATTTTTTTCCTTAGAGCTTAAAGAACAAAATTGCAGGAAATTAGTTTGCAAGTAGGTGTATTAATCCATCACTTAGAACTGTGGTCATCATTTCTCTTGCATTGTTCATTTTGTTTTGCTCCTCACAATGAGAAATGAAAATTTGGGCTGGCTCCGTCAGTGCAGAGTTGGTGTCATCAGCTTGGAGGAGGTGATCCCTGTGCTGGGGCAGCTCCAGGTGTTGAACAACCACTGTAGCAGGTTCTGTCCCACACAGCTGAAGGGCAGAGATCTGCCTGTCAGCCCCCGTGTTTCCCACGTGTGCTGTCTTATAGCCCTTACAGCTCTTTCAACTGATGCAGCCTGCCTTGAAGCTACTGCTAAATCCATCAGCCCAGGATTGGTCTTAAGAACCGTTCTGTGCATCCCGTTAACAGTTTGTTGCTTTCTGTCTTCAGCTGTTTATTTGAATTTCTAGTTATTTGACAGTTTCACAGTTTTCTGTTGTATTTTTTCCTCTCTTGTTCTTATACACATGATTTAACAAAAAGTGAGTGACCTTTTATTTCACAGGTGGCGCAGATGGTGTTACAGCCACCAACACTGTGTCAGGACTGATGGGACTGAAAGCAGACAGCACACCTTGGCCAGCAGTTGGTGGAGGACTGAGGACCACATATGGTGGCATGTCAGGTAGGTGTTGCCCTTTTTGATGCATTGTACTTCCTTGGAGGCTTTCAAAACATCAGGAGGTCCTTGTAGTGGGCTAGAATATCATGTCTGCAGTCGCACCGAGTCCTTAAAGCTCACTGCTGGTCAATGTTTCTAATAGTCATGACAGATGGAACAGATTAAGTGTGAAGGCTCTTGGGTTGCCCTTTCCTTAATGGTAAAGCGCTGCATCAGAATACTGTGATAGGGTCACTGGAGAGGGAAGGAAATCTCTTCTCTCGTGACCCTCGCTTTTCCTCAAATTTTTCATTCTGTCACAATTGTCAGGCCCCACGTTAGACAGAGGCTAATGAAAGGGCATTGCAGGGGGAAATATCAACAATCCAAATGCAGTGTATGTTTCATAGCCCGAACTCCAGCCTTCCTCCCTCCTTCCCACCGAGTGCACCTCTTCCAAGGAGGTTCTTTCCTCCTCTTCCCGCTGTGGTGAAAATGATAGACTGTATTAGGCAAATATATGCGTGTTTTTGTAGCCTATTCCTTGAGATATACAGGAATATCTTCTGTAGGTCGTATTTCCAAGTCCTGCTTCACAGTTTAATTTTAAAACCAGCAGCAAAACTTTTACACTCCAGTTCAGTGCCTGTGCACACTAATATTTTAATCTATTGACCCTGTGCACTCTGTTGCTGTGACAACATGAACTTGGCCCTGCAAAGACAATACTGTGAGCTTCTTGACTTTACTTGCATGGAGATTAGTCTCCTTGGTGATAGAGGTAGCAGTAAATATACATAACAGAAGTAATAGCATCATCCTGATTGAGTCAAACACTATTTTATTAGACCCGCCTCCTACCTCTCCCCAAAAACATAATCAGAGGAGACCAGACAGGCAAAAAATGCTTTGTTTTATGTGACTTTCGTTATCCTCAGAACCGTAAGAAATGTAGCAAAAGATACCTTTTAAACAAACTTTAATTCAGACAAGTGTATTTAGCGGAAAATTACCTTAGAATACTACATAGAATTTGGAATTTTTTTAGAGAACACTGAAAAGCAAGGAAAAGAAAACAATCAGAAAAAATCGTTATGCCTATTGCATAATGATTATTTCACAGTGACAGTCCAATAAGATGTTATATTTTAATATTATGCAAAATGGGAGGAAGAGGGAAACAAGAAGAGAACAGCTACAGCCCATTTCAATTTCTCTAGCCTGCCATGCTGACAGGAAAAGAATAAAGGAGGTCACAGTGGGTGCTGTGCATTAAAAATTAATAAAAGAACTATTGCAGTAGTATTTTATATAAGTAACACCATTCACATTTTCTCATTTAAGTTGCAATTTCTGAATATTCCTTCCTACCGTAAGTCTGTCTAATAAAATCTATAAAATGACTGCATTATAAAAAGTGTGTCTCATGTCACAAATTTAAGACATGTATGTAGTGTAAATTACAGTGGCACCTGGATGCTCAGCTGTAAGGGAGGACGTACTAGCATTTTTATAGTTTATGATTCTGTTATAAATGGGACCTATGGAAAAGTTCTTTGTTTATTTTATTTTTATATATGTGTGTAAGTATTTTTTTTTCTGAAGTTTTACATGTATCAGAGGAGGTAGAAAACTTCCTTTTAGGATATACCATTACCTATGACACAAATCTAGTTATTTAAAAAATATGAAAACCACTGGAAGTGCTGTCAATTTATTATAAGTGCATAATAAAGAAAGAGCATATTGTTGCAGACAAATATATAAAGATTTCTTGCTGATAATTGACATCAGTAGGTCTCAGTCCCACAAAACATTGTACAAAAGAAAGTCACAGAGCCAACAGGCTCTGCAACCCATTGCAATACTTTCAGCTCAGCGATCAGGGTATAGCGGTATACGAATTTACAAAAACCAAGAAAGCAATTTTAAATCAAGAGCACCAGCCTGCTTACAAGAAGACAAAAACTGGGAGAGCCTGTCGTCTTGTCAGAGCAAGGGGCAGGGTGGCCATACTTCTGAGGTCCACTCCTGACTGTGCCAGGGCTCAGCCGCGTGGCCTGCAGCCAGACACTTGACCTTTCTGTGCTTTATTTCTCCTGTCTGTGAAATGGCAGTAACACCACTTAGATGCCTACAGGCTTGTTGGGAACTGCTCTGTGGTCCTGGCATGAAAAGTCACTTCATAGTGTAAAGCATTTGTTTTCTATTTTGATTTGCTTAAACTTGTTCTATTATTGGATAGAGTCAGTAAGGTTTTGTTGTTTTTTCAAATAATTTCTCTGAAGAGAGAATTAATGTTTTAAGTGAAAGTCGGTGCTATTATAGAAGCAGTAAGTCTGGTCCATTTGCCATGTGTTTTACCAAAGCGCAGCTGGTTTATCATGTTCTCTAGCGCACAAACCTAAAGCAGATACAGGGCACAGCCAAAAGCTGTATCTCGCTTTCTAGACTTTTTCCAGTTGTGCAAATTTTAGTTCTTTTCTGGACTAGAAAAGGCCCTGTTGTGTCACAGAGGAGCAGTGAGGGGTGGCAGCGTCCCTGCCCGGCAGGGCACTGTGACGCTGGTGTGGGGGGGCCCTGTGGGTGGCGAGGTGGGGGGGCTGCTCCCAGCCCTCATTCCGGTCTGCTGGGCCTGAAGCTAGTGACTCCCAGCATCCCCCAGCCTGTGAGGAATTTCTGGAGTGCTGGATTAAACTGGAGTTTAGGTCAGTCTGGACTTGCTTATCTTTTCTCCTGTTGACTTTACACATAAATCATAGGAAAGTTTCTCTTCAGTAGCAGTGCCTGCTCGTACAGGGGTTGCTCTGTCTGAAAGGGTGTTTTTGCTTCCGTGAGCGAAAAGCACAAGCTGCTGTGCTTAGGGTTCACCATCAGCAGTGGGGACAGATTCCTGCCTCCATGTCACGTAGAGAAACATGCTCTGTCCTCTGCGCTTTGCATTTCCATTCCCTCCCCCGGGAGCTGAGGGAGCCCTGCACCTTGGCCAAGGGCTGCAGCGTGTGAGAGGAGGTGGCCAGCAGAAGGCGGGAGGAAAGCCACCACAGCTCAAAACGCAAAAGTCAGCGCTTTGCACCCCAAAATAAGGCTGCAGACCAGCCCTGGGCTCTGCTTGCTGAAGGGCTTTGCTGAAAGCTCAGGGCTGGCTCCTGCCCGCTGGCCAGCAGGGCCTGAGGGGAGGAAGGTGTTTCATGGCGCCTGGTGGCAGCTGAGGGGGACAGCAGGACTGGTATAGTGTGGCCAGGGAAGGTCTACTGCCCGGTGGCAGGGACCGGACCAGCTTGCAAGAAAGTTGTTCTCTAAAAGGACGGGTGTTGTTCAATGTTTTATTAATTCACTATGTCCACATGTTTTTTAATATGGTGTGGGTTGCCTTCTCCAGGTGAGTGCAAACTCCCTCCACTGAGTTTGATGAAGGTTTTCATCAAAGAGCAAATAATGAAAGTGTGTTAAAGTCCTGTCTGAGCAGCAGCCTGAAATTTTGACTTACAGTCTTCCCTGTCCTCCAGCGTTCAGAAATCTCCTACCTGGCCATGTACTGAAGAAAGCTTTTCTGTCTATGACTTCCCCTTGGCTTCCTCTTTCCTCCTTTTCTTGTCTGCCTTGTGCAGAAGCAGCTATATGCAGGGGGATTGTAATTTGTTCTTCCAGAAAAGACAGACATTGGAAAGGGAATTTCTTCTTAATTCTCTTTAAATTACTAAATGCCAGGTAGTTTCCTATGATTTGTCTCAAATACATGAAAATAATTTTTAAAAGAGGTTTATAAACATCATTGCCAGATCCTGGGATGTTTTGAGAACAGACCTGTCTCTGGATTTTTAAAACGGTTTCTATAAAATCTTTCCATGAAGGAGAGACTTAATGAGATTACTTTAAAACCCCCATTTAGCTTTGAGTTGTCACAGTCAGTGTTTTCTTCCCAGCCAGTGCTCGGGCAGTGACCTTCCTGTTTTGATCTAATTTGATCAACTGAAAATTGCTAAGCTGTAAGAAGCATTGCTGTTTCCTCCTTCCTACCCTCCTGTTTGTTGGGTGGTTTTGACAGGGAAGGATCCCAGTATCCCAGGTGGGTGTTTGACCACTAGACTGTAGGATTAGTCTCTCTCTCTTCTCCACTTCCCTGCAGATATTGAATTATTAATACAAAGCGAAACAACTCTCACAGGAAACACACTTATACTAGCACAGCCTGCTGACCTGCGCACCAGAGAGCCAGGTTTAAATCCCAGGTGTGAGCCTGGGTCTCAGCTGGGTCCCCTCGATTCCAAGTTTACCCTCTGACTACTGTGTGTTGTAAAATCTCTTTGGTTTTTCTTCTTCTGGTTTTTCTTCACCTTCTGCTTCTATCCTGGTGCCAAAAATGTTTTCAGGAAAAATTTCATTTAAATTTTGACAAATTGTTGTTTTCTAATAAAATTAATTTCTAATTGGCAACACGGAGCCTTAGATGAGCCCAAGGGCTGTGGTAGCCCTATGGATTTCTGTGGCCCCGTTACGTGAGAGGATGTTATGCTTAGAGGATCCCAGTCTTCATCCATTTTTTATAAGTTTCCAGGAACTGCCCATTACTCAAAATGAAGCCTCCAAAATATGTTTAAGGAAATAAGCCCTTATGATGAAAGAAAAACACTAAAATTAAGATATGGCTTCCCAAACTGTGTAACAATGATGTTGGCAGGATTAGAGACATAGCTTGATTACGATTAGGTGCTTTTTTGAGCCAACAGTATTTCAGGTTTGAGAATATAGAATACATGAGATTTTACCCTGAGTTCTTCCTATAAGCATGCCATGCGGAGTATTTGTTTCTTAAAAAGAAGCTAGTGCTGTTTTTTTATCCTCACAAGGAGTAATGACCTCTGGCTCTGAAAGAGATGTTTTAGTCTGTAAAGTATAAATTATTTTGGAAATGTATATTTTATAGGTACTAGAAATAAGATGGCAGGTTTCCCAGAAAAATGTTAATATACTGTCAGCAGCTACATACTTCCCTAAGATTTGTTTCCTTTAAATGTATTTTAATTTAAAAAAAAATCAAATTTTTTCATGAGCTTCCATATTCCAGATGTGTTTTATGAAACACATCACATTGCAGCACAATAGGATATCCATTCCAGACAAAATAGAGCAGAGCTTCTGTTTGAATTTCCATGTTTTTTTGTTCTTTGTCATCTGTTTGTTTCTTTGTTTTTGTCTGGAAGCCAGATCCTTAGGGGATAAATTTATAAAACCATACACTGGACTTCACAAAAAACTTACTTTAAAAGCAAATCTCTCCACAGTGCACTCACTATGTAACCTTTTAATGCTTTGTTGCAAAAATATTGCAGTATTTTACAGCCGTAGTTCAAACACTTCAGGTCTATGTTCCATTATTGCTTTGTCCAATTATTACATTCTGTAGTATTTGGGCATTATTTGCACAAATATATTGTACAGCATGTTTGAATACATATATTTGTATTTTTTTCCAGATCAAGAGAGATTCAGGAAGTTGTGTGTTATAACTTCATAGCTGACCACAAGGGATATCAGAAGGAATATACCTAGATAGCAGATTCAGTCACTGAATGTGGGAACATATAATTGTTGGAAGCCAGCAGAGGCAGTTAATTTTAGTTACTTTTGAAGTAAGTTAGTGGAGCTGTCTCTTTTTACAAAAAAACACTGTCAGACAGCAATTGTGACTTTTTAGGGAGTGCT